>LR738713.1:840354883-840399185 GCA_902687465.1 Secale cereale
CCCCCAGCCGGCCCATCTGGCCTCCAGGCCCACTCCCTCGCCCGAACCCTAGCTAGCGATCGCTCCCGACCGCTCCTCTCGTTCCCTCGCTCACTCCCGAGCCCCCGCCAGACCAATTCCTTCGCTCGCACCATCTCGTCCCGACCCATCGCTCCTCTCCTTGATCTCCCTGCTCCCCTCGTTCCCTCAAGCCTTCCCCGATCGAGCGAGAGCTCCTACCTTGAAGGAAATATGCCCTAGAGGCAATAATAAATATGTTATTTGTATTTCCTTACATCATGATAAATGTCTTTTATTCATGCTAGAATTGTATTAACCGGAAACTTAGTACATGTGTGAATACATAGACAAAACAGAGTGTCCCTAGTATGCCTCTACTAGACTAGCTCATTGATCAAAGATGGTTATGTTTCCTAGCCATAGACATGAGTTGTCATTTGATCAACGGGATCACATCATTAGGAGAATGATGTGATGGACAAGACCCATTCGTTAGCATAGCACTATGATCGTTTAGTTTTACTGCTATTGCTTTCTTCATGACTTATACATGTTCCTATGACTATGAGATTATGCAACTCCCGAATACCGTAGGAACACCTTGTGTACTATCAAACGTCACAACGTAACTGGGTGATCATAAAGATGCTCTACAGGTGTCTCCAAAAGTATTCGTGGTGTTGGCATAGATCAAGATAAGGATTTGTCACTCCGAGTGTCGGAGAGGTATCTCTGGGCCCTCTCGGTAACACACATCACAATAAGCCTTGCAAGCAAAAGACTAATGAGTTAGTCACGAGATGATGAGTTACGGAACGAGTAAAGAGACTTGCCGGTAACGAGATTGAACTAGGTATAGAGATACCGACGATCGAATCTCGGGCAAGTAACATACCGTTTGACAAAAGGAACAACGTATGTTGTTATGCGGTTCTGACCGATAAAAGATCTTCATAGAATATGTAGGAGCCAATATGAACATCCAGGTTCCGCTATTGGTTATTGACCGGAGATGAGTCTCGGTCATGTCTACATAGTTCTCGAACCCGTAGGGTCCGCACGCTTAACGTTTGATGACGATCGGTATTATGAGTTTATGAGTATTGATGTACCGAAGGTAGTTCGGAGTCCCGGATGAGATCACGGACATGACGACGAGTCTCGGAATGTCCGAGACATAAAGATTGATATATTGGACGACTATATTCGGACACCGGAAGTGTTCCGGAAAAGTTTCGGATTTATCGGGAATGCCGGAGGGGGTTACCGGAACCCCCTACGAGAGGGGATGGTCCATAGTGGGCCTAAAGGGAAAGAGAGAGGCAGCCCATAGGGCTGGCCGGTGCCCCCACCTAAGGTTCCTAGTTGGACTAGGATTGGGGGGGCGCCACCTCTCCTATTCCTTTCCCCCTTCCTTCTTTTTGTGAATCCTACTAGGAATAGGATTGCAATCCTATTCCTAGTAGGAGTCCACTCCCTAGCCGCACCAGGAAGGGTCGGCCGGCCTCCCCCCCTTGCTCCTTTATATACGGGGGCAGGGGGGCACCCAAATACACACAAGTTGAATTGTTTTAGCCATGTGCGGTGCCCCCCTCCACAGAATCACACCTCGGTCATACCGTCGCGGAGCTTAGGCGAAGCCCTGCGCCGGTGAACACATCATATCCGTCACCACGCCGTCGTGCTGACGAAACTCTCCCGTGAAGCTCAACTGGATCAAGAGCTCGTGGGACGTCATCAAGCTGAACGTGTGCTGAACGCGGAGGTGCCGTACGTTCGGTGCTTGATCGGTTGGATCGCGAAGAAGTTCGACAACATCAACCGCGTCACTTGACGCTTCCGCTCCCGGTCTACGAGGGTACGTAGACACACTCTTCCCTCTCGTTGCTATGCATCTGGTAGATAGATCTTGCGTGATCGTAGGAAAATTTTAAAATTCTACGTTCCCCAACAGTGCCATCATGAGCCAGGTCTATGCGTAGATGATATGCACGAGTAGAACACAATGAGATTGTGGACGATACTAGTCATACTGCTTACCAGCATGTCATACTTTGCTTCGGCGGTATTGTGAGATGAAGCGGCCCGGACCGACATTACGCGTACGCTTACGCGACACTGGTTTCACCGTTACGAGCACTCGTTGCTTAAAGGTGACTGGCGGGTGTCTGTCTCTCTCACTTTAGCTGAATCAAGTGTGGCTACGCCTGGTCCTTGTGAAGGTTAAAACAGCACATACTTGACGAAACATCGTTGTGGTTTTGTATGCGTAGGTAAGAACGGTTCTTGCTAAGCCCGTAGCAGCCACGTGAAACTTGCAACAACAAAGTAGAGGACGTCTAACTTGTTTTTGCAGGGCATGTTGTGATGTGATATGGTCAAGACATGATGAGTTATACGGTTTTGTATGAGATGATCATGTTTTGTAAAGTTATCGGTAACTGGCAGGAGCCATATGGTTGTCGCTTTATTGTATGAAATGCAATCGCCATGTAATTGCTTTACTTTATCACTAAGCGGTAGCGATAGTTGAGGAAGCAATAGTTGGCGAGACGACAACGATGCTTCGATGGAGATCAAGGTGTCGCGCCGGTGACGAAGGTGATCATAACGGTGCTTTGGAGATAGAGATCAAAAGCACAAGATGATGATGGCCATATCATGTCACATATTTTGATTGCATGTGATGTTTATCTTATTATGCTTCTTATTTTGCTTAGAACGACGGTAGCATTATAAGATGATCCCTTACTAAATTTCAAGGTATAAGTGTTCTCCCAGAGTATGCACCATTGCGAAAGTTCGTCGTGCCGAGACATCACGTGATGATCGGGTGTGATAAGCTCTACGTTCAAATACAACGGGTGTAAGCCAGTTTTGCACACGCAGAATACTCGGGTTAAACTTGACGAGCCTAGCATATGCAGATATGGCCTCGGAACACTGGAGACCGAAAGGTCGAGCGTGAATCATATAGTAGATATGATCAACATAAGATGTTCACCATTGAAACTACTCCATCTCACGTGATGATCGGACATGGTTTAGTTGATTTGGATCACGTGATCATTTAGATGACTAGAGGGATGTCTATCTAAGTGGGAGTTCTTAAGTAATATGATTAAATTGAACTTTAATTTATCATGAAGTTAGTCCTGGTAGTATTAGCATATCTATGTTGTAGATCAATAGCTCGCGATGTTGCTCCCCGTTTATTTTTCATATGTTCCTAGAGAAAACCAAGATTGAAAGATGTTAGTAGCAATGATGCGGAATTGTTCCGTAATCTGAGGATTATCCTCATTGCTGCACAGAAGAATTATGTCCTTGATGCACCGCTAGGTGACAGACCTATTGCAGGAGCAGATGTAGACGTTATGAACGTTTTGACAAAAGCTCGATATGATGACTACTTGATAGTTTAAGTGCACCATGCTTTACGGCTTAGAACCGGGACTTCAAAAACGTTTTGAACGCCATGGAGCATATAAGATGTTCCAAGAGTTGAAATTAGTATTTCATACACATGCCCGTGTCGAGAGGTATAGGACCTCTGACAGTACTTTGCCTACAAGATGGAGGAGAATAGCTCAACCAGTGAGCATGTGCTCAGATTGTCTGGGTACTACAATTACTTTAATCAAGTGGGAGTTAATCTTCCAGATAAGATAGTAATTGACAAAGTTCTCTAGTCACTATCACCAAGTTAGTAGAACTTCGTGATGAACTATAATATGCAAGGGATGACGAAAGGAATTCCCAGCTCTTCGCGATACTGAAGTAGGCGAAGGTAGAAATCATGAAAAAGCATCAAGTGTTGATGGTTAACAAGACCACTTGTTTCAAGTAAAGGGCAAAGGGATAGAAGGGGAACTTCAAGAAGAATGACAAGCAAGTTGTCACTCCCGTGAAGAAACCCAAAGCTAAACTCAAGCCTGAAACAAGTGCTTATACTGCAAAGGAAATGGTCACTAAAAGTGGAACTGCCCTAGATACTTGGCGGATAAGGAGGATGGCAAAGTGAACAAAGGTATATTTGATATACAGATTATTAATGTGTATTTTACTAGTGTTCATAGCAACCCCTGGGTATTTGATATTGGTTCAGTTGCTAAAGAGTAGTAACTCGAAGTGGGAGTTGCATAATGAACATAAACTAGTTAAAGGATGAAGTGACGATGTGTATTGGAAGCAGTTCCAAGATTGATATGATCATCATCGCACACTCCCTATACTTTCGGGATTAGTATTGAACCTAAATAAGTGTTATTTGGTGTTTGTGTTGAGCATGAATGTGATTTGATCATGTTTATTGCAATACGGTTATTCATGTAAGTTAGAGAATAATTGTTGTTCTGTTTACATGAATAAAACCTTCTATGGTCATACACCCAATGAAAATAGTTTGTTGGATCTCGATCGTGTGATACACATATTCATAATATTGAAGCCAAAAGATGCAAGGTTAATAATGATAGTGCAACTTATTTGTGGCACTGCCGTTTAAGTCATATTGGTGTAAAACACATGAAGAAACTCCATAATGATGGAATTTTGGAATCACTTGATTATGAATCACTTGGTGCTTGCGAACCATGCCTCATAGGCAAGATGACTAAAACTCCGTTCTCCGGAACTATGGAGCGAGCAACATATTTGTTGGAAATCATACATACTGATGTATGCGGACCAATGAGTGTTGAAGCTCGCGGCGGGTATCGTTATTTTCTAACCTTCACTGATGATTTGAGCAGATATGGGTATATCTACTTAATAAAGCACAAGTCTGAAACATTTGAAAAGTTCAAAGAATTTCAGAGTGAAGTGGAGAATCATCGTAACAAGAAAATAAGAGTTTCTACGATATGATCGTAGAGGTAAAATATTTGAGTTAGCGAGTCTGGCCTTCAGTAAAAACAATGTGAAATAGTTTCACTACTCACGCCACCCGGAACACCACAGCGTAATGGTGTGTCTGAACGTCGTAACCGTACTTTATTGGATATGGTGCGATCTATGATGTCTCTTACCGATTTACCACTATCGCTTTTGGGGTTATGCATTAGAGACAGCTGCATTCACGTTAAATAGGGCACCATCTAAATCCGTTGATACGACACCTTATGAACTATGGTTTGGCAAGAAACCAAAGTTGTCGTTTCTTTAAGTTTGGGACTGCGATGCTTATGTGAAAAAGTTTGAACATGATAAGCTCGAACCCAAATCAGAGAAGTAAATCTTCATAGGATACCCAAAAGAGACTGTTGGGTACACCTTCTATCACAGATCCGAAGGCAAAATATTCGTTGCTAAGAACGGATCCTTTCTAGAAAAAGAGTTTCTCTCGAAAGAAGTGAGTGAGAGGAAAGTAGAACTTGATGAGGTAATTGTACCTTCTCCCATATTGGAAAGTAGTACATCACAGGAAATTGTTCCAGTGATTCCTACACCTATTAGTGAGGAAGTTAATGATAATGATCATGAATCTTCGGATCAAGTTTCTACTGAACGTCGTAGAACAACCAGAGTACGTTCCGCACCAGAGTGGTACGGCAACCCAGTTCTGGAAATCATGTTACTAGACCATGATGAACCTACGAACTATGAGGAAGCGATGATGAGCCCAGATTCCGCATAGTGGCTTGAAGCCATGAAATCTGAGATGGGATCCATGTATGAGAACAAAGTGTGGACTTTGGTTGACTTGCCCGATGATCGGCAAGCCATCGAAATGGATCTTCAAGAGGAAGACCGACGCAGACGGTAATATTACTGTTTACAAAGCTCGACTTGTTGCGAAAGGTTTTCGACAAGTTCAAGGAGCTGACTATGATGAGACTTTCTCACCTGTAGCGATGCTTAAGTCTGTCCGAATCATGTTAGCAATTGCCGCATTTTATGATAATGAAATCTGGCAAATGGATGTCAAAACTGCATTCCTGAATGGATATCTCAAAGAAGAGTTGTATATGATGCAACCAGAAGGTTTTGTCGATCCAAAAGGTGCTAACAAAGTATGCAAACTCCAGCGATCCATCTATGGACTGGTACAAGCATCTCGGAGTTGGAATATACGCTTTGATGAGGTGATCAAAGCATATGGTTTTATACAGACTTTTGGAGAAGCCTGTATTTACAAGAAAGTGAGTGGGAGCTCTGTAGAATTTCTAATATTATATGTGGATGACATATTGTTGATTGGAAATGATATAGAATTTCTGGACAACATAAAAGGATACTTGAATAAGAGTTTTTCAATGAAAGACCTCGGTGAAGCTGCTTATATATTAGGCATCAAGATCTATAGAGATAGATCAAGACGCTTAATTGGACTTTCACAAAGCACATACCTTGATAAGATTTTGAAGAAGTTCAAAATGGATCAGTCAAAGAAAGGGTTCTTGCCTGTATTACAAGGTATGAAGTTGAGTAAGACTCAATGCCAGACCACGGCAGAAAAATATAGAGAAAATGAAAGTCATTCCCTATGCCTCAGCCATAGGTTCTATAAAGTATGCCATGCTGTGTACCAAACATGTTGTGTACCTTGCCATGAGTTTGTCAAGGGGGTACAATAGTGATCCAGGAGTAAATCACTGTACAGCGGTCAAAAACATCCTAAAGTATCTGAAAAGAACAAAGGATATGTTTCTCGATTATGGAGGTGATAAAGAGTTCGTCGTAAAGGGTTACGCCGATGCAAGCTTTGACACTAAAATCCAGATGACGCTAAGTATCAATCTGGATGCGTATTGAAAGTGGGAGCAATTAGCTAGAGTAGCTCTATGTAGAGCATTGTAGACATAGAAATTTGCAAAATACATACGGATCTGAATGTGACAGACCCGTTGACTAAACTTCTCTCACAAGCAAAACATGATCACACCTTATTACTCTTGGGTATTAATCACATAGCGATGTGAACTAGATTATTGACTCTAGTAAACCCTTTGGGTGTTGGTCACATGGCGATGTGAACTATGGGTGTTATTCACATAACGATGTGAACTATCGGTATTAAATCACATGGCGATGTGAGCTAGATTATTGACTCTAGTGCAAGTGGGAGACTGAAGGAAATATGCCCTAGAGGCAATAATAAATATGTTATTTGTATTTCCTTATATCATGATAAATGTCTTTTATTCATGCTAGAATTGTATTAACTGGAAACTTAGTACATGTGTGAATACATAGACAAAACAGAGTGTCCCTAGTATGCCTCTACTAGACTAGCTTATTGATCAAAGATGGTTATGTTTCCTAGCCATAGACATGAGTTGTCATTTGATCAACGGGATCACATCACTAGGAGAATGATGTGATGGACAAGACCCATTCGTTAGCATAGCACTATGATCGTTTAGTTTTACTGCTATTGCTTTCTTCATGACTTATACATGTTCCTATGACTATGAGATTATGCAACTCCCGAATACCGTAGGAACACCTTGTGTGCTATCAAACGTCACAACGTAACTGGGTGATCATAAATATGCTCTACAGGTGTCTCCGAAAGTATTCGTGGTGTTGGCATAGATCAAGATTAGGATTTGTCACTCCGAGTGTCGGAGAGGTATCTCTGGGCCCTCTCGGTAACACACATCACAATAAGCCTTGCAAGCAAAAGACTAATGAGTTAGTCACGAGATGATGAGTTACGGAACGAGTAAAGAGACTTGCCGGTAACGAGATTGAACTAGGTATAGAGATACCGACGATCGAATCTCGGGCAAGTAACATACCGTTTGACAAAAGGAACAACGTATGTTGTTATGCGGTTCTGACCGATAAAAGATCTTCGTAGAATATGTAGGAGCCAATATGAACATCCAGGTTCCGCTATTGGTTATTGACCGGAGATGAGTCTCGGTCATGTCTACATAGTTCTCGAACCCGTAGGGTCCGCACGCTTAACGTGTGATGACGATCGGTATTATGAGTTTATGAGTATTGATGTACCGAAGGTAGTTCGGAGTCCCGGATGAGATCACGGACATGACGAGGAGTCCCGGAATGTCCGAGACATAAAGATTGATATACTGGACGACTATATTCGGACACCGGAAGTGTTCCGGAAAAGTTTCGGATTTATCGGGAATGCCGGAGGGGGTTACCGGAACCCCCGACGAGAGGGGATGGTCCATAGTGGGCCTTAAGGGAAAGAGAGAGGCAGCCCATAGGGCTGGCCGGAGCCCCCACCTAAGGTTCCTAGTTGGACTAGGATTGGGGGGCGCCACCTCTCCTATTCCTTTCCCCCTTCCTTCTTTTGGTGAATCCTACTAGGAATAGGATTGCAATCCTATTCCTAGTAGGAGTCCACTCCCTAGCCGCACCAGGAAGGGCCGGCCGGCCTCCCCCCCTTGCTCCTTTATATACGGGGGCAGGGGGGCACCCAAATACACACAAGTTGAATTGTTTTAGCCGTGTGCGGTGCCCCCCTCCACAGAATCACACCTCGGTCATACCGTCGCGGAGCTTAGGCGAAGCCCTGCGCCGGTGAACACATCATATCCGTCACCACGCTGTCGTGCTGACGAAACTCTCCCGTGAAGCTCAACTGGATCAAGAGCTCGTGGGACGTCATCAAGCTGAACATGTGCTGAACGCGGAGGTGTCGTACGTTCGGTGCTTGATCGGTTGGATCGCGAAGAAGTTCGACAACATCAACCGCGTCACTTGACGCTTCCGCTCCCGGTCTACGAGGGTACGTAGACACACTCTTCCCTCTCGTTGCTATGCATCTGGTAGATAGATCTTGCGTGATCGTAGGAAAAATTTTAAAATACTACGTTCCCCAACATACCTCTCCTCATAGCGCGCCCGCGCCCCCCTCCTCGTCCAGTGCGACGCCCGGCCTCGTCAGAGCCTCCTCGCCTCGCCGCCTCTCTGGCGCAAGCAGCACCCGCGCTCCGGGGCCTCGTCCCTCCGGCCTCCCCGTCCTCAAGCTGCGGCCAGCCCGCGCCTGGCTGCCTCCGCGCCAAAAGTCGAGGCCCCGAGCACCCCGGTCTCCAGTGCGCGCGACCGCTCCCTCCATCCCTAAGACCGCAGCAGCCACGCCCTCCGTCTCCAGGCCGCAGCCCGGCCGGCCAGGTGCTGCTTCGGTCGACATACTCCAGCGAGCACCTCCAGCGCCTCTGCGCGTCGCCTCGCCTACAGCCGCATCTCCACTTCCTACGCCGCTCGCCTCCGTTGGCCGGATCCAGTGCCGCAGACCCCGGCCACCGTTTTCCTTGCACCTCCTTGCTGCCGGTTTTTTCCTGTTGTTGTGGACACTGCAGTTGCAACACCCGTGGGCGCCGAGTTCCCCTTCCGGATTCGTCAAGTTCGGCTACTCGGAGACGCACCAAGTACCACTACATAAAACGTGTACCCCGACGTCTTCTACGACACGACAAGTACCCCTACGGCAAGTACCACGACGGCCCCGAACATCTACGTATGTGTACGACTACATCCGATGTTGTTTTTGGCAAGTATCACGACGACCGAGTTCAACTACGACCCGAGACCGGCAAGACCGCTACGACCCGTGAACGACTACCGTCGACCCTCGAGTACGACTACACATGGAGATCCCGTGTACAACTACCGTCGCAAGAACGAGAACCCCCAAGTACCACGACACCGATGACCTTCAAGTTCGACTATCGTCGCCGTGTACCACTACTTCCCTCTACGAACGTGTACCACGACTCGCGGGAACGACTACTTCCACTACGTCCCTCGACGATCTCGAGCCGCCCAGAAATGAATGTTCCGAAGGTATAACCCCGAGACGTGCCGTGGAATGCTTGTGTTGTATGAAATGTTTGCCCTTGTGTGCACCGTGCCCGTTTCGTCTTTTGTCGTGCTCCTCGGTTGCCTCGTCGCCGACTCGTGGGAACCCGGTGACGGGATCACCCCACCTTCCATCTTGTTCCGCTCGCTCACGCCATCTTCTTTCGCCCCGGTCTCTCAACGAGTATCGGAACCGAGATGTTGCCGTTGCATCATTTTCGGATCGTTGCCGTGGCACCCTTTCCTTCCACCACGGTGACAAATACTCCTTATCATCTTCATGTGAACTTTTAATAAAAATTGCATAAACTTGATCATGTCATCCGCATCATGTTAATAACATTATATGTGTGAATTGTTGTTGCTTAAAATTGCTAAACATGCACATGGGGATTTTCCGGAATTGTTGTTGTTATTTTCTGGCCTCATTTAAATTGCCTAGATAGGTAGTTTACTTTTGATTCACCTCTTGCTATGTTAAAAACATTTAATCTTGTCTTGTAAATAAATGAGAGTCAACTAAATAAATAACATGTGGTGTTTCGTCAATATGCAACTCGTTGCATATTGAGCTCCACTTAACTTGTAGTTTTGTTTGTGCACTCTGCCATGCCATGCATAATTAAACCGGACATGCATCATACTTGGATGTGCATCGTATGCCATGTTTATGCTTGTGTGCTTACTGTGTTGTTTTCTTCTTTTCGGTTGCTTCTCTTGTTAGCTTCGGTTTCGTTCCGGAGTTGTGAGGATTCGCTCGACTATGTTGCTCCGTCTACTTCATGGACTTGTTCTTCTGCCTTGCGGAATCCCAGGCAAGATGATCATACCTTTGGATACCTTTACTACCATTGCCATGCTTAGTTGTCTCGATGCTATCGTTACATGTCGCGCTACCCATCTTTTATGTCAGCCTCTCCTTGTTGCCATGAAATGTAATGCCCCGGATGTAATACTTCCCCTTTTGGGCATATAATATATCTCTGGCTTCATCTATTTCCATTCCGGGTTCTTTGTCTTTCGGGTTTTCGTCGTTTTCTTGTGTGCGTGTGTGGCATTCATTCATATCATGTAGTCATGTGCATCGCATTGCATTTGTGTTATCGTTTGCATCCGGTTCCACGCGTTCCTTCCCGTTGACCATTTCGCTTTCCGGAGCTCCCTCACGTGTCCGTGTCGACCCGTAGGCCTACTTTGGTGTTTGGTCGTGTAACGTTACCGGTTTGGCGCGAGACTTGTCGTGTGTTGTTGTTTTGGTGTGTGTAACCCGCCTGTCAAATCTTGTCGCGTTTGGAGTCAGTTTGCTACCGCAACAGTTATTCTCGTGGGCTCAAAGTGCCTCCACTTTGAGGCCCAAGACACCCCTCCAACAGCCCACCAAACCTCTCCTAGCCACTTCCTTCATCTAGGCCATCCAATCCGGATCGTGTGGCCGAAAACCGCACTCCATTTGGACAACCCTAGCTACTTGTGCCTATATATTTGTCCACTCCCCCAAATTTTGCCCCAAATCAAGGAAACCCTAGCCCCCACTTCATCCCCTTCCTCCAGCCACCATCACCTCGCCGGAGCTTCGCCGGAGTCTCGCCGGAGTTCGCCGGAGCACCACCATCTCGCCGGAGAAACACCTCTCCTCACCTCCTCACACCTCACAGCCGTTGCTCACCATCCCCACCGGCCGGAACGCCTCCAACCGCCTGGGGTTCCGCAGATCCCAGCCGCCACCCGAAGGATCTGCAGCCAGCGCCGCCAGAGCGCTCGAAGCCGCCGCCTGCATTGAGCCGCCACGCGCCTGGATCGGTTCGATCCAGGTCAACGGCCGAAGCCCCACGACCCCGATCCAGCGTCTGGGCTCGATCGCCCGAGCCAGGCCGCCTCCCTCCGGCCCCACGGTGCGCCAGCGCCGAGCTGGGCCGATCCACCCCTCCAGGTCGCCTCGTCGGGCCTCCCTCCTCCCAGGCCTCCAGCCGCCGCCACTGCGGGCCGCGACCGCCCGCTCGGCCCACTCGCCTCCCCGCTCCAGCGCGCCGCTCGCTGGGCCTCGCCAGCCGTCCCGCCTCCGCGCCGCAAGGGCCCGCTCCAGCCGCCCTCGCGCGGGCCGCCGCCGCCAGGTGGGCCGAGGGCTCGCCTCCGCGCCGCCGGGCCCAGCCGGGCGCCCCAGCCGCTCCACCGCCAGCTTCTCCGTCGGGCCGCACCCGCGGGCCGCGCCAGATCTGCTTCTCAGCCCAGTGATTCCAGATCTAGGTTATTTCAATTCACTAAGTCCCCAGATTTTGTGTGTGCTGATGCTATCTTAGAACTGTGATGTCTTTTTGTGTGGAGCTCCGTTTTGCGCAAATGAGGTGTCCAGACGTTCGTGGTGACTAGCACTACGTTTCATTTCATTGTGCCATGCATGTTTGAGATCATCTAGATGCTTATTTTTCTGTTGCAAGAGTGCATCCCGTTATAAACTGCTGCTATGTGTTGTTTTTATGCCATCTTTGCATAGTGATATCTTTTAGCTCGTTTATCCGAATGATGCAAATGACATGTCCACGTGTTCGTCTTGCCATGCTCTACATGTTGATTGTGTTAGGTTGCATGATAGATTTAATCTTGCCATGTTTATCTTCGTTGCAAAGTTCCATGTGGTTGTGATGTTGTTTAACTTGTTATGAGATGCCATCTTGTTGAGCTCATTGCTATTGTTGTATTTATCTCCATGATGCATGCTTGTATGTTTCGGAATCACCATCATGTGTACTTTGATGTGGTGCTTACCACTTGCCATGTTTAGTTTCGAGGTGACTTAAACTTGCTCTCAAAGATGCCATGATGAAACTGCTGTTTTAACACTTGGTGGATTTTCACTAAGTCTGGAATCTGTTATTCTCAGATGCCATGTTCGCTTGCTGTTCTAGGGCAATCCATGATAGTTTTGGGGTGGATCTTGATGGTTCCTTGTAGTATATATTGTTGGCTTTCCATTCATGTTCTTACATGCTTATTTGAGTGGTTGTAGCATATTTAACTTTGGCTCCAAAGTTGCAATAAATTACTGCTGTCAGGATTTTGTTGTCAAGTTCAATATGTCCAAGCTTGTTGCTATTGATCCGTGGCTCCTTTGGGGGTGCACCTTTGGACTTATTTGCTGTAGGATATGTCTAGTTTATGTTCATGCTCTTTGCCATGGTGTTTGAGTGTTGTAGCTTATTTATCTAGTGCTCCGAAGTTGCTATGTGGCTGTAATTTTCAACTTGTGCATATTTCTTGTTTCGGGCATAACTTTTAGCCCGTAGCTCCGATTTCAGCGAGTCTTATATGAAACTTGATTGATTTTTCGTGTAGATTCATAATATCCTATTGTTGTCATGTTTTGAAGTGTTTTGCTTGAGTGCTATTTTCCGTGCTCCGTGTGCTCCCTTAGTGCATCCATCATGCATCCATCATTTTTGTGTGCGCATTGCATCTTGTTGATTCGTGCCTTGTGTGATTGTATTGTTTAGAGACGGAAGCTGAGACTGAGTACGAGTACGAGAACGAGGATACCACCGAGCCTGTGAACGAGGACCCTTCTTACGATCCGAACGACAACTCTTCAGGCAAGATGACCGAACCCCGATAACATTACTATCTTTGCCTATTGCTAGTAGTTCCGCTCTATAGTTTTGCCTCGATGCCCATGTCTTTCTTGTCAGCCTCCTACTTGTAACCATGTCCATGTCTAACCACCCTACCTATGCAAACCATTGTTTGGCTATAAGTACGCTTCGCTCAGCCCCTCTTATAGCGTTGCTAGTTGCAGGTGAAGTTGAAGATGCTTGCTTCATGTTGAAGTTTGTTGGGTTATATCACACTATATAATTACTAAATGAAATCATCTATATATTGGCAATGGGTGGAAGGCTAAGCCTTTTGCTTGGTGATTTGTTCCACTCATGCCGCTAGGAACCGTATAAACCGGTGTTATGTTCCTTGATTATGCGTTCCTCACACGGTTGGGGTTTATGGGGCCCCCTCGATAAACCGCTAAGTGCTAAGTCTTTTCCAGCAAGTCCCAACATTGGTACTATTTGCCTAATAACTAATAAACTTGCATAGGGAGTAATTAACCCTCTTTCTTAATCAACAACCCCGGGCCAGTGCTCCACATGAGTGTTGGTCCGAAATGAGCAGACTGCGGGGCCACCTCAAGGAAACTTGAGGTCTGGTAAAAACCTGTAGGATGACTTATCCGGTAGTGGCCTGAGACGAGATACGCGTGGCTACTGTCAGGGTGTCGGCATGCCGGGAAGATTTGCTGGATTAGCCTTACCTTAGTTCGGAGTATCTTGAGCACGGGATTCCGAGAATACTCGGGTCTTCCCACCTTTGGAGTTGCGACTCCGCGGATCGTGGGCTTGTAATGGGCCAAGTTGGAACACCCCTGCAGGGTTATGAACTTTCGAAAGCCGTGCCCGCAGTTATGTGGCAGATGGGAGCTTGTTAATATCCGGTTGCAGAAAACTTGACACATTGTTCTAATACACTACCAGCGTGTGTACCGTGACTGTCAATTTCAGAATAGGGATTCGGGAGTTGAACACGGTGGGGTTATGTTTGTTGAGCTTTAGCTAGGATCACTTCGTGATCACCTCTCGACCGAGGCACTTCTCTTCTCGCACTCTTTCACGTAAGCTAGTGCTAGTTGCTGCTGCAGACTCTTATTCTTATCTTCAGCCTTATCCTCTCCCAAGGCTTAAATAGTCTTGTTACCCGGGAACGGGATTGCCGAGTCCTCTATGGCTCAGAGTTACTTCACCACACCAGATGCAGGTCCAATGATGAGCTATCCAGGTGATGGCACCGAGCTAGACTGGGAGTATGACGAGGAGCGTAGTCGATACTATGTTCGTTATCCTGATGATCAGTAGTGGAGACTTCTACTAGGATTCGATCTGACCTGTGGATTTAAATTATGTTTGGTATCTTGTCGTTTGGATTTTACCCTTAGAGGGCTGTGATGTTTTATTGAATGATGATTGAGACATGTATTGTATTTGTGTGACGTGGCGAGTGTAAGCCAACTATTTTATGTTTTCCATCCCCATATTTTACATGAGTTGTGCAAAGATACCAGACTTGCGATCATTCCAGCATGGGGTTATGTCTCTAAGTCGTGCCTCGGCACGTAGGAGATATAGTCCCATGCTGGGCATTACATGAAACCTCTAACCTTTGACACCTTCCTAGCAAAACCACTGTTTGGCTATGTTACCCGCTTGCTCAGCCCCTCTTATAGCGTTGTTAGTTGCAGGTGAAGATGAAGATCGTTCCAGGTTGGAACTTGTTGTGGGAATATCACAATATATATTATTATTATTAACACACCTATATACTGGGCATGGGTGGAAGGCTTGGCCTTTTTCTTGGTGTTTTGTTCCACTCATGCCACCTTAGGCGCCGATAAACCGGCATTATGTTCCTTGATTTTGCGTTCCTTACACGATGGGTGGATGGGGACCCCTTGACAATTCAACTTTGAATAAAACTCCTCCAGCAAGGCCCAACATTGGTTTTAATTTGCCTCATAATAACAACTTAATTAATTAATTAAATTTGCATAGGGGGTCGCGTCCCCGGGTTCTTAATTCTACATAGCAGGGGGGCCAGTGCTGATGGTGTTGGTCCCGAATGGGGAGACTGCGGGGCCACCACGGGGAAACTCGAGGTTTGGTTTTACTCGTAGGATCACCTATCCGGTTGTGGCCTGAGACGAGATACGCGCGGCTACTATCAGGGTGTCGGCACGCCGGGAGGTCTTGCTGGACTTGTTTTACCATTGTCAAAATGTCTTGTGCACCGGGATGCCGAGCCTGATCGGATTTCCCTAAGATAAGGGGCGATGATATTATATTTATCACTTCAGCTAATCGTGAGAGCTTGTGATGGGCTAAGTTGGGACACCCCTGCAGGGTTATGATCTTTCGAAAGCCGTGCCCGCAGTTATGTGGCAGATTGGAATTTGTTAATGTCCGGTTGTAGAAAACTTGACAGAGGATCCGAAGTAAAACACACTACTGTGTGAGTAACCGTGACTGTCTCTTTTCACTTTGAGAAGAGAACACGGTGGGGTTATGTTTGACTCGTATGTAGTTCAGGATCTTTAGCGATCACTACTAGTTGCGACCGTTTGCGTAGATGCTCTTCTTATTCTTGTATTCGTAAGCTAGCCACCATATTATGCTTAGCTGCTTCTGCAACCTCACCACTTTACCTCTTCCTACCCATTAAGCTTTTATAGTCTTGTTACCCCTGGTTATGGGATTGCTGAGTCCTCGTGGCTCACAGATGCTACAATACCAGATGCAGGTTCAGCCGAGAATGATGCAGGAGCTGGTTCAAGTACTTCACCCGGAGTTCGATGAAGAGAGTGGCCGTATGTTTGTGACGTTTCGACGATCAGTAGTGGTTTCTACTAGGGGCGATTCAGACCTGTGGCTTTATGTTGTTTTGGTATCTTTCTTTTGGATCTTCGCCCGTAGTCGGGTTGTGATGTTTTGAATGATGTCTTGCTTATGTAATGTATTGTGTGAAGTGGCGAGTGTAAGCCAACTATCTCCTTTTGCAATTTCATCCCTATTTTTACATGAGTCGTGCAAAGATACCAAACTTGAGATCATTCCAGAATGGGCGTATACCTTTAAGTCGTGCCTCGACACGTAGGAGGTATAGTCCCATCCTGGGCATTACAAGTTGGTATTCAGAGCCTTCTCCGACCTAGAAGCCCCCATTGATTGATCGAATCGTTGACGGTTGAGTCTAGGCACACACTTTTCACTCTGGTGAGGACTCCTGACGATTACTTTTCACTCTGGTGAGGACTCCTGACGATTACTTTTGTCTCTTCTACTCTCAAAAAAATTCACCAAATTTTTTTTTAGGATCACGCGAGTATTGTTTGGATTGTTCCGATGTCTTTGTGACGAGAACATTGTTCTCGATGCCTCCTGTCATTAGGGGCTGTGGCAGTGTCCCGGGGAGTTGAGCTCCGAGGTGTTGTCGTCACAAATCCATCGCATCAGTTCTGGAATACTTAAGACGGCCGACATCGAAAACTCCCCTATGCGGTTAGTGGCAAGATAACCCCGACATCACCCAGTACTAGGGAGGTAGTTCGGGAGTATTGCCATAGCTTGTATAGTAGATGCGTTTCGAAGGTCCGAGGTAAACGGTTTCAGGAAATAACTGGTTATGTGTTGAAGGATGGATACAGCTGGATGTAGGATTAGAGTTGAGTGCGCGGTGCTTCCCCTATATCCCCAACACCTGATTGCATAACTGGAAACTTTCGGAAATTAATAGGTGGGTTCATCTAGTAGTTCTAGGCATTCTTCCAACGAGTGCATGATATGAAGTTCGGGGTTCTACATTGAGTGAAGTGGTTTTATGGGCTTGTTCCGATTGGGAGTTGCATCTTAAAGGGTCCTTGGCTATGCTGATCCGGGGATTTCAAAACCCTTTTGTAACACGTTCCATGAGCTTTCAGCACGAAGATGTGGAATTAAGCTTCTATCTTGTATTTGTTCTATCTGCTCCTTGTTGCTTTTATTTACCTTTTGTTCTCCAAGTGGCTTCTCGACAAGTTGATGTACCTGCGGAATTCATTCGTTCAATTCTCCGTTCGAATGATGTTGTGAAGATTCTGTTGCAACATATCTATCCTTTGTTGTTGTTTTGATTCTGGTATTCGAGTTGCTTCGATGTCAAATGTTGATTCCATACCTTCCTAAGCGGTGTTCTCATATTTCTATGAGAGTGCTAATTCTTCTTGACCATCGAGATCTTCAGGTTAATCTTTTTCAGCCGGTGTGCCTTCTCTTCAAGTTATTCCATACGGACACCATTGAGAAATCTGACGATTTGTCTGTTTCATTCATCCCAAGTTGTCTTGTTTTTTCCCCACCCTCCCACCCTTCTTCTTCTCGGAGCAAGAAATTCTCAGATGAAATATCCATTTTATTCATGTGATATTTATTCATTCTTTTCCTTCAATATTCTTCTCCGGTGGACTAAATTCAAGCTTCCGTATTGATCATATTGTGGTGCCTCTTGTTTCACATGTTTTCCAATGTGGGAATCCTTATCCAAAGGCTCTCTTATTCATTCAACTCTCCTAACCATATCCGGGGTGTACAAGGATCTCAGAAGATTCATAATTCCATTCTTAATCCGTTCAAGCTATTTTTTGAGGATTGTTATCGTATTCAAGCCATTTAATTCAACCGGTGCAATATCTCTTAAGCAATCTTTTTCAGCGGTGATCTCTTTGAGTGGGCCCTAACCCACAGGTCTTTTCCCAGGATCTTACCGACTCTTCTTTCCGGAGAATTCTTTTCAAGTGTGACGTAAGAATGATTTCCATCAGTCACATGCCTTTTCCAAGATCGCTTTCAAATTCTTTTCGTCATTGGTTCAACCTTTTTAATTCTTCATTTCGGAGTGCTCAACAATTCAAGGTGGTGTATCTCATCGTCTTCTCAGATTTTGAAGACTCGAAGACGAGTTCCTCTTGAATCCTTATCCGTTCTTTCAAGATTCGTGGTTCTAGCTTCATGCCATCCTCTGAAGCATTTCAAGAAATCTTTTCCTTGTGATCCTCCGAAGGCCATCATTTCAGAAGATTTATTCGTTCTCAGTTTTCAACTTTGCCCTCCAAATATTCTTCATTGATGCCTCTTCGTTCGTCTCCATATTCTTACGGTGGTTCTTTCAAGTTTACTCTTCCGTTGTTATCGTATTAATTCTTTTGTTCTTTTCACAATCCTACCGGTGGTTCGTTGAAGATTTATTCAAGTTTGTGCGAGATCTCTCTTTAATTCTTTCCAACGAGAATAAGTAGTATGCCAAATCCTTTGGTTGTCATCAATTTAAATTGGTGAAGGAGATGCATGACATAATTCTTATTCTTATTCCTTCAAGGTGATTTAATCCCTTCCTTCGGAGCTTGTTCAACATATCACATTCTCGGTTCTAAGTTGTTCATCTTGTTTTCCGGAGCTCCAAGTTATTTCAATTATATCATTTCAAAGCTCCATCTAATTCATCACAGGCCTTGAATCTTATTCTTTTCATCTTTCACTTCTCATGCTTTCATTACCGGAGTTTTCATGGTGGTTCATCAAGATTTAATTCATCCTCAAAGTCTTCATCAAGATTCTTGTTGGAGCTCAAGCATTCTTCATCATGCTTTCCAAGTGCAATTCTTTCTACCTTATCTTTTCAGATGATGTTATGTCATTCTTGACAATTTTCCTTCATGTTTCATGATTCACAAGTTGTCAGGAATGAGATATTTAAACCCATCATTTTCTTTGTTCAGGAGATCTTTCCAACCATTTAATTTATTCATTGGAGTTATCTTGGGTTGTATTTCACCTAAAAGCTTCCTCGAGAATTGTTGCTATTATGGTGCTTATAAATGACCCAAGTTCTTCATTAATCATTCCGGTGAAATAAGTTTATCGTCTCCTTGTTGATCTCTCCAAACCATCATCTCATTTTTTTTATCGAGATCATATTCTCCCTTGCTTGTCTATTTAACCGGAGTGTTGTATTCTTCATTCAAGTTCCCTCATCTTATCAAGTTTGCCTCTCTTTTCAACCGGAGTGCTGTCTGAATCTTTCTTACCCCTTGTGCCATTCTTTTAATTGTTCTGGAGGCTGTGTGTTGTTGTTTTCATCAAGTATCATTCCTTCTCCTCAAACTCTTGTTAATTCCTTTGATTTTCAGACGGAGTGCTGTCCAAATTCTGTCATTCTTATTCCTTGGCTATACCATTGCGGTTTCATATTCTTTTGGTTCGTAAGCCCTTGTTTCATGTCTTCTAACCTACAAGGTTCTCATAATTTTCCTTGTTCCTCCTGCTTACCGGAGTGCTCTTAACTTCGTTCATCTCCGTTGCATTCTTTCTTTCAACTTGTTTAACCTATCAAGGTTCGTGGTTTCACTTGTCTGTCAAAGAAGCAACTTTGTTTTACCTCTTCCTCTTCCGTTTTATCCGATGCTATCTCTAGGATCTCGGGTCGAGATCCTCTATTAGTGTGGGAGAGTTGTGACGCCCGAAGACCGACATCCCAGAAGATTCCAGAAGATTCCAGAGATTCCAGATGTTCCGGGTTCTCCCGTGTGTTTCATTTGTGCTTGTGTTATTTTATTTTGCTTTGCATCATGTCATCATACCATCATGTCTTATTTTCTTTTGCATCTCAACCAAATAAATCGTGTGGACCTTCGGTCCATTTAAATCGAGGGAAGGATGACTTCTCTTTATAACATATAAAAGCCTCTCAATATTATTAGGGAGCTATATTAAATATTCCATTTGTTTGGAATTAACCGCAACACACTTGCATATCTTCCCTATTTCGTTGGAACCACTTTTGTTGGGTTGGTAATATTCCATAAAGCCTTACAAAAATATTCCATCATTTATTTTCTTATTCCTGGCATCTTTTCATATTTAATGTTGTACTCTCTCTATTTTTTTCTGCAAAGAAAAATAAGGAGAGAGAGGCCCAGCCGCCAGGCCAGGCCCAAACTCCTTTCGGCCTGCGGTCTCTCCCCCCCCCCCCAGTCGGCCCATCTGGCCTCCAGGCCCACTCCCTCGCCCGAACCCTAGCTAGCGATCGCTCCCGACCGCTCCTCTCGTTCCCTCGCTCACTCCCGAGCCGCCGCCAGACCAATTCCTTCGCTCGCACCATCTCGTCCCGACCCATCGCTCCTCTCCTCGATCTCCCTGCTCCCCTCGTTCCCTTGAGCCTTCCCGATCGAGCGAGAGCTCCTACCTCTCCTCATAGCGCGCCCGCGCCCCCCTCCTCGTCCAGTGCGACGCCCAGCCTCGTCAGAGCCTCCTCGCCTCGCCGCCTCTCTGGCGCAAGCAGCGCCCGCGCTCGGGGGCCTCGTCCCTCCGGCCTCCCCGTCCTCAAGCCGCGGCCAGCCCGCGCCTGGCTGCCTCCGCGCCAAAAGTCGAGGCCCCGAGCACCTCGGTCTCCAGTGCGCGCGACTGCTCCCTCCATCCCCAAGACCGCAGCGGCCACGCCCTCCGTCTCCAGGCCGCAGCCCGGCCGGCCAGGTGCTGCCTCGGTCGCCATACTCCAGCGAGCACCTCCAGCGCCTCTGCGCGTCGCCTCGCCAACAGCCGCGTCTCCACTTCCTGCGTCGCTCGCCTCCGTTGGCCGGATCCAGTGCCGCAGACCCCGGCCACCGTTTTCCTTGCACCTCCTTGCTGCCGTTTTTTTTCCTGTTGTTGTGGACACTGCAGTTGCAACACCCGTGGGCGCCGAGTTCCCCTTCCGTATTCGTCAAGTTCGGCTACTCGGAGACGCACCAAGTACCACTACATAAAACGTGTACCCCGACGTCTTCTACGACGCGACAAGTACCCCTACGGCAAGTACCACGACGGCCCCGAACATCTACGTACGTGTACGACTACATCCGATGTTGTTTTTGGCAAGTACCACGACGACCGAGTTCAACTACGACCCGAGACCGGCAAGACCGCTACGACCCGTGAACGACTACCGTTGACCCTCGAGTACGACTACACATGGAGATCCCGTGTACAACTACCATCGCAAGAACGAGAACCCCCAAGTACCACGACACCGATGGTCTTCAAGTTCGACTACCGTCGCCGTGTACCACTACTTCCCTCTACGAACGTGTACCACAACTCGCGGGAACGACTACTTCCACTACGTCCCTCGATGATCTCCAGCCGCCCCGAAATGAATGTTCCGAAGGTATAACCCCGAGACGTGCCGTGGAATGCTTGTGTTATATGAAATGTTTGCCCTTGTGTGCACCATGCCCGTTTCGTCTTTTGTCGTGCTCCTCGGTTGCCTCGTCGCCGACTCGTGGGAACCCGGTGACGGGATCACCCCACCTTCCATCTTGTTCCGCTCTCTCACGCCATCTTCTTTTGCCCCGGTCTCTCAACGAGTATCGGAACCGAGATGTTGCCGTTGCATCATTTTCGGATCGTTGCCGTGGCACCCTTTCCTTCCACCACGGTGACAAATACTCCTTATCATCTTCATGTCAACTTTTAATAAAAATTGCATAAACTTGATCATGTCATCCGCATCATGTTAACAACATTATATGTGTGAATTGTTGTTGCTTAAAATTGCTAAACATGCACATGGGGATTTTCCGGAATTGTTGTTGTTATTTTCCAGCCTCATTTAAATTGCCTAGATAGGTAGTTTACTTTTGATTCACCTCTTGCTATGTTAAAAACATTTAATCTTGTCTTGTAAATAAATGAGAGTCAACTAAATAAATAACATGTGGTGTTTCGTCAATATGCAACTCGTTGCATATTGAGCTCCACTTAACTTGTAGTTTTGTTTGTGCACTCTACCATGCCATGCATAATTAAACCGGACATGCATCATACTTGGATGTGCATCGTATGCCATGTTTCTGCTTGTGTGCTTACCGTGTTGTTTGCTTATTTCTGGTTGCTTCTCTTGTTAGCTTCGGTTTCATTCCGGAGTTGTGAGGATTCGCTCGACTATGTTGCTCCGTCTACTTCATGGACTTGTTCTTCTCCCTTGCGGAATCCCAGGCAAGATGATCATACCTTTGGATACCTTTACTACCATTGCCATGCTTAGTTGTCTCGATGCTATCGTTACATGTCGCGCTACCCATCTTTTATGTCAGCCTCTCCTTGTTGCCATGAAACCTCTAACCTTTGACACCTTCCTAGCAAAACCATTGTTTGGCTATGTTACCCGCTTGCTCAGCCCCTCTTATAGCGTTGTTAGTTGCAGGTGAAGATGAAGATCGTTCCAGGTGGGAACTTGTTGTGGGAATATCACAATATCTATTATTATTATTAACACACCTATATACTGGGCATGGGTGGAAGGCTTGGCCTTTTGCTCGGTGTTTTGTTCCACTCATGCCACCTTAGGCGCCGATAAACCGGCATTATGTTCCTTGATTTTGCATTCCTTACATGATGGGTGGATGGGGACCCCTTGACAGTTCGACTTTGAATAAAACTCCTCCAGCAAGGCCCAACATTGGTTTTAATTTGCCTCATAATAACAACTTAATTAATTAATTAAATTTGCATAGGGGGTCGCGTCCCCGGGTTCTTAATTCTACATAGCAGGGGGGGCCAGTGCTGATGGTGTTGGTCCCGAATGGGGAGACTACGGGGCCACCACGGGGAAACTCGAGGTTTGGTTTTACTCGTAGGATCACCTATCTGGTTGTGGCCTGAGACGAGATACGCGCGGCTACTATCAGGGTGTCGGCACGCCGGGAGGTCTTGCTGGACTTGTTTTACCATTGTCGAAATGTCTTGTGCACCGAGATGCCGAGCCTGGTCGGATTTCCCTTAGATAAGGGGTGATGATATTGTATTTATCACTTCAGCCAATCGTGAGAGCTTGGGATGGGCTAAGTTGGGACACCCCTGCAAGGTTATGATCTTTCGAAAGCCGCCGCGGTTATGTGGCAGATTGGAATTTGTTAATGTCCGGTTGTAGAAAACTTGACAGAGGATCCGAAGTAAAACACACAACTGTGTGAGTAACCGTGACTGTCTCTTTTCACTTTGAGAAGAGAACACGGTGGGGTTATGTTTGACTCGTATGTAGTTCAGGATCTTTAGCGATCACTACTAGTTGCGACCGTTTGCGTAGATGCTCTTCTTATTCTTGTACTCGTAAGCTAGCCACCATATTATGCTTAGCCGCTGCTGCAACCTCACCACTTTACCTCTTCCTACCCATTAAGCTTTGCTAGTCTTGTTACCCCTGGTTATGGGATTGCTGAGTCCTCGTGGCTCACAGATACTACAACACCAGATGCAGGTTCAGCCGAGAATGATGCAGGAGCTGGTTCAAGTACTTCACCCGGAGTTCGATGAAGAGAGTGGCTGTATGTTTGTGACGTTTCGACGATCAGTAGTGGTTTCTACTAGGGGCGATTCAGACCTGTGGCTTTATGTTGTTTTGGTATCTTTCTTTTAGATCTTCGCCCGTAGTTGGGTGGTGATGTTTTGAATGATGTCTTGCTTATGTAATGTATTGTGTGAAGTGGCGAGTGTAAGCCAACTATCTCCTTTTGCAATTTCATCCCTATTTTTACATGAGTCGTGCAAAGATACCAAACTTGATATCATTCCAGAATGGGCTTATACCTTTAAGTCGTGCCTCGACACGTAGGAGGTATAGTCCCATCCTGGGCATTACATAAGGGCAAGCCTGAGGGCGGTTATAATCCAGCACAACTGGAAGCTTTTCAGAAGGGGAAGGGACTTTGCCATGTCTGCGATGATCCTAATCACTAGGCTCCGAAGTGTCCTAACCGCTTTGAGGAGCGCAAACATGAGAAGAGCGACAAGTCCGCTAATGTTGTCATCGGTGCTACTGATATGATGGAATCTGGGTACGGTATTCTTCCTACCATCCTTTCAGTATTTCAATCTCCTGATTGGCTAATTGACACCGGTGCCAATGTACATGTTCGTGCTGACGCCTCCATGTTTTCTTCTTACCAGGTCACAGGGACTTCTTCCATGCTGATGGGGAACGGGTCACATGCCATCGCTCGAGGTGTTGGTACGGTCGATCTGAAGTTTACTTCGAAGAAGATCGTGCGTCTGAAGAACGTTCATCATGTGCCTTCCATCAATAAGAATCTCATCAGCGGTTGTCGTTTGTGTCGAGGTGGTTTTAAGTTAGTTTTCAAGTCCAATAAAGTTCTAATTTCTAAGTATGAACAATTTGTTGGGAAAGGCTATGAGTGCGGAGGCTTGTTCCGCATGTCTTTGTCAGATATTTGCACTAAAGTTATTAATAATGTTTGCCACAATAATGAGTCTAATATTTGGCATTCACGACTTTGTCATATTAAATTTGGTTGCATGACGCGTCTAGCCAATATGAGTTTAATTCCGAAATTCACTAATGTCAAGGGCTCCAAGTGCTAAGTGTGTGTGCAAGCTAAGCAACCTCGCAAGTCCCATAAGACTGCAGAGGCTAGAGACTTGGCGCCACTAGAGCTTATACATTCTGATCTATGTGAGATGAATGGCGTGTTGACAAAAGGTGGAAAGAAATACTTCATGGCGTTTATTGATGACTCCACTAGATTTTGTCATGTGTATCTTCTGAAATCAAAAGATGAAGCTTTAAATTTCTTCAAAATCTATAAAACTGAAGCAGAGAACCAACTTGATCGGAAAATTAAACGGCTTAGGTCTGATAGTGGTGAAGAATACTTTTCCAACGAGTTTGATTTTTCGTGTGTGGAACATGGTACAATCCATGAGAGGATGCCTCCCTACTCACCTCAGTCAAATGGGATGGCCGAAAGAAAGAACCAAACTCTAACGGATTTGGTTAACGCCATGTTAGACACATCGGGTCTCTCCAAGGCATGGTGGGGGAGGCGCTAATGACTGCATGTCATGTCCTAAACCAAGTTCCCACAAAGCATAAAACCATGACTCCTTTTGAGGAATGGGAAATGAAAAGATTGAAACTCTCCTACCTACGTACTTGGGGTTGTTTGGCGAAAGTCAATATACCAATTTCCAAGAAGTGCAAGCTTGGACCAAAAATCATGGATTGTGTTCTTCTGGGCTATGCTTTTCATAGCATTGGCTATAGATTTTTGATAATAAAATCTGAGGTATCCGACATGCATGTTGGTACAATTATGGTGTCGAATGATGCGACTTTCTTTGAGGACATATTTCCTATGAAGGGTATGTCGAGTTCATCAAATCAGGAGATACCTACTCCTTCTGGTGAGGAATTTGTTGTAATTCCTGAATCCACCATTGCGATGGAACATGTTGAGAATCCTGTTGAGGATGACAATGAAACTCCTGTAAGGAGTAAGAGACAGAGGACTGCAAAGTCCTTTGGTGATGATTTCATTGTGTACCTCGTGGATTACACACCCAGGACTATTTCAGAAGCCAATGCATCTTCTGATGCTGACTACTGGAAGGAAGTTGTCCGCAGCGAGATGGATTCCATCTTAGCTAACGAAACCTGGGAAATCACTGATCGTCCTTATGGGTGCAAATCTGTAGGATTTAAGTGGGTGTTCAAGAAAAATCTTAGACCTGATGGTACGATTGAAAAGTACAAGGCACGACTTGTGGCTAAGGGTTATACCCAAAAAGAAGGTGAAGACTAATTTTGATACTTACTCACATGTGGCTAGACTGACCACTATTCGGGTGCTACTATCACTGACTGCCTCACATGGTCTTCTCGTTCATCAAATGGACGTTGAGACGGCTTTCCTCAATGGAGAGTTGAAGAAGGAAATTTACATGAATCAGCCCGATGGTTTTGTAGTACCTGGTCACAAAGGAAAGGTGTGCAAGTTATTAAAGTCTTTATATGGCCTTAAACAAGCTCCTAAGGAGTGGCATGAGAAGTTCGAAAGAACATTAACTATTGCAGGCTTTGTAGTAAATGATGGTGACAAGTGTGTGTACTATCGCCATGGTGGGGGCGAAGGAGTTATTCTTTGTCTGTATGTCGATGACATACTGATCTTTGGAACCAAACTTGATTTAATCAAGGAGGTTAAGGATTTCTTATCTCGTTGTTTTGAGATGAAGGATCTAGGAGTGGTAGATGTTATCTTAAACATCAAGCTATTGAGAGATGAGAATGGTGGGATTACACTGCTACAGTCTCACTATGTGGAAAAGGTCTTGAGTCGCTTTGGGTATAGCGACTGCCAGCCTTCTCCAACTCCATATGATGCTAGTGTGTTGCTTCGAAAGAATTGACGGATTGCTAGAGATCAACTGAGATACTCTCAGATTATTGGCTCGCTTATGTATTTGGCGAGTGCCACGAGGCCTGACATCTCTTTTGCTGTGAGCAAGCTGAGTCGGTTTGTGTCAAAATCGAGAGATGATCATTGGTGTGCGCTTGAGAGAGTTATGCACTATTTGAAAGGCACTGCGAGCTATGAGATTCACTACACCGGGTATCCAAGGGTACTGGAGGGTTATAGTGACTCAAACTGGATATCTGATGCTGCTGAGATTAAGGCCACAAGTGGTTATGTTTTCACACTTGGTGGTGGCGTTGTTTCCTGGAAGTCTTGCAAGCAGACCGTCTTAACAAGGTCAACTATGGAAGCAAAACTCACGGCATGAGACACTGCCACTGTTGAAGCAGAGTGGCTTCGTGAACTCTTGATGGACTTACCTATGGTTGAAAAGTCAATACCCCCTATCCTAATGAACTGCGATAATCAAACTGTGATCGTTAAGATAAACAGTTCTAAGGATAATATGAAGTCCTCAAGGCATGTGAAGAGGAGATTGAAATCTGTCAGAAAATTGAAGAACTCCGGAGTTATTACGTTGGATTATATCCAAATGTCGAAAACCTTGGCAGATCCCTTCACAAACGTTTATCACGTAATGTGATAGATAATGCATCGATGGAGACGGGTTTGAGACCCACCGCATGAGTTGTCCACAATGGTAACCTACTCTATGTGATCGGAGATCCCGTGTAGTAGAAGTGGGAGACAAGCTATTGGTCAGCTGAGAGGAGAGTATCCCTATATTAATTATCCCACTCCATGAAGATGCAATACTCTCCTCATCTGCATGGCAGGTTGATACTTATCTTAATGTGTTCCAAGTGGCTTATTCGGTAAGCATAGATGTTGCCCTGCAAAGCATGTCCTGAGGAACACACCTATATGAATTTGAATGTTAACGTCGCAGTCTGTGAGAGTTGGGTGTTCTCTAATAAATTCATGAAAGGCCCTTGAGTATGACATATACGCTCCACCCGTGGGGAAGCCTTGCGGCAGCCCAGTATCGGTCAAGAATTTTGTGAAACTAGTCTCGCAGAAAACTTGTAGTTCAAGGCATAGTCCACTATTCAAGTTGTGATCTAGTGTATCATAAATCTCTGAGTGGAAGTTCAACTTTACAGTCTCCACTGAGCACCCGTATATAAACAATGTTTTGGAACTAAATGATGAGATGTGCCAATGAGACTTTGTGGGGGATTGTTGGAATTTTGCTAGTAGGCCTTTGGCCCAAAGCCCAATGATACGTCTCTAACGTATCTATAATTTTTGATTATTCCATGCTATTATATTATATGTTTTGGATATTAAATTGGATTTATTATACACTTTTATATTATTTTTGGGACTAACCTACTAACCCAAGGCCCAGTGCAGATTGCTGTGTTTTTTACCTATTTCAAGGTTTCGCAGAAAAGTTATATCAAACGGGGTCCAAACGGAATGAAACTTTAGGGAGAGTTATTTTTGGAACAATATCTTCACGGAAGACTTGCAGTACACACGAGGGAACTAAGGAGGCGACCACGAGGGTCCAGCGTGCGCCCCCTCCTACAGGGCGCGCCCCCACCCTCGTGGGCCCCCTCTGGCTCCCCTGGTGCCCTCCTTCCTCCTATATATATCCATGTACCCTGAAAACATCGAGGCAACAGAGAAAACCCTAATTCCACCGCCGAAACCTTATGTTCCCGTGAGATCCCATCTTAGGGCCTGTTCCGGAGCTCCACCGGAGGGGGGATCTACCATGGAGCGCTTCTACATCAACGCCATAGCCTCACCAATGAGTTGTGAGTAGTTTACCACAGACCTTCGGGTCCATAGTTATTAACTAGATGGCTTCTTCTCTCTTTTTGGATCTCAATACCAAGTTCTCCTCGGTCTTCGAGGAGATCTATTCTATGTATTCTTTTTGCGGTGTGTTTGTCGAGATCCGATGAATTGTGGGTTTATGATCAAGATTATCTACAAGAAATATTTGATTCTTTTCTGAAATCTTTTATGTATGATTATAATATACTTGCAAGTCTCTTCGAATTATTGGTTTGGTTTGGCCTACTAGATCTATAGTTCTTGCAATGGGAGAAGTGCTTGGCTTTGGGTTCAATCTTGCGGTGTCCTTTCCCAGTGACAGCATGGGCAGCAAGGCACGTATTGTATTGTATTGTTGCCATCGAGGATAAAAAGATGGGGTTTATATCATATTGCTTGAGTTTATCCTTCTACATCATGTCATCTTGCTTAAAGCATTACTCTGTTCTTATGAACTTAATACTCTAGATGCATGCTGGATAGCGGTCGATGTGTGGAGTAATAGTAGTAGATGCAGAATCGTTTCGGTCTACTTGTCACAGACGTGATGCCTATATATAGTGATCATGCCTAGATATTCTCTCCCCCACTTCACCCTTGCCGTTTTATTTGCCCTTCTTTTGTCGTGTGTTTACCGCTCACTTGCTTCTTGTTTGCTTGTGTGTTGGATTGCTTGCTTGTCACTATGGCTCAGAACCATACCAAATTGTGTGACTTTTCCAATACCAACAATAATGATTTTATTAGCACTCCGATTGCTCCTATTACCGATGCTGAATCTTGTGAGATCAATGCTGCCTTGTTGAATCTTGTCATGAAAGAACAATTTTCCGGCCTTCCTAGTGAAGATGCCACTACCCATCTAAACAACTTTGTTGATTTGTGTGATATGCAAAAGAAGAGGTATACGGATAATGATATTGTTAAATTGAAGCTATTTCCATTTTCACTTAGAGATCGTGCTAAAACTTGGTTTTCCTCTTTGACTAGAAATAGTATTGTTTCGTGGAATAAGTGCAAAGATGCCTTTATCTCTAAGTATTTCCCTCCTGCTAAGATTATCTCTCTTGGAAACGATATTATGAATTTTAAGCAACTAGATCATGAGCATGTTGCACAAGCTTGGGAGAGAATGAAATTGATGATACGTAATTGTCCTACACATGGTTTGAACTTATGGATGATTATACAAAACTTTTATGCTGGCTTGAAATTTGCTTCTAGAAATCTTTTAGATTCGGCCGCGGGAGGCACTTTCATGGAAACTACCTTAGGAGAAGGTACCAAACTCCTAGATAATATTATGGTTAACTACTCTCAATGGCACACCGAAAGATCTGCTAGTAAAAAAGTGCATGCTATTGAAGAGATTAGTGTTTTGAGTGGAAAGATGGATGAACTTATGAAATTATTTGCTGCTAAGAGTGCTTCTTCTGTTCCTAATGATATGCCTTTATCCACGTTGATTGAAAATAACAATGAATCTTTGGATGTAAATTTTGTTGGTAGGAATAATTTTGGTAACAATTCTTATAGAGGAAATTTTAATCCTAGGCCTTTTCCTAGTAATTCCTCTAATAATTATGGTAATTCCTACAATAATTCTTATGGAAATTTTGGTAACACACCCTCTGAGTTTTAAACTAGTGTTAAGGAGTTTATGAATTCGCAAAAGAATTGCAATGCTTTGCTTGAAGAGAAATTGCTTAAGATTGATGAGTTGGCTAGAAACGTGTATAGAATTACTCTTGATGTTGACCTTTGAAACTTAGATCTATTCCACCTAAGCATTATATCAATGAGTCTCTCAAATCCATGAGAATTTCCATTGATGAGTGCAAAGAAAGAACCGCTAGAATGCGTGCTAAAAAAGAGTGCTTTATGAAAGCGTGTTCTTCTAGTTATCATGAAAATAAAGATGAAGATCTGAAAGTTATTGATGTGTCTCCTATTAGATCCTTGTTTTCTAGTATGAATCTTGATAAAGATGGGACTGGAGATGGGTCTACTTTAGTTAAAAGGCGTCCCAATGATTCTGAGTTTTTAGATCTTGATGCTAAAATTGTTAAAAGTGGGATTGAAGAGATTAAAACTTTGCATAGTGATGAACCCACTATTTTGGATTTCAAGGGATTCAATTATGATAATTGCTCTTTGATAGATTGTATTTCCTTGTTGCAATCCATACTAAATTCTTCGCATGGTTATAGTCAAAATAAGGCTTTTACCAACACATAGTTGATGCTTTGATACAATCTTATGAAGAAAAACTTGAATTAGAAGTTTCTATCCCTAGAAAGCTTTATGATGAGTGGGAACCTACTATTAAAATGAAAATTAAAGATCATGAATGATATGCCTTGTGTGATTTGGGTGCAAGTGTTTTTACTATCCCAAAAACTTTGTGTGATTTGTTTGGGTTCCATGAGCTTGATGATTGTTCTTTGAATTTGCATCTTGCGGATTCTACCATTAAGAAACCTATGGGAAAGATTAATGATGTTCTTATTGTTGCCAATAGAAATTATGTGCCCGTAGATTTCATTGTTCTTGATATAGATTGCAATCCTTCATGTCCTATTATTCTTGGTAGACCTTTCCTTAGAACGATTGGTGTAATTATTGATATGAAGGAAGGAAATATTAGATTCCAATTTCCGTTAGGGAAAGGCATGGAACACTTTCCTATAAAGAAAATTAAATTATCATATGAGTCTATTATGAGTGCCACTTATGGACTGCCTACCAAAGATGGCAATACCTAGATCTATCCTTGTATCGTGCCTAGCTAGGGGCGTTAAACGATAGCGCTTGTTGGGAGGCAACCCAATTTTATTTTCTTTGTTTTTGCTTATTTTTAGGAATAAATATTGCATCTAGCTTCTGTTTAGATGTTGTTTTGTTTTTTAATTAGTGTTTGTGCCAAGTAGAACCTTTGGGAAGACTTGTGTGAAGTTTATATGATCATGCTGTAAAAAACAGAAACATTAGCGCTCACGAGATTATCCACCCGATTTTACTGGAGAGTGATATTTAGTTGATTATTTTTGCATATAATTAATAGACAAATTCCTCACATTTACCAATTTATTTCAATTTTTTAGAGTTATAGAAGTATTCAAAAGTTATAGATTACTACAGACTGTTCTGTTTTTGATAGATTCAGTTTTTCGTGTGTTGTTTGCTTATTTTTGATGAAACTATGAGTAGTATTGGGGAGTATGAATCATAGAGAAGTTGGAATACAGTAATATAAACAAAGAATGAGTTCGTTACAATACCTTTGAGTGGTGGTTTGTTTTCTTATACTAACGGAGCTCACGAGATTTTTGGCTAAGTTTTGTGTTGTGAAGTTTTCAAGTTTTGAGTATGGCTTTGATGGACTATGGAACAAAGAGTGGCAAGAGCCTAAGCTTGGGGATGAGCAAGGCACCCCAAGGTAAAATTAAAGGACAACAAAAAGCCTAAGCTTGGGAATGCCCCGGGAAGGCATCCCCTCTTTTGTCTTCATCTATCGGTAACTATACTCGGGACTATATTTTTATTCACCACATGATATGTGTTTTGCTTGGAGCGTCATGTATGATTTGATTCTTTGCTTTTTAGTTTGCCACAATCATCCTTGCTGGACACACCTTTTGAGAGAGATAAATATGGTTTAGAATTTTTTAGAATACTCTATGTGCTTCACTTATATCTTTTGAGCAAGATAATTTCGCTCTAGTGCTTCACTTATATCTTTTAGAGCACGGTGGTGGTTTTATTTTGTAGAAATTGTTGATATCTCATGCTTCACTTATATCCTTTTGAGAGTCTTTTATAACAGCATGGTAATATGCTTTGGTTATAAAACTGGTCCTAATATGATAAGCATCCAAGATGGGTATAGTAAAAACTTTCACATAAAATGCATTGATACTAAGAGAAGTTTGATACTTGATGATTGTTTTGAGATATGAGGATGGTGATATTAGAGTCATGCTAGTAGAGTACTTGTGAATTTGAGAAATACTTGTGTTAAGGTTTGCAAGTCCCGTAGCATGCACGTATGGTAACCGTTGTGTGACAAATTTGAAGCATGAGGTATTTCATTGAGTGTCATCCTTTGTGTGGAGGTCGGGGGGGCGATGGTTAACTCCTACCAACCTCCCCCCTAGGAGCATGCGTGTAGTACTTTAATTTAATGACTTGTAGATTTTTTCAATAAGTATGTGAGTTCTTTATGACTAATGTTGAGTCCATGGATTATATGCATTCTCACCCTTCCACCATTGCTAGCCTCTCTCATACCGCGCAACATTCGCCGGTACAATACACCCACCATATACCTTCCTCAAAACAGCCACCATACCTACCCATCATGGCATTTCCATAACCATTCCGAGATATATTGCCATGCAACTTTCCACCGTTCTTTTTGTTATGACATATTTCATCATTGTCATATTTCCATGCATGATCATGTAGTTGACATCGTATTTGTGGCTAGGCCGCCATGCATAATTTTTCATACATGTCACTCTTGATTCATTGCACATCCCGGTACACCGCTGGAGGCATTCATATAGAGTCATACTTTGTTCTAGTATCGAGTTGTAATATTGAGTTGTAAATCAATATAAGTGTGATGATCATCATTATTAGAGCATTGTCCCAAAGAAGAAGAAAAGAAGGAAATGCCAAAGAAAAAAGAAAGGCCCAAAAAAAAGAAAAAAGGACAAATAAAAGAAAAGAAGAGGGACAATGCTACTATCTTTTTCCACACTTGTGCTTCAAAGTAGCACCATGTTCTTCATGATAGAGTCTCTTGTTTAGTCACTTTCATATACTAGTGGGAATTTTCCTTATAGAACTTGGCTTGTATATTCCAACGTTGGGCTTCCTCAAATGCCCTAGGTCTTCATGTGCAAGCAAGTTGGATGCACACCCACTTAGTTTCTTTTGTTGAGTTTTCATACATTTATAGCTCTAGTGCATCCGTTGCATGGCAATCCCTACTCACTCACATTGATATCTATTGATGGACATCTCCATAGCCCATTGATACGCCTAGTTGATGTGAGACCATCTTCCTCTTTTTGTCTTCTCCACAACTACCACTCTATTCCACATAGTGCTATGTCCATGGCTTACGCTCATATATTGCGTGAAAGTTGAAAGAGTTTGAAAAAATTAAAGTATGAAACAAGTGCTTGGCTGAAATCGGGGTTGTGCATGATTGGAATATTTTGTGTGACGAAGATGGAGCATAGCCTAACTATATGATTTTGTAGGGATGAACTTTCTTTGGCCATGTTATTTTGAGAAGACACGATTGCTTTGTTAGTATGCTTGAAGTATTAGTATTCTTATGTCAATATGAACTTTTATCTTGAATCTTTCGGATCTGAACATTCATGCCACAATAAAGAGAATTACATTGAGAATTATGTTGGTTAGCATTCCACATCAAAAAATATGTTTTTATCATTTACCTACTCGAGGACGAGCAGGAATTAAGCTTGGGGATGCTTGATACGTCTCCAACGTATCTATAATTTTTTATTGTTCCATGCTATTATATTATATGTTTTGGATGTTTAATGGGATTTATTATACACTTTTATATTATTTTTGGGACTAACCTACTAACCCAAGGCCTAGTGCAGATTGCTGTTTTTTGCCTATTTCAGGATTTCACAGAAAAGGAATATCAAACGGAGTCCAAACGGAATGAAACCTTCGGGAGAGTTATTTTTGGAACAATATCTTCAGAGAAGACTTGGATTACAGGCGAGGGAACGAAGGAGGCGGCCACGAGGGTCCAGGGCGCGCCCCCTCCTACAGGGCGCGCCCCCACCCTCGTGGGCCCCCTCTGGCTCCCCCGATGCCCTCCTTCCTCCTATATATATCCATGTACCCTGAAAACATCGAGGCAACAGAGAAAACCCTAATTCCACCGCCGAAAACTTTGGTTCCCATGAGATCCCATCTTGGGGCCTGTTCCGGAGCTCCACAGGAGGGGGGATCTACCACAGAGCGCTTCTACATCAACGCCATAGCCTCACCAATGAGTTGTGAGTAGTTTACCACAAACCTTCGGGTCCATAGTTATTAGCTAGATGGCTTCTTCTCTCTTTTTGGATCTCAATACCAAGTTCTCCTCGGTCTTCGAGGAGATCTATTCGATGTAATCTTTTTGCGGTGTGTTTGTCGAGATCCGATGAATTGTGGGTTTATGAGCAAGATTATCTACGAGAAATATTTGATTCTTTTCTGAAATCTTTTATGTATGATTATAATATCCTTGCAAGTCTCTTCGAATTATTGGTTTGGTTTGGCCTACTAGATATATAGTTCTTGCAATGGGAGAAGTGATTGGCTTTGGGTCCAATCTTGTGGTGTCCTTTCCTAGGGACAGCAGGGGCAGCAAGGCACGTATTGTATTGTTGCCGTCGAGGATAAAAAGATGGGGTTTATATCATATTGCTTGAGTTTATCCCTCTACATCATGTCATGTTGCTTAAAGCATTACTCTGTTCTTATGAACTTAATACTCTAGATGAATGCTAGATAGCGGTCGATGTGTGGAGTAATAGTAGTAGATGCGGAATCATTTCGATCTACTTGTCACGGACGTGATGCCTATACATAATGATCATGCCTAAATATTCTCATAACTATGCGTTTTTCTAGTGAAACCTATGGCCCCCGCGTCTATTCTCAACATATTAATCTCCTATCTACTTTACTTTGCTTTATTTACTTCTGTTCTTATATCCAAAAATACCAAAAATATTATACTATCCTATCTATCAGATGTCACTTTCGTAAGTGACTGTAAAGGGATTGACAACCCCTTATCGCATTGGCTGCGAAGTTCTTATTTGTTTGTGCAGGTGCGAGGGACTCGCGCGTGGTCTCCTACTGGATTGATACCTTGGTTCTCAAAAACTGAGGGAAATAGTTACGCTATTGTGCTGCATCACCCTTTCCTCTTCGAGGGAATACAACGCAAGCTCGAGAAGTAGCACCCAACTAAAATTCTGAAATGCTCTTGGCCCATTCATGCACACATGTGAGTGGTGTGAGTGGCACTAAAGTTTAGTCCCACCACGGAAGTTGAGAGAGAGTTGCACCTCTTTATAAGGTTAGCTCTTCTACCACTTTAATGACCATGAGAAGATGAGACCTACACGCGCGCTCCTCCTCCTCGCTCGCCTCGCCACGCCACGATGCACCGCGGGTTGCGGGAATGAGCCGAGCCAAGGACAGAGCTATGCACGTTGTCTTTATTTTTGCTTCTCGGGAATAATTAATAAGTCATAATTAACGGGCGCGTTAATTGCTTAGACGTTTCCGATCCTTTTGGATCGTGGGGCTGTTACTTGGACGCGGGGTTTTCTCCACAACCTACCCGGCCCGCATTATATAGTCAGGCAGACGTCTACCCTAGCCGCCGCCACAACATATGATTTCGCACCACCATTCCAGATCATTGCGCCGCCACGCAAGTCTTCTCCATCCCTCCTTCCGGCGTGCACCGCGAGAAGTGACAGCAAGCCTCCGGAACCTCGTCTCTTGTGATCCTATACGGGAGAGGGGCGATCAGGTTTTTGGGGAACGCACTCGCGCGACTGCTGGCAGCGACAACTTCCCCGACCTCGGCAACCTCTTCCTCAACGACATGGGCTACAACATAAACGCCGGCGGTGCTGCTCCCGTTGCACTGTATGTAATTCTGTCTATCTTGTTCGAGATCGTGGTAGAATTTGTGCTTCTAGTATGTGCCCTAGATTTGATCGGTTCATCTGCTATGCTAGTCAGCATGTTTAGTACAATCTGTGTTACTGCTGTCATGATTTATTTCCTGCTTATTCGGATTAAATATTATAGTAATTTGCTCAAATTTCCAACAGTTTTGCCATTCAATGCGGGCCTATACCGGTCCAAACATAATTTTTCCCGCAAACCGGAAAACAAACTTGAACCCGAGGGGAGGGCTCTACGGGTGTTCGGACCGTTGCCACGCCCGCTTCTGATTGCCCCGGCCCACCCCAAAACCCCTCCCTCTCCTGTGCCCCTTCCTGTCTGAAGTGGTTAGCGTCGCTCCAGAGCACTAGTGCCGCATTCATGCTGGCTCAGAGCGATGCAGTCTCTCTGAGTCGACATTGAAGCGGTCTGCCAACCGAGAGCGTCGCCCGTGTCGTTTCCCGGGGCACGCGACTCCTCTACGTTCAAAGGACATCCAACCATTTCGCGTCCCTACATTAGACATGCGCGGTTGCCGAGGTACCTACTCCTACGCCACCCGTCAGTCCATCTGCCTCCCACCGTTAACCACCCTATCGCTTGCCCTGCCATCCGTCGACTATTTAAACTCCAGTTCCAACCATAGCTGCATGCATCCTCCTCCGCTCCCTTTCTCCTCTCCACACCACCCCCGCCATGGCCTCCTCGAGCTTCAAAGCCATTTGGGGCGGCCTCTCGTCCGAGCAGAAGACGAAGATGGATGCCATTGTTGCCGGCTGGGAGGCAGACGGAGGCCAGCATTGTGGAAATCCCGACGTAGAACGTGGCCGACAACGAGCCGGCACCACCCTCCCGCCGGTCCATGCCGACATCACCATGGGCGAGGCCCATGCTCACTACACCGAAATGGTGTGGTCCAAGCGGGAGGCCTTGCTTCGGCAGGCACCGGCCGACCATGAGTACAACCTCCGTCTCCTCGACAAGCACCAGCGTATAGAGGAGTAGCTCACCACCGGCATGAAGATCGCACCGGACGTGACGTTGCCGAGCATAAGGGGTTGGGCGACTCCTATCGCACCGCTCGGGACATCCGTCGCGACCACTGGTGGTACCGCCACCATCAAGCGAAGCTAGAAGCTGCCTTCAAGGAGATCGACGAGTCGATGGATGAAGTCTACTGCAAGAGCGGGGACGAGCACAATGTTGCCAGCTCCACCACGACCACAAAATTGGCAGGTCCAAGGACACCAATGGCAACGAGGAAGGGTAGAGCATGAGAGGTTGCCGGTGCTCGGGACCCAGGAAGGCCGCTGCTCTTTCGGTCCCGCTGAAGCCAAGCTTGGCGGGCTCACCGTCGTCAGTCGATTAGTCGCTGGCGGGCTGCGAAGGCGGATGCAGAAATTCATTTTCCGAGGCTCATGGCCAGCCAGAGATAGAGAACGGGCGCCGGCGGTCATTTTATGCTAGGTTAGAGTCCGGTCTGGTTCAAATATATCGAAAATCATCTGGTTTTATGTAAAAACTATCCAAGTATATGTGAATATCATCCGGGTTGTTTAATTGTGCATGTGTTGTATGCCCGATCTCATTCCAATTTCTTATATCAATGAAAGATACGCAAGCTTTGCGTATTCGTAAAAAAAATGATTTTTAATTTTATTAAATTATGACAAAAATGCAACTGAACATGTGCGGCTAGCCTTGGATGGCCACCTCCCGCGTCAGTGTCCGGTTCGTGAAGTGATGCGGTGGCCGGTCTACGTGTCGGGGTTGGAGACGCCCTAGATAAACCAGAGTATCGCCTCAGGTGTTTCTCCCTGGCGATGGTTCCGTACGTGAGGACCAGCACCGTCCGCTTCATCAACTTCCAAAGAGCTGGTGTGGGTGTGCAATGATGATAATCGTCGACGGCCTCATCATCAAGCGCCGGTGAGGGGCAGATCCATCTGCCAATTACCGGCCTGTTAGATGGTGCTGTACGTACTCGACTGAAATCTGGAAATCGTCAGGTAAGGCAGAAACAAAAGAGAAATGGCCCCGAATCGCGACAGGTCCTCGAAGAAAAATACGTGACCTACTTTTTCCGGTGGTGGGCACGCATCGCGTTCGCGCCACAGTTGCCTATAACCAGCCATGCGGAGTAGGAGGTCCCGGTGGGGAGTGGTGTGGTGTGGTCCTTTCCCTATTTGTCGCGCACAAGGCTTGCCACGACTGACCGTTTCGGGTAATCACAAGCAAGCTGACATACGGTCGAATTTTACCGGCTTCGTTAGTTAACCAAACACGCCTTAATTCCGAACATAAAAACAGCAGGCAGTAGAAAAACAACTGTGCGTCCTCATAACCTCAAGCTCATGTAGAGTAGATGCTTGCAGGAATGTTTGTTGTTTTAATTCGGCAAATAGCAATTTCACACAAGACCGAAACTATGCCCAGGCGATGAATCTAATTTTCCTTGAGCGATCAAAACAACGACATGACATCACAAGGACAATGAAGTTCTACAACAACAACAACAATGCCTTTAGAAAGGGAACGACGCTCAAGCGCCGCTGTCACTGGATGCAACCACCAAAGGACACATTCTAAGTTTTCACTTTGAAGAACAAGTTCGAGCATTTCCTTCAACAAGGTAATGGCGCAAAAACATTGGCATTGCCAGGTACAACCAAATCAGGCCAGGCCTAGGGTTTTTATCCTAGAACTCGAGACCGGGTAATCAAGAAATAAGCACCACCAATTCAAAGTCAATTATGTGTTGTCGTCACTGCTTTTCCGCGATCCCAACAGCTACATGCAATGCGCGAGAAATCTCATCGCCGCCGCTGCACAACCATACCCTCTGCTTCAAGCAGTTGTCCATAAGTTGCATCTCACCACCGCAAAGGAGCCTTTCGGGTGCAAGCCACCAACGGCAACCACCAGATCAAGAGAGAGAAACTATCACAAAGATCTTTCGATGACCACCACAATCTATAGCTAGGGCGGCGCCCCGGACCGGTGGCTACCACATGCAGGGGCGGAGCTATAGGGTGGGCAGGGTGGATCGCGGGTCCACCCTGAGATTTTGGTCCGCACTATATACCTATGCATTTAGATATGGGCCAGAGAGTGAAAGACAAGCCTAGTAAGACTGAGCCCAACAAACAACATAGAATTCCGTAAGGAGTTCTTTTGGATCCAATTGTTCAGTTATGTGGTTACATTTATCTTAATTACTTCTCTTGTAGTTGTGGATACTTGCATGAAGAGTATAATCATAAGTAGGTATTTGTTCAAGTTAGGACAATACCATAGCTCCGGTCCATCCATATAACACTTATCATGGCAATGCACATTAACTCAATAAATCGTGGTGAAAGTAACTTGGTGATATTCCTGTGAGTCCTCAAGAGTATTTTAGTCTCCATAAGTAATACAACTGGCTTGTCCTTAGCACAGTTAAGGATTAGGCCACTTGCTGCACTTTTCTACTATTGTTACTTGTTATCATGTTAAAAATTATCATTTATCAAATTATATATCAAAAATATTTAATAAAACTTGCACTGAAACTTTGCTGAAAATCGCTTGAAAATTCATTCTGCTCCTCGTTGGGTTCGTCATTGTTACTTACCGAAAGGACTATAATTGATCCTCTATATTTGTACGGGTTTGCAGACCCCTTACTTCGTACAGATCTACGCCGAGTGAGGCTATCCTTTCGTGGTCATATGCCACGATGGTATAAGTTGGTCGCTCCTTTTTGGACCTTTAGTTGGAATTTGTCCTTCCTGAATTAGTTCCTTTGTGGAACTCGCCGCCGGTATCTCCTTGATACTACAATCTTTATGGTTCAAAGCCTCCATTGACATGTAGTAGGCTAACACTAATCGTTTGAACCACGGGAGCAATCTTCGTCGAGCCTCCCCGTTTTCTGCAATCCTTTAACATTTAGCTTTACTTCTACTTGTGCAACTTTTTTTCTTTCGACCTGCATGTGTTGGTTTTTGTTTAAATACCTTTAGAAAAATACTACCTCCATTCACAAATAAAAGATGTTCTTACTTTTTTCTGAATCAAATGTATATAGACACGTTTTAGTATGTTTGTTCACTCATTTCAGTCAATATGTAGCCCATATTAAAATAGCCAACCCACATTATATTTGTGAACGGAGGGAGTATTAAATTGCAAAGGAAATCAAAATAGGAAAATAGCCACTTTGGTTTTCTTATGGTATATTCACCGCCCGTCTAGACTACTAAATGACCCTACAATGAGAACCTTTTCATTTTGTGGTTCTATCATTTTCTGACTAGTGAGCTTACAAGCCATTCAAAGCAAACATGTTCTAATGTTAGATTATGTTCGTTAACAAATGTTTTAACCAAGCACCTTCTACATGTTAATTTTTTTATCATGTATATTTACATTGTTGTAGAATTTGTGCATAACAGTTGGAGCCAAAAGCAATTCCTGTTTTTTTAATGATTTCCGTTTTTTTAAATAAACCTTTTGATTTAAAAAAAGTCCCAAAAATGGCCACTTACTTAGAGATGTACACTACATGTGTGTAAAATTTCATGATGAAATATGTTTTGATGTGCTACAAACAAACAAAATGATGTGCCTTTTATAGTGAATAGTACAATGGCTAGAAGAAAGTACATGCTTTTGCTTTTTTTATAGCTCTCATAAAAATGTATTTCATGAGGAAACTTGACCATGAGTAGTAAAAAAAGAGATTTTGATTTCCATTTTCTTTCAAAATCAAAGCTCCATGAAGCCTAGGAGCCAAAAGCAATTTTCGTCAAGACATTTTTATGACGGGTAAAACTGTTCTAGTTTTTGATAATTTTATTGAAGTCCCAATTTTCAAATATAATCACCGAGCTACTGGCAGTGTATAGGTATATTTGTATGGTAACCAAAACCACCCATACCCACTATTTGGTCAAAGTACCGATTTTTGCTCTCGTTTTTCTGTAGGAAAATTCCGATCTATTCATTTTCAATCATGGTGGTACAACGAACATTAGAAATAATAAAAATTACATTCAAATCCATAGACCACCAAGCGACGACTACAAGCACTGAAGCGAGCCGGAGGCGCGCCGCCATCATCGCCCCTTCCTTGCCGGAGCCGGGCAAAACTTGTTGTGGTAGACAATCGAGAAATCATCGTGATAAGGCCCCGTAGGACCCGCACACCAGAACAACAACCGTCGCCGTTGAACAATAGCGTAGACCATGAGGATCCAACCTGAAGACACACGAATGTAGACAAACTACGACCAGATCTGAGCAAATCCATCAAGGACAGATCCACCCAAGACGCACCACCGAGATAGGGGCTAGGCGGGAAGAACCTTATTCCATTTTCAAGGAACTGCCACTGTCTCATTTTTCTAAGCATGACACAAACCATAACAAAACTCGAAGGAACATCTAAACACCGCGCCACCATGGCCCTAAGGCCACCAAAGGTGAAGCAGGCCAGCGGCGAGCCGACGAAAGGTAGAGGAACCCTAGGCTTTTCTGAGAGAAGGGGGCGGCTAAACTAGGAGGATGCGGTCCTAGTTGATCCCAATTTTGGCTCTTGGTTGAATGGTGGCCAATATTTTGACATGACTATGGAGTCTAGCCAAAAAAAATTGGAACAGTAGCGAACATATAGACAATCGAAACCTTAATTAGAATATTGGTTTAGCGAAATTTTTGGTGGTCTTCTCTATTTGTACAATATATTTTTCTATGATAGGGCTTATCGGGCGGCGGCGTATTGAGGTGGCTTGGGTTGTTTTTTCGTGTGCGTGCGTGGGAAAAGAGGATGTAGAAAAAACCAAGGTCGAGGGATGGAGGGACGAAAAAATAGCCAAACAAAAATAAACCGTGAACGCAATTTCATCAACTGCTCCATTAGAAGTAGAGATATTGGTTTAGTGAAATTTTGGTGGGCTTCTGTATTACTAGTACAGTATATTTTTCTGTGATGAAAACAATCCGAAAAGGCCTAAACAGGAGGAGCATGGGCACGTGAAAAATTAATAAATCGCCCGTCGGAGTACAACTGGTAATGTGGGACAGCGGGCAGCAGCCAATTGCGGACGGCACGGACGACAACAAATAGCACGTCCTCGTCTGCCTACGTGTTGTCTCCCCACTGGATATTCCGTACGGTCTTCGGTCCGAGGACACCGACGGGGGTATCCGAGCCTCGTACACTTCCGTGGGTCCCACACGCATCCGATTGGCCATTAGCCGCTGCTCCCTCGTGGAGCCGGGCCCCAGGGGGACGACTTCCTGCTTTTAACCGGGCGCGTCGCGTTCGGGCCGGGTGCTGCCATGACTCGCGGGCCCGTCCGTCTGCGCCGTGGTCTGGCACACTGGATTGTTTGGTGCGTGTAGCATTCGTGCAGATGGCGACCCGACGGTGGACGCACGACCCAGTCAACTTGCACCGGTTTTTATTTCACGCTAATACGCGTCTTGTTTATATATTTTTTGTGGGATAAACTATCGATCTATTTATTTTTAATCATGATAGTACAACAAACACTAGAAATAATAAAAATTATATTCAGATTCGTAGACCCCCTAGCGACAACTACAAGCACTGAAGCGAGCCGAAGGCGCGTCGCTGGCATCGCCACTTCCTCGCCGGAGCTGGGCAAACCTTGTTATAATAGACAGTCGGCAAGTCGTCGTGCTAAGACCCTATAAAATCAACGCCCCAGAACAACAACCGCCGCCAATCAAGATTGTAGATAAGAAGGATCCAATTTGAAGACACACGAACAAAGACGAACGACGAACCTATCCGAGCAAATCCACCAAAGACAGATTCATCGGGTACACACCTCCGCACGCCTACCGACGATGCTAGACACATCACCGAAATGGGTGTTAGGCGGGGAGACCTTTATTCCATCTTCGGGGAGCTGTCGCCGTCTCGTCTTCCTGAATAGGACACAAACCCTAACAAACCTTGAAAAATGATCTAAAAACGAAGCCCTCCCACCGGCAAGGACCGAGATCCACTCAGTCCCCATGGCCCTAAGGCCACAGGAGACTGGGCGGACCGGCGCCGGCGCCGGCGGGAGGTAGAGAAACCTCGACTTTTTGGGTAACCGGCATCTTGTTTATATCATAAGACTATCTATAGTGGATAGTAACTTGGACTAGAAATGGGGAGTAACGTATGTGTAGTCATGCAACATTTTAATGTGAGTTTGTAGACTCATCATGTCTTGGTATGTATCATGTTACTCACTAGCTATGTTATTTAAATCATCTATCTTCTCAATAAATCATTGCCACATGAGCAAATACCTAATGTTATTCCTGAAGTTACTCTCACTATGGGTAATCTAAGGATCATTGTACAAGCCATAAACATACCGACCTGACAAAACTAAACACATAGCAGAACGCTAGCCTTTGCACAAAGGAACACCAACCGAGAAGTAAATTTACAAACAAGACCGAAGAAACCTCTCAGCTTGACACCAACGCCCGTCACTTGCCTCTAACACCACCGTAACATCCACCAAAGGAAAACATGATGGATCATCTCCACACCCGAACTCGACGCGGCTCCATCGCTGATATGCAGTTTTGCGACCCTCCAAGGTGGCTCGCCAAAGGCGAAACCATTACCATTGAACGAATCAGACCGGGGCAACACACCAAACACGCCATCGAACTCCAGATCTAGCACCTCCACATGACTAAGACGTCCGAGGAGGAAACCATACATGCCATCCACATACCACAAACCCAGTTCACGATCCACCATCTTCTAGATGCCGCCAATGCAGACCAAAATCTACATCCGCTCCTGGAGTACCTCCCAAGCTCCGCACTAGTGCTAGAGCAAACGCCTTCGCAAACAGCGAAGCCCGTGGACACATGCCCACCACGAGGATGTCGTCACCGCGACACCATCCTTGCTTAAATAGAATTGATTCCAACTACATCCCCAACCATACGACCAATCGTCTCATCGTAGTAGGATCTAAGAAAATTTTATTCAGCGCCCCCATCTCCACCGCCGAAGCCAATACAATGAACAGCCTAAAAACTAAGCTACTTCGGCCTAAAACTATCCACACGTGTGGATCGAGCAACCCCCCCCCCCCCCCC
>LR738713.1:840399246-840419080 GCA_902687465.1 Secale cereale
ACCGACGACCAAGGTCGTTGGCGGATGGGGGCCGCTGGATGACGAGGACGGAGAAACTCCCTGACGGCGCTGGCGAGGCCGCCTCTTCCTTCGATAGGAAGAAAGAATGATACTTGATAACGAAACCGCCGGTACGAGTCTTCGCAAGTAGGAGTATCACTTGTTTACCGCTTGAGTCTCTGAAATCCATATTGTGTATTATTATAATGGCACTTGAGCGTCCCCATATTGACGGTGTCGGCTAGGGTGGCGTCGATGGTTTGTTCGCATTGATTTCCGTCGTCCTCTCTGATCGGTGCGGCTAGGGTTTACTGTTGTTGCCGCACGACAACTTCCCTTTGCAGTTAGGTCATTTGCCCTCTCTCCATCTTATTAGTACGACCTCCGGTGCCGGTGAAACACTCGTGAGCTTTTTCGGAGGTTGGGATCTTAGATTTGTGGAACTTTCATCAGGGACGACTTTGATAGTTTCTCTACAGTGTGCTGGTCCGGTATGACCTTGGCATTGATGACTTCTCATCCGTGATCAACAACGACAAGTTGGATGCGATGATGGAGAGGCGACGATAGCGCGCCACACCAATTTGGGAGGACGATGCACATCGCCCCTAGGGACGTTGATATGTTTTCTTCATTTTTAGGCATGCCGGTACTGCTGGTTTCAACAACAGATTTGAGACCTTTTTCTCAGAAGGCACTCGCCTGACACATCTCGTTCGAGCTATATACATTGCGTGGAGCTGAAGCACATCTAACACATATTTGTGTACTCCTCCATTCTCTCTCGCAAAAACAGGCCCCACAAATAGCCCATTCATTCCCAAAATGATATACATATCCCCCTCCCCCCTTTCAAATCCATCTTTGCTAATATGGTTGGCACTTCGTTGAGTGCTTTCATGCCTGCCTCTTTGTAGTCCTCCAAATCAATACTCTCTGTGACACATCTTGAATATCTCATACTTTAGAAAAATGAATCAAACATAATAAACCAAGCATACACAACCGTTCAGCCTAGTCAAATGTTGTTCACGAAATATAATTTTTTTTAGGGCCCCACTCATTTTCCACGTTGTCAAGCCTCACTTAGGCATGGCCGGTGCTCTGAGAAGCACTGGGGAGAAATTCAAAACAATGAACCTACGATTATACTATAATATGTGTTCCAACCCATTCCCCCCGTCACATATTATAAGAACGTTTTAAAGCTAACATAGCTTGATGAATGTTGTTATATTATGGGAGGGAGGCAGTACATATGTATACTGCAAAAATTCATGCAATGAAGTGTTATGAGAAGATATATAGGGAACGTTTGGTTGCATTGCCGGGTGGGCTATACTTAAGCTAGCCCAGCTAGCCTAGCTCAGCTTTGCCAACCTTGCCGCAAGCTACGCATTTGGATACATCACTTTTGCTGGCAGTTATGTGCGTGTACGTGCGGGTAAGCATGGACCTTTTTTTGTGCATGTGCGCTTGCCGTTGAGAGCGAGCCGATTCGGCTCTCCGCGGCGGGCAAGATTTTCCTGGCCCAGCGAGGCTAGCTGGCCCCTAAAAGCCAGGTTTTTTTAGCGGTACCAAATGCTAGTTCTTGCCAAGCGAGGCTATAACCGATTTTGCGGAGGAACCAAACGCACCCATAGTACACTAACCCATTTTCCACATCGTCAAGGCTCACCAGGGCTATCGGCAGTCCCCTTATGTGATACGAACCAGGGCAAAAATAACCCTACAAGTATACTACAATCTATATCTTTCATTTGCATACATATATAGTCCAAAAAATCATTTTCTATTCTTACGCCAAATGTCATGTTTTCTTGTTAAATTTCAATGCTAAGCATGAGGTTAAGACCTCCCATAGTGACAATATAATGGCAAGTATCATGCAACCTATGCAATGGCAGCTAGTCATATTGCCGATTTTCATAGTATTAAGTAAGGAAAGAGAAATTACTGGTATCACTGCATTATGACGTATCATATTAAATCTCTACTATCGGAGAATTGTTGGTGGTTGCGAACCAATATGTGGTTGACTGGTTAGAAGGACAGTGATATACCTAGCTCACCAGGGTTCAAGTCCCTGACTAGACACGAGTGTTTCGACGATGTGCATTTAGTGTGATGTGACATTCTCATCAACTACGAACCTCCCCCTCCCCATGCCCCCCCCCTCTTCACGTCCCACATCAACTCAATTAAATTAAATCAAAACCTCAACTAAATCAAAAAATATCTCGCCTTTTCTCTACCCATACCCAAATCAAATCAAATATTTCCAAACCTCACATAAATCAAAATTTTCCTTGTCTTTTCCTACCCATACTCCAATCAAATTTTATCAAAATCTACAAGATGATGGGCGTATATGCAATGTCCCGTTGCGACACATGTGCAATTAGTTTGTAATGTATTAATATGAATCATGTAAAACAATAAATGATGTCATCTAAGATACTCCCTCCGTAAACTAATATAAGAGCGTTTAGAATACTAAAATAATAATCTAAACGTTCTTATATTACAGATGAGGTACTAACTTATGATAGTATGCACTACGAAGCAGTACTATCATGCTATGATTACTACTACTCCACTTATAATACTGCGCATCGGGCGAGGTCATTGTGCCGGATTAGATCGTAGGACCACAACGTACAATTAGGCCTTAAACGTCGTCATAGATCGTGTGATGTGCACCCCTAATTAAGCAAATGTTTCTTTGGGGGTAGATTCTTAAAGCGAAACTGTACGAACCGTAACCCTAATCGGCTAAACTCCCAAGTTCATTGAAGGGAATTGATTCACCACCCACCGAAGCGCGAAAAATATAATACTACTAAGGGCATGTACAATGGTTGCTAAGATAGTCTTATCTTAAGTTTTGCATGTAAATTAGAGATGACAAAAAAACAAGTCTACAATGGGTCATTTCTTAGCCTTATCTTCAATAATTAGTTATTCCTAAAAACATGGTGAGACAAATTGTGCTAAGCTATCATCTCTTGTCTTTGCTTAAATAAGCTAAGACAAGCCTTCTCTTATGATTTCTCTCTCCTCCACCTCATCATTTATCTTACGTGGCATCCTTAAGCTAGAACCATTGTACATGCCCTAATACTAGTGCGTGTCCCAGGGTGGTTCACCGCAAAAACGCGCCCGCCTGACCGCCTTTATTTTCCCGTCCAGGAAAGGGTCGGCCAATGGACGCCGGGCGGGGGATAAATCCTCTTTTCCCACAATGGAAAATTTTGCCGTTTGTTGCCCACCCCCGGATCTCCATAAAACGGCAGCGACCCGAGCACCCCACCCCACTACCAGCACACAAAATTTGCTTTCCTCCCCACCGGCCACCCGTGACGGCGTCAGGGACCGAAAAGGAAAGGCAAGGTGGAGAGGAGGAGGAGGAGGAGGGCGAGGGTGGGTGGGCGAGGAGGGAGCAGCAGCCAGCTACGGCCGAGCCCTACACCGCAGCGACCTCACCGCGCTTGCCATTTTTGGTCAGTCTCCCCTTGCCGTCCTGGCCAGATCCCCTTCCTCCTCGCCTGGGTGGGCTGGGGTTTTCCACTTTCGCCCCCCACTCGCCGCCCCAATTGGGATAACAGTACCCACCTTTTATTTACCTCTCTTTTCTGTTGGTCTTCGTCCCGCAGGCCGGCCGATCGGAGGAGATTCTCTGAGTTTTTTGGTTTGGTTTCCGATTAGATTTGTGGTGGGAGGAGAGAAGAGGAGAGAAGAGGGGCGAAAATGGTGCGGGGGAAGACGCAGATGAAGCGGATAGAGAACCCGACGAGCCGGCAGGTGACCTTCTCCAAGCGCCGCGGCGGCCTGCTGAAGAAGGCCTTCGAGCTCTCCGTCCTCTGCGACGCCGAGGTCGCCCTCGTCGTCTTCTCCCCCCGCGGCAGGCTCTACGAATTCGCCAGCTCCAGGTAACCCGCCCCCCAATCTCCCCTCCGGATTACGCGACCAGTTAATTCGCCTTGTCTTTGTTTACTATTGCTGCTTGTTCGCTGGTTGGGGCCAGAATGCGCGTGCGAATCCCACCATTTTACTCTGTCGCTGCGAGAAATCCGAGGGATCCTCGCGTGCCCCCCCTGCGCCAACTCCTGTAGCGGCGCAGGCGCAGCTCGCCGGCCAGTGCCCAATGGAGGGGCGGAAGCCTCTGCTCCAGTAGTCTCATCCGCCCGTGATGAGCACCCCCCACTTGGCCGATGGCTCCAAGTTTCCCCACTCCTCCACACTCCATCGCTGCGAGAATCTTGCCTCGGTTGCAGAGACCACCATGGTTTTAAACTGATAAATTTCTGCTCCGTACGTCCTGCTATCGCTGCGAATTGGGCTAACATTTAAAGTGGCTCGGGATGGAAGGACGATTAGTACATGTACCCTACTCAGTGCTCTATTGGCCTAATTTTTTATCATTATGGATGTACTGGCCAATAGAAGAATTTGGGATGAAAGGAAAGGAAAAAAAATACTAGTACTACTATTGGCCAGGCTAGAATTACCTGGGACGCAATACATGCTTGTCTGGACATCGGTTTTCAGGCCAACCTTAAGACCGTTCGTGTTGCTGCTAGAGCTAATTTGCTGTTCAGAAACGAAATCGGTGCATGCGATATGATGTCCTTGAACTGTATGGAGAGTAGTACTTTTTTTACTCATGGTCAGTTACTCAGTTTGCTGTGGAACTAGCGCACCAGCATTTATTTTTCCGTTGTTCACTCTAGTTTAAACGGTTAACACCGCGGAGCAGAAGTTAAAGAGAACATTTGCCCTCAAAATAAAACTAAATATGAAACTCGACGTCAACCAGTTACTCAGTGGCGCGCGGCCGCCCAACCCGCCACCCACGTTTTAGCCCTAGGCTCCACGGTGCGTGTGTTTGGTGTTTTTTCTAAATAAATTGACTGGTCTCGTTTTTAAAATTAAACAAAGCAAAATTCAGCCTTTAATTTTCTAGGAACTGGAGTTGTGAACAGATTCAATTTTTTTCCTCTCGAACAAGCCCCCAGACGTGTGTTATTTTGTATTAGAAGAACACCGCCAAAATGGCACAACAGCTTAAAGGGACTGAAAAAGTTGTTCGGATTTTGGTGCAACAAATACACAGTAATTAAACTTTTGGGGCAGTGAACTTATTGTGAATATGTGCTTGTTTGACATATAAGGTGCTAGTGTTGTATGCAGGAAATAGTAGCTTCCTGTCATAAGCCGAGTCAAGACTAAACTTGTCAGGCTTCCAAAATATGGTTTCTAATTAAATTATGCAGCTTTCTTAGATAAATTAACGTACACATTTTTATTAGCAGATATTTTATGGTTTTGTCTGTAGGTAACAGCCATACCAAAGTCAAGGCAAACACTCTCCATGATTATGATTGTAGGGCGTCCACTATTATTCAGATAAGGCAGATCATGGTCGTAGGGTGACAACTGAAAACTAAATTAGTCATGGGGCAGATTTGGCATTCCCGAGCTGTAGGCCCTATTTGGGCATGTTCTGAATTTTTGCAAGTGTAGAAATATACAAATTTCCTAGCCGTGCTGATTGCATGCAATAACAAAAAAAACTTTTGCTTTTGCGCATAGGAAATAGAAAGGTTGTTCCTTAACCCGGATCACGTTGTTAGGAAATATGCAACTTGTATTTCCAGGTGTCCATGGGGCGTATACATATGTGTACAGGTGTGGTAAATAAGCAGGAAAGCACTTATACAATGGTGATATTACGCGACAAATAGATACAATTGACACCCTTTACTTTAATTATTTTAAATTAAATTATTTTATTTGGAATTGGAACATTTCCACAGGTACATTTTTTGTACTTTTTAGAAAGTAAAGCTCTTTTTCGAAAGATTACCCCTGTCTTTGTTTATGCTTCGGATTAGAGCAAATGACTCTAATTCGTCCACGCCTATGAATCAATCGACATTTTGTACAAATTTTACGAAAGGGAGCTCTTATTTTTCATATTTCCCCCTCAAGCTTAGGGTGGATCAACACCAGTAGTTTGGAGAGATAAAACCTGTGTTGTGTTCCCGTCTGGGTCTTCGTAAAGACATTCGCCCAATGTAACTTTGAAGACACATACTGAAGAGTAATAACCAAATCCTACACACCATGCCGCACAAAAAAAGCATCAACACCAATATGCTTGATGGGCTCATGCTTCACAGGGTCGCTTGTAATACTGATAGCACATGTATTGTACAAGGAGGGGGGAGTAGGTGTAGTAACCGAAAAAACAAAATCCTAATGTATTCACGGGGTCAAAAGAGCATAGCTTGCAAAACCTCCGCACACGGAGGCGAAATTGTAGTCTATTCTTTACCTTTTAGGAAATAAGAGAACCAGCGAGAAAAACATAGTAAGCGGAAAGTGAATTATGATCAGAGGGATCACTAGCACACATAGCATTCGAATAGGCTTGAAGTTGCAACGAACTTGAGACGGTGAGAAATTGTGCCATGAAATACCGTAGAATGTGAAGACGGTGAGTATAGTAAACCGAAGCGAGACAAAAATAATCTGATTCAAAATATTGATAGGATAGGAGATATCTGAACGAGTGACAGCTAGATAGACAAGTCTCCCAACAAGATGACAATAACACGTTGGATCAAACAAGGGGTCACCATCAGAAGCAGAGGTGAACATTGAACTCCATGGGATTCTCAAGAATACACTCATTAGTAAGAGCATCAAGAGTAAGAAGATCCTGAATATACTTCTCATGGGGGAGGTAGAACAAAACTCAATCCCAAGAAAGTTGCGAAGAGGGATCAAACATAAGAAGTTGCTCACTAAGACGTGCCTTCACAAAGGCAAGGTACTTAGGGTCGTCACCAGTGATGATCATGCCATCAATATATAGAAGAAGAGTCCGACCATGAGCAGAAAGGTGGACAAACATCATAGGATCATGAGCACTCGTCAAAAGACTAGTTGTAGTCACCATGGAGGCAAAATTTAAACCAAGCATGAGTGGCTTGCTTGAAGCCATATTGAGAGCGAGGAATATTGCATACCATGCCATCAAGACAGAATACCCAGGCGATGATTGTATGTAAACATCCTAACACAACTCAGCATTAAGACGAATATTCTTAACGTCAAGCTAAGGTACAGACTAATGGCGAACAGAGGCCACGACAAGAAGTGTCTGGATAGTTGTCATATGGGCCACATGAGCAAAAGTGTCGTCTTAATCACGACTATGCTCCTACTAAAAGCCACGAGCCACAAGGCAAACTTTGTAGCGCTCAAGAGAACTATTAGAGTGAGTCTCAACCTTGTCGACCCACTTACAAGTGATAAGACAAACATGTGGATAAAGAGAAACAAGATTCCACATGTTAGTGTGCTCAAGAGCAACAATCTCCTCTGTCATTGCAAGCCGCCATTCAAGATGAACAACATCATGTTAAGAAGTTGGCTCCAAAACAACCACGGCAGAAAAACCGTAGGGGTCAATGGCAGGGCGAGACCGACCACAGAGACCATAAGTCGGTTGAGAAGATGTGGATGGCGCATCAATAGAGTGATCCACTACACGTAGATGACAACTATAATAGTGAGGAAAAGAGGGAAAAATACGAGGAGGAGCCACCAAAATAGACTCGGGTGATGGAGACGAAGAATCCACTGGAGATGAAGGTGCAAAATCATGTGACAAGGAAGAAGAGGAAACCCTAGGAGATGGTGGTGTCGGATCCGCAACAATGAAATGAGTAGGAGTATGATGGCAGAGCAAATTGAGATATGTTTTGACAAAAGTGAGGAAAGATATATCCTCCACCTAAAAGGTCAAGGAAGATGGGTTTGGGCCGGTAAAAGAGACAAGACTCATCGAAATTCACATCTTGAGAAATACACACCCTATGACTGACTGGATCCCAACAACGATAGCGTTTATGGTCATAATTGTGTCCTAAGAAGACATAATTGACAGTCTGAGCGTTCATGGGGGCAAGAAGGCATAGAAAACAAACCAAACAAATGAAGCACCGAATAATCAGAAGAACAATAAGAAAAAGGCGCTTGAAAGGAATGCCACCCTGCAGAGCAGCCAAGGGCTAAATGTTGATGAGATAGGTGGAAATGGAAACGGCCTCAACCCAAAAGGGAAGCGGAAGAGAAGTGCTATTTTCATGCACGAACCTTCTCAAGAAGAGATGATGCTTTCGCTCATCCACACCATTCTGAGTGTGAGCACGAGGATAAGAGGACTGAGCAAGTGTACCATGCTCAGCAAGGACACGATGCAACTCCTGGAGATATACTCTCCAACAAAGTCAGCAATAAACACGCGAATAAGCATAGATATTGTTGTGTGGACCATGGTAGCAAAACACTTGCATATAGAGGGAGCACCTCGCTACGAGAATACCTAAAATAAAACACTTGCATATAGAGGGAGAACCTCGCTACGGGAATACCTAAAATAAAACCAAGTGCAGCGAGAGAAACTATCTATATAAATAATATAGTATTGATGGCCCTCTTTTAAAGTGAATGGAGAACCAATTCAAAAGGGCATCAAGAGACTGACTCACTAGTATGATAAGATAACCAATTCCATTTGCCTGGCGTACAACCCTGACACCCTAAAGAGACACCTAAAGAGACGTCTCCTGAGATTGACCCCAAAAGACTTCGACAAACTAAAGACGAAAAAAGAGAATCATAAAGATGTCCGGGTCGATGATACCACTATTCGAAAGAGTCGGTAGCTGGTGCGACGTATGCGGTGACTGGCGATAGTGGTGGCAATAGAAGGAGCATGAAGCCAGTCTAACTCCCTAAGGTCCTGAGAGTCATGGCGACGAGGTCCATTCCCAGCCATGGTGCGCATGTGATGATCCTGAACAAAACAAGAAGCAACGTCAAGAATTACGCGATAACCAGAGTTAGTAAGTTGACCAATGGAAAACTGGTTCTTGGTCAGTTGAGGAACATGAGCCTCAACTAGCAACATAAATGGTAGTACCATCAGCTATGAGAATATGAACATGAAAATTGAGAGATCTTAGAGAGGACAAGGTGGAAGAATTAAAAAACATATGAAAGGAAGCTCTGGGGATGTTCCTGACTATGTAGGCGGCGATCGCTCAATGCTAGAAACATCAGTCACACAACCTGCAACACCGTTGAAGAACTTGAAGCGGCAAGCAGACACTTAAGCCTCATAATATACTGCTCAGTCAAATGATTGCACACATGTGCCACTTACAAGTAATCAGACACGGGAGGACCATCCTTGCCATAGTTGCCGAAGTGAGTAGAAGCCACATGTGGTATAGGGCGAGGCAGACAGAAAATCTCATTCAAGAGAGCGCTCTAGAAACAAAGGATACACATATGAATGCACATAAAGGCAACAAACTCGATCTAGTTAGTATACCATAAAAAATTACTGGGCAACGAGTGAAGGTGACATAGCCAGACGGCAATGTCATTGTACCTGCTTTCTTACTTTATTTCTTTTTACTAAGGGTCAAACAACCAAATTACGAACCTATTGTTTTTCTAGTATGTCTCCTTCGTGTTTGGTAGTTTGGTGGACTATGGCCAATCAAGTCGGTAATGACTCCAAGGGATCAATTGTGTTACCTTTCTCAAACAAACATTAGGAGATGTTGTGGCATATGGCTTTCTCATGAGTATGTTCGTGATTATGATGGGGTATTTCCTCCAAATGGACCACATCGCCACTATTTGCACCCTTCTCACTATGGGTTGTGTCTGCCACTGGTTTGCATCTAAGCTTGATGTCAACAATGCATTTCCTAGTGTTGAGTTGCGTCGAGAGGTCTACGTGCAGCCACCACCAAGGTATTCGGTTACTAATGGCATGGTCTACCATTGTTGCCGCTCTCTATATGGCAAGTCCCTCATGCCTGGTTCGAGCGCGCTTCTGCCTCTGCAGTCTCGCTACTTTTTTTGGTGAGTGGCTTTTGAGTGTTGTTCTTTCTGTTAAGTCAGATGTATGGCTCAAGAGGCCTATACAAGGACACAAAGGAGGAAACAACAATTTTTTGATAAATTGCGAAAGATGAGACTTGAACTCAAGACCTTGGGCTCTGATACCAAGTTAAGCTTCATGCACTAGCCAACGAAACCAAAAGTCCGAACTGATAAAAAACGCTAGGCAATCCACAAAACACTTCAACACTTTCTATCAATGCCCGTTTTCTCTTTCGGTCTCCTCTATTAACAATATTTCTTTCTTGGCTTTTCTTGACACACCTGTGACTACTGTAGAGCCCTCGTCCATCCATATCACTGTGTATGCACGTACTTTTGTTGACCCGCCGACATCCCCATTTCGTTTGTCACTTGAGGCTTTCCTAGCTCATTCGTCTCTCGACTCTTCTCCGGTTGTCCCCCTCATATTCTTCACTAGGACCTTCGTCTGCTTGTTGCCTCGTTTTCTCCTGACACACCTTCCTCTCCTCTCCGACATGTTGTCTTCTCATGATGTTCCACCTTCCGATGAGCCATCGTTTGCTGATGAGATACCTCCCTTGACTGCTTAATCATCCTCTACTCATGATGCACCGCCGCCTCCTGCCCATGGTTTCCATGCTCGCCCGCTTTTGGTCGTTGATTGCTACGATTTTTCTGCCGCCGCTCATCTCGAGCCAAGTTTTGTTACGGTGATGTTGTTTCTCCGGAATTCTTCCCAGCACTAGTGATTGGTTCTACAAGATTAAGATTCACTCTGGCGCTTCTCATTTCATGACTCATGACTTTTCAGTAAGTGCATGGTCGTGACTAAAATGAGACATTTGCTCATATGATTCGCATGACCACTGTTTTTGCACCCTTCTCGTTGTGGCTTACGCTCGCCACTAGTCTGTTCCTTAGCATGATGTCCAATAATGTGCTTCTTAACGTTGAGTTGCGTGAGTAGCTCTACATGCATCCACCACCTACGTATTTCCTAATGTCATGATGTCCTGTCTTCATCGCCCTAAATATGGCCTTAAGCAAGTTCCTTAGGGATCATTGCTACTGGTTTTTCAAAGAGCAATCATGAACTTTTGCTCTTTTCCGCCTTTCCCTCCCGTTGGGCTCTTCTTCTCGGTGTCAATGAAATGATCATCATTCGTGATGACTTTGAGTAATTCAACTTGATACTCGTACTAGTTTCATCATACCATGATGTTGCACAATTGTGCAATACCTCTCGTTATATAAGTACTATTACAAGAGAAAATTGCATTGGAACTTATTATGTCCACCTTCTCAGGTCCACCCCTCAATATTGCACTAACTATGTTCACTTTTTCAGATTCACCCCTCAGTATCCCCGTTCTATAAGGGAGTTCTGCATATTTTTCAAGTTTGTCTGTGTATATATACTGGCATTTGTCCCATGGAAATATAACTTGCATACTCCTACCAATTTCATCACACCATTATGTTTTGCACAACTATGCAATACCTCTCATTATACAAGAAGTACTATTACAAGAGAAAATTACATTGGAAATTGCTTACTATGTCCAATTCGCAGATTCGCCCCTCAATATATCTGCTAGCCTAACTGTGTAAGAGCAATGTGACTATGGAGACAAGTCATGAATGCCTAGATGAGATAAAATAAGTTAAGGGAGCCAAGTGAGAAAGTGGTGACAGTTTAGAGTGTTCAAGTGCAATTTCTTCTACTACAACTACGCATTGGAAACAAAACTAAAGATTCAAGCTTAAAATTCTGGCAAAACAAATGCTCATACTATGTCAAGATTTTTTTTTTGCAAGACTATATTTTAATTTTGACTTTGTAAAACCTACAATATAGATTTTATTGTGAGCACTATGATCAAATCACAGCTATATATTTTCTAGTTTTCTTGCAAAGACATGTTACTATGTCAAAATTTTCCTTTTTTGTATGATTAAAGTTTAATTTTGATTTTCCAAACTATATAGGTTTTATTGTAAGAATTATGACCAAACCATAACTATGTAAAATATTTTCGTATTTCCTGCAAGGACATAATTATGTGGCAGTTTTGTTATTTGAAAGTACATGAGGCCTTAAAACTGTGGTGAATTATTTGCAATTCAAACTGAATTCTGTAGAACATTATTGTTTTCAGAAATTTACACTTGAAAATTTCATCAGGGACGACCAAAACCATTAGTGTTGAGGCTGGGCTAAAGGTGCATCACACTTGTCGATAGAAGTATTGGTCCTACAGGAACGACCAAAACCATTAGTGTTGAGGCTGGGCTAAAGGTGCATCACACTTGTCGATAGAAGTATTGGTCCTACAGGAACGACTCTACTATGTATAGTGGGATAAGTAAATTATTCTGGAATTGACAACTGACGATCCCTAAAGTATACCCTTGCAATCAAGACCGCCGTGTTGTACAATTGCACTACCTTTTCTCAGCTTGTCCAACGACTGGACTGGCTTACCGGCAATTGGACAGGTACACGATGACTGCTGAAGAATGCAAATCAAACAGACTAACATTATTTTGAATGCTCACTCAAAGAGAAGGCCCACAAATAAGTTCAGTGAATCATAAGCCCCTGAGGCTTGAATTAATATATAACACAGCTGTTGTGTTTTTGTCAAGACATACACTTAATGCTACACAAGTTCTAGGCTACTATAGGTATTATAGTGGTACCAACTTATTGCGTATATCCAGAAGATAATAGGTAGATAAATAGTTGATGTTCAACTCTGTTTTTCATAAGTAATGTATTGTACTGTATTTCTATCAAGATCATCACAGCAAGATAGATAAGACGAAACCCTCATGAGGTCTAGCACGCTCTTTACTTTATCTATATTTATGACACCAATGAAGGGAAACACAACTTCATTTTTTATGCCTTATTACATATTTAATGCCTTGTGCTTGTCTAAATTAACTTTATTACTATATAATATATATTTTACATTTTACATTTTAAATTCCAATTCAGCATGAAGAACACAATTGAACGTTATAAGACAGTCACAAAGGATAATATCAGCAGACAGACGGTACAGCAAGATACAGAGGTACATAGTTCTGCTTGATGTGCTTACTTCACAATTGGTTACATAATCTGAATTTGGAGATAATTCTATAGCTAAACGGTGAGATATGGTGTATTAACTGAGAGATTAAGCTAGCCAGTAACGCAACACTGAGAAGCCTAAGTTTGCAATGCTTGATTTGGTTTGCAACCATTTCCCAGCGGATGACGGTGTTACTGAAATGTGAAATCCATCATGGATAAAAGCAGCACCATTCAATCAGTATAGCTGACATTTAAAGAAAGATGATACGGTAGTACATTCTAGCAGTTATTTCATGTTTGATAATACATAGTACTTAGTTCAGGTATTATCCTTGTGACCCAACTGCAGAAAATAAAAGCTGATGCTGAGGGCTTGTCAAAGAAGCTTGGCGCCCTTGAAGCTTGCAAAAGGTATAACCACTTGGGCTTTCCAAGAGACTGCTATCCATGTAACTAGCCAAAACTGGGTTGTCACCATCTGGTATCGCTGAGATGCAGCAAACTTTTGGGTCAAAATTTGGAAGAATGCTCTATTGAAGAACTGCAAAGCTTGGAGGTCAAAATTGAAAAAAGCCTTCTAGGCATCAGGGCAATGAAGGTCAGCACAGTATGAAAGAGTAGTAATAATGTATGTATCCATGCACATAAGCTTACACAACCATGTAATGCTGTTTAATTATCTTTCATGGCAGAATCGGCGGTTTGAAGAGCAGCTCTCTACGTTGAGGCAGAAGGTAACCTCGCTACACCAAAAATAAAACCTGAAACAAGAGGCAGTGTGTATGGACAGAGTTCCTTACATGGCTGTTGATTTGTCACATGGACATGGAGCAGGAGACGAAGTTGCGGCAGGACAATGATCAACTATACAGCCAGGTAATGATGAAATTGCTGCCTGGTGGAATGAAACGGCCAAACTTAGCATTACCCTGAACGCGTACCTCATGTGATATCCCATGTGGATCCCATTCCCAGCAGAGATGACCCATCCTATCCATACCATGATGCATCCTCTGATCTGCTACCCTGGTTAACTTGTGCAGTGCCAGAAGGAACAGCACCTTGCGTCGGAGGCGGCGGCGCCCCCTGCTCCGGCGACCTTGGCGGCGCCCGCTGCTCCGGCGACCTTGGCGGAGCAGGGCCAGGACGTGATGGATGTGGAGACGGATCTTTTTCTTGGATTGCCCGGCAGCGGCCGCTCCTGAGATTCAGGTAGGCAGGCAGGCTGACAACGCTTGAGAAAAATCCCCAGAATAAGCTGGCAATGGAGTTGCAAGCGGCAGCAGGCAATGGATGCGGACGGCGTATAGATATAATATATAAACCCGGTGCAGCGGAAACCTCGAGAGTACATACATGAATTAGTTGGTTGTTGTTGATGTTTCCCCTGGCTGTGCTGTGATGTGCCAATGTCTTGATGAGAGGAACGGAGCGTCCGCCATCGCTTCTCCGGAGAAGAAGGTGGCGGAGGTGGGCGGAGACGATATTTATGGTGGCGAAGGAGCAGGAGCAGGCCGCCTCTTGGGCGCGCGACGGAGGTGTTGCGTGGGGCGAAGCGACGTTTGGATTTGGCGTCTCTGGTTGCCAGCTCCCTCTGCACTTTCATGGTCGGCGACGAAACGTGTCGGCCGCGCAGAGGAAAAGCAGCTCCTCGTTTCCTGCTCTGTCTCTCTCCGCGAGTGGGAAATGAGAAGGGCTTGGCCGGCGGTTCAGAATATAGATCGACACGGCTTCCCGGAGTGTGCACGCGTACGTGTTCCAGGAGGATCGATTTACCTTTTCTGAACAACAAAACGACGAAACTGAGGAGGATGGGAAAGCTGGGCCAAAGTTGGGAAACGGGCCTAACTGTCAGAATAGTGGTCGGTATCCATGCCCGACGAACCAGCCAGCGGCCTCTTGTGAGTGAGACCTCCTATACGCCGCCGGTGTGCGTCCGAACGTCGCGGCTTCGCTGAAGCGGTGTGTAGCGAAGCGGTGTGCACACTGGCCGGCCCAATTATCACGTGGTAAGCAAAAGTTCGAAGAAAAATAAAAAAGAGATCATTAGGTATCGACCTGCCGACCTCACGGTTGTAGCCAGCCGGACTAGCGACCACGAACGACATAATCACAACGCCACGCTAAAAGTAGAAAGGACAGTCGCAAGTCCCCAAAAACATTCAACATCTTTACAATATACGTTGAACAAAATTCCAAATACGGTGAACCTTTTTGTAAAAATACACTGAACAAATTTAAAATATAGAAATGAACATTTTATAGTATACATTGAACAATTGCTTAATATACGATGAACAAAATTGAAATATGCGATGAACATTTTCTAATATATGTTGAACTATTTTATAATAGATAATGAACATTTTTGTAATACATGATGAACATTTCTGTAATGCATGATGAACATTTTTATAATGCAAGGTGAACTATTTCATAATATAAGATGCACATTTTCTTAATACGGTGAAGATTTTTGTAATACGTGGTGAAATTTTTATATAATACGCAATAAAAAGAAGAACAGAAACAGAAAATAAAAAATAAAACGTAAAAGAACGAAAAATGAAAGGAAAAAACGAAATAAAAAAACGAAAAAAAGAGTGAAAACCCTGGAAGCCAAAAACGAAAAGAAAAAACCCTGAAGAAACAAGGAAACAGCAGCAAAACTAAAATCCGTACGTGGACCGGCCCAAGTGGTGTCTCTCTTCAGCGAAAGCTCTTCCTTTTGACGCCTGCGGGCGTCAAATAGGATCCCGCCTTGTGAGAGACCTCCTATAGGCGATTCCTATTTGACGCTCATGAGCGTCAAAAGGCAATCGCTTCGCTGAAGGGCGAATCCCACGCCCCACTTTGGGCCGGCCCAGGGTCGCCTGCATGTTTCTTCCTTTGTTCTGTTTCTTTGCTGTTTCTGTTTTTTTTTTGCTTCTTTTTCCCTCTATTTATACGAATTTTATTGGGCGTTACAAAAATATTTAGCCTATATTGAGGAAATGTTCATAGTATATTCACAAAAAAATCATTTATTCATAAAAATGTTCATTGTATATTAGTAATTGTTCAACGAATATAAATTTTCACTATGTTTTCGAGATTTTGTTCAGTGTATATCACACAAATGTTCGATGTGTATTCGAATTTTTTTTCAACATATATTACAAAAATGTTCAATGCATTTTAGTAGAAATTTCTTAAATATGTATTCATATTTTTTCAAAAATGTTTATCATATTAGACAAAAAGTTCAGCATGTATTCTTGAAAATGTTCATCGTATAATAATAAAATGTTCAACATATATTTACGAAATGTTCAATGGATATTACAAAATCATTAATGTTTACTTTCAAAAGGGGTCCCATAGTTAAGAGCTCGCGCCGTTAATCTAGTACTAGAAGTCATCAGCTTAACTGGTTAGTGTATCTTGTTGACGAGAGGTAGTTCGATTCCCACTTTTACCACTGCTTTTGCGATCTTTTTTCGTGCCCCAAGCTTGTTACTCCAAATGGGCCGGCTCGGGCGCCCCATCCTTCAGCGAAGCTGGCTTGTTTTGACACCCACGCGCGGCACATAGGGACACTCACTACTATACGCCGCTAGCTGCGGCAAACTGGCGGCGATTCGCACAGGAGGCGGCTCACCTGGACCGGCCCATTTACTGGTCCTTCGCTAGATGAATTATCGAAAAATAAAATCGTGCACTGAGGAATCGAATCCGCGACTGCAAGTGATGCGCCCAATGCACTAGCCAGCGCGACACCTCAAGTATTGTGACTTATTTGCAGCGCGAATATACTAGAAGCTACATGCAGCGGCAAAAAACAAAAACAATTTGTGTAATAACTAGTTGGCGAGGGATCGAACACAAGACCTCCTGCCATGGAATCACATCCATAGCCAGATTTAGTAATAGTAACTGACGTTAAACATGCAAACAATTTTTGATTTGGGGAAAAAAAATTAAACATGCGAACATATTTTGAATTGTGAACAAATTTTGAACATGAAATATGTTTTGAACATGTGAACAATTTTTCTAATTTGTGGACAAAAATTAAACGTGCTAACATGTTTTGAATGGTGAACAATTTTTTCAAATTTGTGATTATTTTTGAAATTACGAACAAAATTTGAAAGGCAGAAACATTTTTTGAAACTCCCAAACATTATTTGAATTTGTGAACAAAATTTTAAAAACAGGAACATGTTTTTGAAATTCGGAAAAAATAATTGAAAGCACGAACATTTTTTGAATTGGTGAACAAATTTCGAAAAATGGGAACATTTTTTGAATTTGTGAACAAAATTTGAACAACATGAACATTTTTTTGAAATTCGGAACAAATTTTTTAAAACTGCGAACATTTTTTGAAACACGGACATCTTTGAATTTAGAAACAAATTTTGAAAACCAGGGACATTATTTGAAATTCTGAATAATATTTGAAATTTCCCAAAAAAATAAAAATAAAAATAAACTTGAAAAGAGAAAAAAGAAAACAAAAACGAAAAAAAGGAAAAAAGAAAAGAAAAAAACGAAAAAAGAAGAGAAAAAAGAAACTGAAAAAGAAAATTCGGTTCGGGAACCTTCTAGAATATTCCAAAACACGGAAAAAAACATCTGGGAAACTCTAGAAGGTTCCCAAAACCGGAAACACTTCAAACACGTTAAATGGGCCGGCCCATGACATCGCTCGATTGCCAGGTCTGTACGAAAGGGCGACACTTCGACGCAGCGAGCGTCCAATAGGAAATTCCCTCTTGTGAACCCAAGCGGCAGTGATTCGCATTCTACAAAACCCTATTCTTAGCCTAAAAAAATCCTATTCTTTCTCTCAAAAATAATAATAAAATTAAAAACTCTATTGTCACTAACCCATCAGGGTTTTAAGTCCTATACACCGGTGCTTGCATTTTTCTGAATTTACTCTAGGCCTTTTGGTGAAGTGCGTTCAGTGCAAGGGAACATCATCGTCGACTACGAAGTGTAATCTCAAAATGATGTGCCGGCTCACTCTTTTAAAGATGCTCATATAAGGGTGAATGTGCGCGCGTAAGCTCATAGGGGTGAGCATATGTTTGTATGCGCACATGTGTCTGTACTGTGTTCAAAGTGTCACCGATTTGAACAGACACGGTCGACCCTATTGAGAAATTGTGCCGGCCTATTTTTATTTTAGCAGTACACATAGATTTCTCCATTCGGTTTTGGGAACTCCCAGCCAATTTTTACCAATTTTATGAACCTTCTAGAAGGTTCCAAAACCGGTGTTTTTGTTTCTTTTATCGGCTGTTATGTTTTTTTTTGTTTTTCATAACTTCAAAATTTCCAAAAAACATCAGAAATTCAAAAATTGTTCAAGAATTACAAAATTTGTTTGATTTTCAAAATTGTTAGGTATTTCAAATTATTCATACTTAAAAAATGTTGAATTTTTAAAAAACCATTTCTTTAAAAATGTTCAAATCTTAATTATTTGTTCTAAAAATAGAAATGTTGCTTGCTTTTTACCAAAAGTAATGTTCAATTTCAATTATGATCTTGGGTTTAAAAAATGAACAATTTTACATAATTATTCATTATTAAAAAAATGTTCAAATGTTCAAATTTTGTTAGAAATTGAAAAAAATGTTTGGATTATTATCACAATTTTGTTCTTGCTTTTAGAAAAGGTTCAAAATTTCGAATTTCGTTAACTTTTTTTTACAAAAAAATAACAGAAATGAAATGTAAACTAATTTTAAATTTTGCGCGTGTTTAAAAAATGTTCACTATTTACATTCGGAATTTCATTTTTTTCTTCATATTTTTTAAAACTGATTGGGATTTCAATTTTGCCGACATTTTTGAAAAATGGTTTGCGTTTTCAAAATGTGTTCAACTAATTGAAAAAAAATAGTACATGATACCGCATACGGTACAGTATGCGGCTGAGTATATGCTACTCCCTTCGTTCCAAAATATTTGTATTTCTAGAGATTTCAACAAGTGACTACATACAAAGCAAATTGAGTGAATCTACACTCTAAAATATGTCTACATACATCCGTATTTGTAATCTATTTGAAATGTCTAGAAAGACAAATATTTAGGAATGGAGGGAGTAAAATACATGGTATATAAAATAATTATACATCTTCTTACTACATGCAAAAACATTTGTAATACACAATGAACATATTTTAAATGTTACAAAATATTTTCTAAACTATGCAACCATTACTCTTCCATATAATACACAGTTTTATAACAAATTTATGAAAATAGTTTTTTGAACACGTAAACATTTGAAAAATGTCATTATAATTCAAAAAGAAATGTTTGTGGCATTTCATCTTAATGCTCTCTTACATTTCATTAGCACTTTTGAAAAGTTCAATGAATTAGTCTATGAAATATATTATTTATAATAGTACCAAAATACAAGGAATTTTCAATAAAATGAAATAAAATCAGTGAACGTAGCAACAGAGCTCGCCCGCTAGAGGTTACCCTGATGTAATTGCACCGTCTGTCTCGACGTGCGATTTTTTGTTTAGTAACATGCATGAGAGCTATGTCCCGCATTAAGCGAGATGCTAGCAACTCTCGCTGAATGCATCTACAACAATGGACCGGCCTGTTAGTGCAAGAAAAAAATAGAAGAAAAAAGGATATCCCAGAAATCAAACATGCGTCTCCTCGATGGTGTGCAGTTAAGCGAGACACTGGGGTAAGAGGCGCATTCGCGTTGAATACCTGGAGCAACCTATTTATAGAGCAAAGTGCCCTTTTTTCATTTGGTGTGTGTGT
>LR738713.1:840419174-840458491 GCA_902687465.1 Secale cereale
ATTGGTTTTTTTCCGTCTCTATCTCCATGTTTACTGGTGTTTTTTCCTTTCTTTCTTCATTTCGTCTTCTTTATTCAGTTTTTTTGGGTTTTTCCTGTTGTTTCTTTTAAGTTTTATTCTCTAGTTTTTTCGAATTGTTTTCGAATTTTTTCCTTTTCCTTTATTTTTATTTTTTATTTGGTTAATTTTATTTGTTTTCCGGTTTTTGTTTTTCTTTGGTTCTTTTGGTTTTCATCTTATATTTTTCGAATATGTGGAGAACATTTTTCCTAATACACGGTTTACATTTTTCCACTACAAATTTAGCATTTTTAATACATGGTCAACATTTTTATATGCTTTTTTTAAACACTTGTCAGATTCTTGATTAACATGTTACAAATACAAGATTAACATTGTTGTAATACATGGTCAATATTTTTCCTATACTTCTTTTTACAGTTAACATTTTTCAAATGCTTGATGAACATTTTTAATTGCAATATTAATATTTTCTAACAAATGGTCATCATTTTTTCTAAACACATTTAACATTTTTCAAATACTTGTTGAACATTTTTTAAAATGCTTGGTTAACATTTTTTTATATACATGATAAAAAACATCATTTTTAATACACTGTGAACATTTTTTCTATACACATTAGTGATTTTTCAAATACTTATTCAACATTTTTTCAAAATGCTTGCATCATTTTTAATACATTGTCAACACTTTTTGTATACACATTTAACATTTTCCAAATACTTGCCTAAATTTTTTCAATTACTTGCTCAACATTTTTTTTCCAAATGCTTGATTACATATATTTTGTATACATGATCAATTTGTTTCATGCAAATTTATTTATTTTATACATATTTCATATACTTGATAAATATTTTCTCTACCCACATTTAACATTATTTTTAATGATTGGTCAAAATTTTCCAAATGTTTTATGTAGAGGGATTGTTGTCAGTGGCGAATCAACGTTCTGGCTCTGCAGTCGCTTGACTACACAGCAATTTGGCAAGTCAAAAATCGATATACCGGCTGAATAAACAAATGCTAAAAAATCACTATATAGGCCCATGAGTCATCTACTGGTGTAATCGTTTGGCTGGGAGAATGGAATCAAAGGAAGTGGTAACCACTTCCTTGATCGACAGATCCACGAATCACGTGATTCTCCTTCCCCTCTCAGGCTTCTCCACCTTTTCTGTTTTCACCGGTGTAAACCTCTACCTCTCCAAGATGTGATCTTTGGTTTGGGCGTCACGGCCACCTCCGGCGAGCCGTGAGCCGTGAGCGACGCCTGACGCATTGTCCCTCATCGGCCAACTTCCAGTCCAACACTAGTACGAGGCCATTCCCCATTTCCCCTTTTGGTTGTACTCCTTAAGTTATACTTATCTTCCTTCTTAGCTTCTCTCGGAGATTAGATGATTTGCCCCACTTTACAAGGGGTTAGATGATTTGCCCAGGGTTGTCTCAATGACCAGTGGCCCCGGCCCCACCCGGCAGCCTCTCGGGGAGGGGGGGGGGGGTTAAATTATCTAAGTGGAAAGTAAAATGGAGCAAAAGATCTAATTTTCCCAGCTTCTCTAGTTATCTTCCAATTTTTTATTATCTCGCGAGCAATACTAGAAAGTAAGAGATTGTTCCTTAACAAAAACATGTCATGTTTCATAGCAATATCATGTTTTTGTCGGATCTTCAATATGGTAAATGGATAGCATGTGTACAATCTGATTTGCGCAATTGAATAGAGGGCGGTCTCTTGTACCATTGTCTCGTTACTTGAAACAGATGTGTTCCAGTGTATTAGGACCCATGCCACTATGCATACATATCAAAATATGCATGATCGGAGAAGGTTTCCCCAGCCCCGTGTCGCCCCCCCGCGGGCGACCCGGGCGCTCGAACCCTAGCCGCCCCCAGCCCCCATCCACCTCCCCTCCCGCCACTGTTGCCGGCGGGCGCCGCCGGGCAAAGCCCGCACGGTGCCGGCGGCGGCGGGACCTTCCCTCGCCCCCCTGGATCAGGGCCGCGGGGGCCTCTTCTTTAGTCGATGGCGAAGCACGGAGGCCGGTGCGTCAGCGGGGTGTGCTGGCAGGTGGCGGCTCTGCTGCTGGCCTAGGATGGTGCGGCGCGGCAGAGCGCGCATGCTGGTGGCAGCGTGGCGTTCTCTTTGTGGCGGGATTCAGCCTGGCCAGATCTGCGCTGGCCGGAGGTGGGGGTGGCGATCGGAGCTCGGCGGGAGGTTTGGCGGAGCGGCGGGCCTAGCAGGCGACGGCAGCGAGGGGATGGCGCGGCTGGGAGGCTGCAGCGTCGTCTGGAGGTAGCAGTGCGAGTCCGTGGCCAGGCTTGGCCAAGATGGAGTCTTGGCCAGAAGCACGTTGTCGGCCACATCTGTGCGGTGTGAGGAGCGCTGGTGTTGTCCCAGTGGTGTTGCTTGGCTTCGCGGAGTTGCAGGTCCAGGCGTCGCAAGGGTGTCCCTTGGAGTGGACGATGGCTGTTGCGGGCTTCTTGGACCCTGCCGGAGGTGTGGGGCGGCTGCGTTTCCTTGTCCAGGCGGGGCCTTGTTTGTGTGGCCGGTGTTCTCCTTGTCGTGCATCCGGTCGTTGGCCCCTAGAGTTGCAGCTATGTTGGCGAAGAGCTGCGATGGCGGCGGTGTGAAGCTTCTAGGACGGCGCTGCCCAATTCTAGGCGGTGTGGTGAGGTGCGACTTGCGGATGAAAATCTTGCTTGACTTTCGTCGGACCGGTGGCGATGGCAGCCGTGGGTGTCATTCCCCTCTTTGGAGGCGTCGTCGAGCATGTTCGTCAGGTCGCTCTCTTGCTTGGAGTTGTGGCTGTCTCCGTGTGAAAGCCTTGATTCAGTTGGATCGGCACAATGGCAGTGCCCTCGACGTTGTTCCTTTGTTGGGAGCATTGTGTTTGGAAACATGGTCTGCTCCTCGTCGCTGTCCTCCGGTGTTCGCCATTGTCCTCCTTTGATCCTCTACTACGCTATGTACGCCCGTCGCCGGTGTGTCCAAGACGGCGTCTTCCTCGAACCGGATCGAGTCCTGCCACCTACTTGCCACTTCTTCTTAGGCGTTAAGAGTGGATGGTGCGTCGACAAGTGAAGTTATGGGCAAGTTGGTGTTCTTCGGAGGTGTCCGGTGTCGGTAGTGACGCGGTGTTGTGCTTCGATTAGGATAGACTCTTTGCGTTGTAGCTTGCTCCGCTGTGTTGTTCGTCTTTCCCCTTGTTTGGGTGTGGTGTTTGTGTTATGCTCGTTGTTTGCAATGAGGGTAGTTTCTTGTAACTCAAATTCTACCTTCTATAAAGTTGTGGTATGCAGGGGTACTCTCGGAAAAAATGCATGATCATATGGTTTTGATCCTGGCACCACCATTGATGTATTTGTTCATGTTAATTGTCTACATAAAAAATCATTATCGAAACTTGACATCACAAGATTTAGATCCCAACACCGCCACTATTTGTTGTAATATATTTATTTATAATATCCGAAAGTGAAAAAAAAGTAAAATCGACAGCAAAAAACAAAAACAAAGCAAAAAACGAGGATGTAGTTTCAGGCGAGCTTGGGCCGGTCCAACCCGCGGCACCCCTTCATTGAGGGTTCAGTGTGACTCGCTGAATGCGTGACATAGGGCTCCCATCTAGATTCAGGTGCTATTCTTTGCTTATTATTCATTATTTGTTGGGAGGTGTTTGACAGGACGATGGGAGAGTGGTATAGTTAGCTCTCCGGACCTTGCTATTTTACGCCATGCTTTGTATAGCGACAAAACTTTTAGTTTGGGTGCTATGATTGCTCGACGGTTACACACTAACCGATTGAAGGGAGTTATTTATGGTGGTATTTTTGCCTCCCGTCTCGCTAAACACTTTGAGATCCCTATTAGGCATGAGGAGGCGGAGGAGATGCTTTTACAAGTTAGATGCCTTGATTATACTAGCATGGTTGGACATGATTTTATTAACAGTGGCGAGCTGCGATTTCAATATAACCTAGTATTTAGTCAGCTCACTCGCGGGACTATTACCCCGCCTGCACCTTCTTTGTCCGATCTTTCTTTAGGTAGGTACACTATTATGCCCGCGGACATTTATGCTTATTGGGGCGTGGAGCCTCCCTAACTGGTTGAGCCAGAGCCGATACCTATGCTTGAGGCGGTCGTAGAGCCTGTCTACCCATGGGATCCATAGGACCCCTTTTATCACTGGAACTCCGATGATACTTCGAGTCGTGGCCATAGACCAACTTTGGACAAAGGCCTAAGCTTGAGGGAGTACTTATTTCTCACCGACATTACATTCATGTACCACACATTTCATTCCAGTTATCGGTGTTTGCTACTTGTGAGCTGCGTTGGGATTTCCCCGAAGAGCAGGGGATGATGCAGTACAATAGGGATAAGTATTTTCCTTAGTTAAGAACCAAGGTTATCAATCCAGTAGAAGAATCACGCAACACCTCATTAATAGTACCTGCACACAAAATAACAAATATTTGCACCCAACACGAACAAGGGATTGTCAATCCCTTGACGATTACTTGCAAGATTAAATTTTGTAGTGATAGAAAGATTAATAAACACAAAAAAAGTGCAGCAAGGTATTTTTGGTTTTTGATATATTATAAAAGTAGACCCGAGGGCCAAAGTTTTCACTAAAGGCTTCTCTCTTGAAAATTGCATACGATGGGTAAACAAATTACTGTTGGGCAATTGATAGAAAAGCAAATAATCATGAAGATATCCAAGGCAATGATCATGTATATAGGCATCACATCCGAGAGAAGTAGACCGACTCCTGCCTGCATCTACTACTATTACTCCACACATCGACCGCTATCCAACATGCATCTGGAATATTAAGGTCATAAAGAACGGAGTAACGCCTTAAGCAAAATGACATGATGTAGACAAAGTAAACTCACGCATGAATAAACCCATTTTTTATCCTTAATGACAATGATACAAATATGTGCGATGTCCCTCTCTGTCACTGGGATTTAGCACCGCAAGATCGAACCCATCACAAAGCACCTCTCCCATTGCAAGATAAATCAATCTAGTTGGCCAAACCAAATCAATAGATTGGAGAGAAATACAAAGGTATAATAATCATGCATAAAAGAGTTCAGACAAGACTCAAATAATATTCACGGATAATATGATCATAAACTAACAATTCATCGGATCCCAACAAACACACCGCAAAAAGTCATTACATCAAATAGATCTCGAAGAACATCAAGGAGAACATTGTATTGAAGACCAAAGAGAGAGATGAAGCCATCTAGCTACTAGCTATGGACCCATAGGTCTGTGGTGAACTACTCACACATCATCGGAAGAGCAACAAGGTTGATGTAGAGACACTCCGTGATTGATTCACCCTCTGCCAGAGTACCGGGGAGGCCTCTAGATGGGATCTCGCGAGAACAGAAACTTGCAGCGGTGGAAAAAGTATTACGGTTGGATCTATGATGTTAGGGGAATATTTGAGAATTTATAGAGGTGGAATTAGGGTTGGAGGTGCCACAAGGGGCTTACAAGCCTAGGGGCACACCTCCTGAGCTTGTTGCTCCCTCGTGGCTCGTCTGGTCTTCTCCCGAACCTTTTAGAGTCTCTTCTTGTCCAGGAAAAATCAATCCTAAGTTTTTCTCCGTTTGGACTCTGTTTGATATTGATTTCCGAAAAAGCCAAAACAGCCAAAAAACAGCAACCGGCATTGGGCACTAAGTTAATTGGTTAGTCCCAAAAATGATATATAAGTGCTTGTAAATGTATATAAAACATCAAAGATTGATACTATAATAGCATGGAACAATAAAAAATTATTGATACGTTGGAGACGTATTAGTGCTCATCCTTTTTATTGTATATCCATGTTAGTTTTATTTTCTCTTTCTTCTCATGTGTTTGAAAAAATTTGAAAGTCAAAAAAATAATTATCACCCCTTTTCTGTTTTTATTTCTCGTCTAGTAATTTGTAGTATTAAAAAGAAAACCCAAAAAGATTTCTCGTTCTTCTTTTACTTGTTGGGAGCTTTCCCGTGTAAATAGTTTTGCTCGTTTTCGTTTTTTCTCCTTTGTTGATTTGCTTTCTTTAGAAAAACAAAAAACTCCAAAAATATTTTAGTTTGTTTCTCTGAAATTCTTTTCTTTCCTTTGAGTCGTCGTAAGGAGAAGACCGTGACGAACATGTTGAGTGGCTCTCATATGCATTATTGTTGATCTAACAAAGAGCCCACATTACCTTGTCTTCTCCTTTGAATAAAATGTCGCACATTCCAGCTTAGTCCATGACACACTTGCACTTTTTTTCATAGCATTGGGTCGTGGGAGCGAAAGGTAATAATGATGATGATTTGATGAAGTGATTGCGATGAAGAAAAGTTGGTATGAACTCCTCTTGGTTTTTTTTTTGTAAATATGTTTAGCTCATCGTTCTTGATTCGGTATTATTATGAGTAAACATGTTTATGATGACAATTGGAGATTATAGTTGCTCATGCCATTCTTAAATAGCTAGGAGTTGATAATGCTTTATCTTGAGTGTCAACATGCATTAAAATGGTTATGATGTAGTATGATAGTATGGTATGTGAGCATAATTAAAATCATCATGCCTAGCTAAAAGGCATTAAAGAAAAACGCTTGTTGGGAGACAACCCAATATTTCTACCTTCTGTTTCTATGTGTTAATATGATTAAGCTACTCTATTAATCATGTTTTATAGCTTTTTTTCTTCAATAAAGTGCCAAGTAAAGTCTTTGGGATAATGTGGATGATAGTTGACTTCAGTGAGCTATAAGTCAGATCTCAAGATTCCTATCTTCGATGGGATGGACTATCCCTTCTGGAAGGAGAAGATGAAGATCCGTCTCTGAGCTATTGATGATGATATGTGTAATGTGGTGCAATTTCGCTTCACGGTTTCTATACCTCAAGCCCCCACTGACGAAGAGAAGAAACTCATTCAGATGGATGCTCAAGCCAAAGATGAAATTGGTGGCCATCTCTCTCGTGCGCAATTTCTTCGCTATCGCCAGTGTGAAACCACGAAGGAGTTGTGGGACGTCCTCGAGAAGATAAAATAAGGTGTTTCAACTCAGAAAGAAGCTCGAATTGACACCCTTGTTGGGTAACATAGTAATAATTCAAAAAAAAAATCCTACGTGTCACCAAGATCAATCTAGGGGTTGCTAGCAACAAGAGAGAGAGAGAGAGAGAGGAAGTGCATCTTCATACCCTTGAAGATCGCTAAGCGGAAGCGTTACAAGAACGCGGTTGATGGAGTCGTACTCGCGGCGATTCAAATCGCGGAAGATCCGATCCAAGCGCCAAACGGACGGCACCTCCGCGTTCAACACACGTACAGCCCGGCTACGTGTCCTCCTTCTTGATCTAGCAAGGGGAGAGGAGAAGTTGAGGGAGAGCTCCGGTAGCACGACGGTGTGGTGGTGCTTGCAGTTCTCCGGCAGGGCTTTACCAAGCTCTACGGAGGAGGAGGAGGTGTTGGAGAGGGGGGAGGGATGCACTAGGGAAGTGTTGCGGCTGTGCTCCCACCCCCCTCTATTTATAGGGTGAAGGGGGAAGGGGGCCGGCCCCCTTAGATCCCATCTAAGGGGGGCGGCCAGGGGGGAGCTTGCCCCCCAAGTTTGGTGGGAGGCACCCCCACCCCATAGGGTTTCTAACCCTAGGCACTTAGGGCCCCTTGGGGGGGGGGGGGGGGCGCACCAGCCCACCAGGGGGGCGGCCAGGTGGGAGCTTGCCCCCCAAGTTTGGTGGGAGGCGCCCCCACCCCCTAGGGTTTCTAACCCTAGGCGCTTAGGGCCCCTTGGGAGGGCGCACCAGCCCACCATGGGCTGGTTCCCTCCCTTGCTCAGCCCACTTGGCCCACCGGGGCTGGTGGCCCCACTCGACGGACCCTCGGACACCTTCCGGTGGTCCCGGTACAATACCGATAACCCCGAAATTATTCCGGCGTCTGAAACATGACTTCCCATATATAATTCTTCACCTCCGGACCATTCCGGAAACCCTCATGATGTCTGGGATCTCATTCGGGACTCCGAACAACCTTCGGTAACCACATACAATTTCCCATAACAACTCTAGCGTCACCGAACCTTAAGTGTGTAGACCCTACGGGTTCGGGAACCATGCAGACATGACCAAGACATCTCTCCGACCAATAACCAATAGCGGGATCTGGATACCCATATTGGCTCCCACACGTTCCACGATGATCTCATCGGATGAACCACAATGTCGGGGAATTCAATCAATCACGTATGCAATTCCCTTCTTCCATCGGTACCTTACTTGCCCGAGATTCGATCGTCGGTATCCCTATACCTTGTTCAATCTCGTTACCGGCAAGTCTCTTTACTCATTCTGTAACACATGATCCCGTTACTAACTCCTTAGTCACATTGAGCTCATTATGATGATGCATTACCGAGTGGGCCCAGAGATACCTCTCCGTCATACGGAGTGACAAATCCTAGTCTCGATTCGTGCCAACCCAACAGACACTTTCGGAGATACCTGTAGTGCACCTTTGTAGTCACCCAGTTATGTTGTGACGTTTGATACACCCAAAGCATTCACACGGTATCCGGGAGTTGCTCAATCTCATGGTCTAAGGAAATGATACTTGACATTGGAAAAGCCTTAGCAAACGAACTACGCGATCTTGTGCTATGCTTAGGATCGGGTCTTGTCCATTCACATCATTATCCTAATGATGTGATCCCGTTATCAACGACATCCAATGTCCATGGTCAGGAAACTGTAACCATCTATTGATCAACGAGCTAGTTAACTAGAGAATCACTAGGGACATGTTGTGGTCTATGTATTCACACATGTATTACGGTTTGCGGATAATACAATTATAGCATGAATAATAGACAATTATGATGAACAAAGAAATATAATAATAACCATTTTATTATTCCCTCTAGGGCATATTTCCAACAGTCTCCCACTTGCACTAGAGTCAATAATCTAGTTACATTGTGATGAATCGAACACCCATAGAGTTCTGGTGCTGATCATGTTTTGCTCGTGGAAGAGGTTTAGTCAACGGATCTGCGACATTCAGATCCGTATGTACTTTAAAAATATCTATGTCTCCATCTTGAATATAACCACGAATGGATTTGAAACGACGCTTGATGTGCTTGGTCTTCTTGTGAAACCTAGGCTCCTTGGCAATGGCAATAGCTCCAGTGTTGTCATAGAAGAGAGTCATCGGGCCCGACGCACTTGGAATGACTCTTACGTCGGTGATGAACTCCTTCATCCAGACTCCTTCCTGCGCTGCTTCGGAAGCAGCTATGTACTCCGCTTCACATGTAGATGCCGCCACGACGATTTGCTTGCAACTGCACCAGCTGACTGCCCCACCATTCAAAATATACATGTATCCAGTTTGTGACTTGGAGTCATCCGGATCTGTGTCGAAGCTAGCATCAACGTAACCCTTTACGACGAGCTCTTCGTCACCTCCATAAACGAGAAACATATCCTTAGTTATTTTCAAGTACTTCAGGATATTCTTGACCGCTGTCCAGTGTTCCATTCCGGGATCACTTTGGTACCTCCCCACCAAACTTATGGCATATATAATAGAACCTATGGATGAGGCATAAGGGATGACACTCATATTTTCTCTATCTTCTGCCGAGGTTGGGTATTGAGCTGTGCTCAATCTCACACCTTGCAATACAGGCAAGAACCCCTTCTTGGACTGATCCATATTGGACTTCTTCAATATCTTGTCAAGGTATGTGCTTTGTGAAAGACCAATGAGGCGTCTCGATCTATCTCTTTAGATCTTGATGCCTAATATGTAAGCAGCTTCTCCAAGGTCCTTCATTGAATAACACTTATTCAAGTAGGCCTTTATGCTTTCCAAAAGTTCTATATCATTTCCCTTCAACAATATGTCATCCACATATAATATGAGAAATGCTACATAGCTCCCACTCACTTTCTTGTAAATACAGGCTTCTCCATAAGTCTGTATGAACCCAAACGGTTTGATCACTTCATCAAAGTGAATGTTCCAACTCCGAGATGCTTGCACCAACCCATAGATGGAGCGCTGGAGCTTGCATACCTTGTCAGCATTCTTAGGATCGACACAACCTTTTGGCTGCATCATATACAATTCTTCCTTAAGGAAACCATTAAGGAATGTCGTTTTGACGTCCATTTGCCAGATCTCATAATCATAGAATGCGGCAATTGCTAACATGATTCGGATGGACTTCAGGATCGCTACGGGAGAGAAAGTCTCATCGTAGTCAATTCGTTGAACTTGTCGATAACCCTTAGCGACAAGCCAAGCCTTATAGATGGTCACATTTCCATCCGCATCGGTCTTCTTCTTAAAGATCCACTTGTTCTCTATGGCTTGACGATCATCGGGCAAGTCTACCAAAGTCCATACTTTGTTATCATACATGGATCCTATCTCGGATTTCATGGCTTTAAGCCATCTGTTGGAATCCGGGCCCGCCATCGCTTCTTCATAATTCGAAGGTTCACCATTGTCTAGCAACATGATTTCCAGGACAGGGTTACCGTACCACTCTGGTGCGGAACGTGTCCTCGTGGACCTACAAAGTTCAGTAGCAACTTGATCCAAAGTTTCATGATCATCGTCATTAACTTCCTCTAGTCGGTGCAGGCACCACAGAAACATCTTCCTGCGTTGCGCTACTTTCCGGTTCAAGAGGGAAAACTAATTCCTCATCAAGTTCTACTTTCCTCCCACTTACTTCTTTCAAGAGAAACTCTTTCTCCAGAAAGGATCCATTCTTGGCAACGAAGATCTTGCCTTCGGATCTAAGGTAGAAGGTATACCCAATAGTTTCCTTAGGGTATCCTATGAAGACGCATTTTTCTGATTAGGGTTCGAGCTTTTCAGGTTGAAGTTTCTCGACATAAGCATCGCATCCCCAAACTTTTAGAAACAACAACTTAGGTTTCTTCCCAAACCATAATTCATACGGTGTCATCTCAACGGATTTAGATGGTGCCTTATTTAAAGTGAATGCGACAGTCTCTAAAGCATAACCCCAAAATGATAGCGGTAGATCGGTAAGAGACATCATAGATCGCACCATGTCCAATAGAGTGTGATTACGACGTTCAGACACACCATTACGCTAAGGTGTTCCAGGCGGCGTTAGTTGTGAAACAATTCCACATTTCCTTAAGTGTGTGCCAAACTCATGACTCAAATATTCTCCTCCACGATCGGATCGTAAGAACTTTATTTTCCTATCACGTTGATTTTCTACCTCATTCTGAAATTCCTTGAACGTTTCAAAGGTCTCAGACTTGTGTTTCATTAAGTAGACATACCCATATCTACTTAAGTCATCAGTGAGGGTGAGAACATAACGATAGCCACCACGAGCCTCAACGCTCGTTGGACCGCACACATCAGTATGTATGATTTCCAACAAGTTGGTTGCTCGCTCCGTTGTTCCAGAGAACGGAGTCTTGGTCATCTTGCCCAAGAGGCATGGTTCACACGTGTCAAATGATTCATAATCAAGAGACTCCAAAAGTCCATCTGCATGGAGTTTCTTCATGCGTTTGACACCAATATGACCAAGGCGGCAGTGCCACAAGTATGTGGGACTATCATTATCAACCTTACATCTTTTGGCATTCACACTATGAATGTGTGTAACATCATGTTCGAGATTCAATAAAAATAAACCATTGACCAGCGGGGCATGACCATAAAACATATCTCTCATATAAATAGAACAACCATTATTCTCAGATTTAAATGAATAGCCATCCGACATCAAACGAGATCCAGATACAATGTTCATTCTCAAAGCTAGTACTAAATAACAATTATTGAGGTTTAAAACTAATCCCGAAGGTAGATGTAGAGCTAGCATGCCGACGGCGATCACATCGACCTTGGAACCATTCCCGACGCGCATGATCACCTCGTCCTTCGCCACTCTCCGCTTATTCCGCAGCTCCTGCTTTGAGTTATAATTGTGAGCAACTGCACCGGTATCAAATACCCAGTAGCTACTATGAGCGCTTGTAAGGTACACATCAATAACATGTATATCATATATACCTTTTGACGTTGTCAGCCTTCTTATCCGCTAAGTACTTGGGGCAGTTCCGCTTCTAGTGATCCGTTTCCTTGCAATAAAAGCACTCAGTCTCAGGCTTGGGTCCATTCTTTGGCTTCTTCCCGGCAACTGGCTTACCGGGCGTGGCAATTCCCTTGTCGTCCTTCTTGAATTTCTTCTTACCCTTGCCTTTCTTGAACTTAGTGGTCTTATTCACCATCAACACTTGATGTTCCTTTTTGATCTCCACCTCCGCTGATTTCAGCATTGAATACAACTCGGGAATGGACTTCTCCATCCCTTGCATATTGTAGTTAATCACAAAGCTCTTGTAGCTAGGTGGGAGTGACTGGAGGATTATGTCAATGATCGAGTCATCTGGAATATTAATTCCCAGCTGAGACAAGCGATTGTGCAACCCAGACAATTTGAGTATATGCTCGCTGGCAGAACTGTTTTCCTCCATCTTACAACTATAGAACTTGTCGGAGACTTCATATCCGTCGACCCGGGCATGAGCTTGGAAAACCATTTTTAGCTCTTGGAACATCTCATATTCTTCGTGTTGCTCAAAACGCTTTTAGAGCCCCGATTCTAAGTTGTAAAGCATGCCGCACTGAACCAGGGAGTAATCATCACTACGCGACTGCCAGGCGTTCATAACGTCTTGAGTTGCTGGGAATATGGGTGCGTCACCTAGCGGTGCTTCAAGGACATATGCTTTCTGATAACCCACAAGTGTAGGGGATCGCAACAGTTTTCGAGGGTAAAGTATTCAACCCAAATTTATTGATTCGACACAAGGGGAACCAAAGAATACTCTTAAGTATTAGCAGCTGAGTTGTCAATTCAACCACACCTGGAAACTTAGTATCTGCAGCAAGATAGTTTAGTAGCAAAGTAGTATGATAGTGGCGGTAGCAACGATAAAATTAACGGTAGTGTTTTTGTAGTTTTTGTAATAGTAGCAACGGAAAAGTAAATAAGCACAAGCAATATAGGTAAAGCTCGTAGGCATTGGATCGGTGATGGAAAATTATGTCGGATGCAATTCATCATGTAGAAGTTATAACCTAGAGTGACACAGAACTAGCTCCAGTTCATCAATGCAATGTAGGCATGTATTCTGAATATAGTCATACGTGCTTATGGAAAAGAACTTGCACGACATCTTTTGTCCTACCCTCTCGTGGCAGCGGGGTCCTATTGGAAACTAAGGGATATTAAGGCCTCCTTTTAATAGAGTACCGGACCAAAGCATTAACACATAGTGAATACATGAACTCCTCAAACTACGATCATCACCGGGAGTGTGATGGCTTCTCGCCCCTCGTTGGTTACCCCAAGTGGAAGGTTTGAGATGCAGTGTAGCGGAAGTTTTCCCTTGGCAAAGATACCAAGGATCAATTTCCCCTGAGACTCCCAGTTTCAACAAGAAGGTGTCAACTGCTAACGGCGACAGATATTAGCAATCAACGTGGACCTGCACACAGATACAAATAACTTTGCTCCCAACGAGTACAGAGAGGTTGTCAATCCCTCCGGCCTTGTCGTTTACTAAGGATTAAACGCAAGTGATAATAGTGATAGGTATTGCTGCAAATAGTAAGTAAAAACAGAAAGTAAATAGCGGATGTGATCAGTGATGGTAATATGGACCGGGGTCCCATGATGTTCACTAGTGATGTCTCTCTCCCAAAAGACGATAAAACAGCTATGTGAGGTGAACGAATTACAGCTGGGCAATTGACAGAATTATGTGCGCAAACCAATGCTAATTATGTTGCAAGAAAGGTAGAGGTTCAAAGCATGGGCGGTACGCCAAGGCAAGTAGACCAAAATCCATCTGCATCTACTACTAATCATCCACCTTGAGATATCTATCCAGAACATCTCGCTGGTATTAAGTTGCGAGTCCCACCCATAGTGTAAACTCAAAGCAACAGACAACTGCATTAAAAGAACTTTGCGTAAAGTAAACAGTCCTTGCACCCGCGGGCACAAGCACCATTGTTTTCCCCCTTGTGGCAACAACACATCCCCTAGACTCATGTTTCTGTCACTCAAGCTAGTCATCGAGGGGCATGAACCCACAATCAAGCATAATGTTCCCTCTTGGAGTCACTACCTACTACTTGGCCAAAGCAATAAATAGCAACGGAGAACATGCAAGAATTACTTACGAACATAAATATAAAAGAGGTGAATCAAATATATTACTCAAACACAATCTGAACATAATCTCACAATCCATCGGATCCCAGCAAACTCAACATAGCAACAGCATAAGGATTACATATGTGCCTCGATCATGTAGGGCAGCTCACGAGGTCTAATTAGTGAAGCACAAGAAGGGGAGGAGAACATCACATAGCTACTGGTCATGGACCCATGGTCCAAGGGAGACTACTCACAACTCATCCAGGAGGCGTCCATGGTGGTGGAGAGGCTCCCGGTGGTGATCCTCCCCTCCGGCAGGGTGCCAGGAAGAGTTCTCCTGGTGCTCCCGATCTTGGAAGCGCGGCGGCGGCGGAACAGAGATGAGATCGCGAAAAAGGGTTCCCGTCTCGAGGGTTTCGGGACGCGTGTTAAATATATGCCAAAGGGGGGCATCAGCGGAGGCTTGGGGGGCCCAGGCGCCCCCCCGGCGCGGCCAGGAGGGGGGCCACGCCACCAGGGCACCTGGAGCCCTGGTGGCCCCCCTCCGGCCCTACTTCGGCTGCCGGGAAGCTTCTGGAACGCTGATTTTTTATATAATTTTTCTGGGATTTTTCGGGCAGTTTTCGTAATGGGAAAACCTGAAATACAAAAACAGTAGAAAACAGAAACTGGCACTGGGGTGCACTGAGTTAATAGGTTAGTCCAAATATGATCAAAAGTGTATGGAAGTGTATAAATATCATAGCAATATCACCCAAAAGAGGCATGGAGCAAGCAAAAATTATAGATACGTTTTGGACGTATCAACATCCCCAAGCTTAATTCCTGCTCGTCCTCGAGTAGGTAAATGATAACAAGAATAATTTCTGTGGTGACATGCTATTGACCATATAGGACTTTTTCATAGTCACATGACAAAAGCTTACTGAGACAATGAATCTGTAGTAATTAAGTTGCCTCATGAGAAATTCACAAAGAACTGAAAGTTTTACAATATGATACTGAAACATCAAATAGATTTGTAATGAGCATGGTGTGCAAATATGATAAAGTGATATCTCGCTTGCCCCCTTTAGTGAAGCAAAACATAAATGCAGGGGCACCTCCAAGGTTTAAGTGATGACTAGATACAATGATTTCAGAAGAAACGATATCATAATCATGCAAAAGACAATGCTACTTTGGGACAATGCACATTACACTCAGAATGACAATCATGCTCTCAGTAGTTGGTGCTTTAAAAGAAGGTGGAGACTCTCGAACCGTGGCTTTTGTTGGCAAGGTTGAAAACCCGTGGTCGGAAGCAAAGACAAAACATGTACCAGAGCTCTTGGTTTTAAAAACAGAGGTAATTTTTTTTTTGAATATGCATGTTTCGTCAACGAATGCTAGCAGACAACTCAATCACTTCTTGAGATGGACAAGTTTCGAGGAACGGCTCCCGAATGAGGACGATCACATCCTCTTAATCTCCTTTGTTTATCACTGCCAAAGTTTTCTGATTTCTCATGAACAAAGCGTGAAGGAGGGTTTGTTTGTTATATTAATTTTGAGCCGGGCGCACTCTTTGCCAGTTCCTTCTCGTATTATGGGTTTGCACATTAGACATGCAATCCCGGGGTGAAGCTTGTCCAACTTAAAAAGATCATGAATTAACTACTACTTCCTCATGAGCTAAAACAGAGGCACAAAATAGAAATGCTTTTTTTTGAATAATTTCGAGATGGCACATGAAAGTCTTCGTTAGGAATGGCAGGTAAATACCATGTATAGGAAGGTATGGTGGACTCATATGGCATAACTGGTTTAAAAGATTTTGGATGCACAAGCAGTCAGTCCGCTTAGTACAGGCGAAGGTTAGCAAAAGACTGGGAGCGACCAACTAAAAGAGCAATGACGGTCATAATCATGCAGAGCGACAAAGCAACATTGAATTAGGCATGGAAGTTATATCGCTACTCAGAAATAAAAGATCATCAAGGCTTGACAGACTTTCTTTACAGTCTTAAATATGCGTGAGCATACGCCAAGTCAATCAAAATAAATTCTTGAAGGAAGATATTACTAAACCATACCACATCATAGGCAAACAAATCATGTTGGTACTCCAATAACACATTGGGAACCTCCCAGCTATTTGAGACTAACCATAAGAAAACATGAACTACTAAGCGCCATTATGCACGTAGCATTTTTATCATAGACATATCAACCAATGCAACAGAAGCAAACTCTCTTAATAATATAAGCATGATAACTAAAGAGAGTTCAAGCAACCAACTAAACAAAAGCTCTTTTAAAAAGATAAGCATGAAAACTAAGAGCTAAGCATGATAGTAGATATTGAAAGACAAAGAACACACACATCAAAGATAGACATGAAAATTCTATGTTATGTTCTAGGTAGAAGTGGAGCGTGTTTCTCTCCCACACAAAGAAAGCTGAGTTCTGACTCGTTATGAAAAGCTAAAGAAAACTAAAAGCAAGACGCTCCAAGCATAGCACATAACACATGAAGTGATAAAAATATAGTGGAACGAAAGACAAACTGATAATGTTGATGGAGAAGGGGATGCACGGGGGCATCCCCAAGCTTAGACGCTTGAGTCTCCTTGAATATTTCTTGGGGGTGCATGGGGGCATCCCCAAGCTTGAGCGTTTGACACTCCTGAATCTTTTTATCATCTTCCCTCGCACACTTGAAAACTCCCTTCATACATAACTCATCATAATCTGATTAGCGAGGTTAGTACCCATAATAAAATAATTGTTCCTTGCTGGAAATAAGGATATTCTTGAAGGTCTACTGTTTCTCAAGATTGCCAAAAGGTTTTTGCAAAGAAAAAGCAAGCTCAAGGTTTGCAAAATGAAGGAAAGGCAAAACATGACAGAATCTGTGAAAAACAGAACAGCAGGTAGTAAATGATTTTTTCGGGGCACTTCTGCAACTCTAATAAAAAAACTCAGAACAGACGCCCGAAAGACAATTGTATAGAGCACGCTGTCGAAAAAATTCAGACCAAAAAGATGATCTGGTGATTTTATACGAATTTTTCTATCCAAGGACAGAATCTGTTTCCTGGACAGCACATCACAACTCTTGAACTTTCTTGCAATCAGAGGCTACACTTGGCACAAAACTGAAAAGTAAAGATACAATGATGATGCTACTGTAGTAACAACATCAAGACACAACAAAAGCAAAATAAAATTTTATTCATGTGGGCTGCCTCCCAAAAGCGCTTTCTTTTATGCCTTTAAGCTAGGCATAATGCAAAGAGATCAAGTTTTATCAAGAGTAAAAGAATAGCTAGCCCGTATAACGGACTCAAAAGGTAACTTAATCTTCTTTCTAGGGAAGTGTTCCATCCCTTTCTTGAGAGGAAATTGTAATTTTATATTCCCCTCTTTCATGTCAATGATGGCACCAACGGTGCGTAGAAAAGGACGTCCCAAAATAATTGGACAAGAAGGTTCACACTCAATGTCCATAATAGTAAAATCAACGGGAACATAATTGTCATTGACAATGATAAGAACATCGTCGATCCTCCCCAAAGGTTTCTTTATGGAAGAATCAACGAGACGAACACCAAAAGAACAAGAATCAAAAGGTTTCAATTTAAGCATATCATATATTCTTTTGGGCATAACAGAGGTACTAGCTCCAACATCACATAAAGCATAGCAAGTGAAGTTATTCAACTTAATTTTAATCATAGGATCCCAACCATCTTCTAGCTTTCTAGGTATGGAGGCTTCTACTCTAAGTTTCTCCTCCCTAGCTTTGATGAGAGCATTAGTGATATGCTCCGTGAAGGCAAGGTTAAGCGTGCTAGTGCGGGGATCTCTAGACATCTTGTGAAGGAAATCAATAACTTCGGTAAGAGTGCAATTATCAAAATCAAGGTCACTACTATCAAGTAAGGTGGTAGTGGTGTCCTTTAGGTTCACTTGTTTGGTAGTTTCTATGGTCATAGCATCACCATTAATAGGTCCAATGGGACCAGGAGTGCATTGGGTGCTAAGAGTTTGGATATCCTCAACAAATTGGATAGTAGCAACAGTGTGGTGGGTAGGAAGGCTCTTAAGTCTATCTTCTTCCTCCTTTTCTCTAGCCCATCTCTCTTTAAGTTTAGCCAACATCCTAATGTTTTCATTAATTTGCACTTGAATAGCATTCATAGGAGTGACCTTCCTCTCCTCAAGAGGAGAAGTTCTAATTTTAAGCAATTCTACCTCATGGGCTAAATTGTCTACCTTCGAAGAGAGATCATCTAGTTTGTTTAGTTTTTCTTCTACACTCTTATTAAAGGCTTTTTGGGTAGTGATGAAATCTTTAAGCATAATCTCTAGTTCAGTAGTGGAGTTCTTGGTGCTAGGGTAAGCATTGTTGTTCCCATAAGAATTAGAGGGGAACGGTCTAGGATTGCTACCAAAATTACTCCTATAAGCATTGTTATTAAAATTGTTTCTAGAGATAAAGTTCACATCTACTTGTTCTTGAGCAATCAAAGAATTTAAAGGAACATCACGAGGATCAACAAAAGATTGCTTCGAAAGTAGAGACATGATCAAGTCAACTTTTTCATTTAGGGAGGAAATCTCCTCGACAGAGTTTACCTTCCTACCTGTTGGAGCGCGTTCGGTGTGCCATTGGGAATAGTTGGTCATCATCTCATCGAGAAGCTTCGTGGCAGCACCAAGTGTAGTTGACATAAAGGTTCCTCCCGCGGCCGAATCTAACAAGTTCCGCGAGGTAAAGTTCAAGCCTGCATAAAAAGTTTGGATAACCATCCAAGTAGTCAAACCATGAGTAGGGCAGTTCTTGACAAGAGATTTCATGCGTTCCCAAGCTTGGGCAACGTGTTCATTATCCAATTGTTTAAAATTCATTATGTTACTTCTTAGTTGGATAATTTTAGCAGGTGGATAGTATTTTCCAATAAAAGCATCTTTGCACTTGTCCCATGAATCTATGCTATTTCTAGGCAAAGATTGAAACCAAATTTTAGCTCCTCCTCTCAAGGAGAAAGGAAAAAGCTTAAGCTTAACAATATTACCATCTATTTCTTGGTACTTTTGCATATCACAAAGTTCAACAAAGTTGTTTAAGTGTAAAGCAGCATCATCTCCAGCACCGAAGAATTGATCTTTCATAACTAAGTTCAGTAAAGCAGGTTTAATTTCATAAGAAGGTGCTGAAGTGGCAGGTGTAGTGATAGGTGTGCAAATAAAGTCATCGTTGTTATGACTAGTGAAGTCACACAACTTGGTGTTCTCGGTGGAACCCATAGCAGCAAGCAAGCAAGATAACTATTTTTGTGATTTTCGATAAAAGATACTAAGGCAAAAACTGAAAGGTAAACTAACAAGACTAAAAAGCAAAGGTAAAAGATAGCGTGCAACTCCCCTATCTTGAAGAGTGGAGTCCCCGGCAACGGCGCCAGAAAACTTTGCTTGATGGCTTCTCGCCCCTCGTTGGTTACCCCAAGTGGAAGGTTTGAGATGCAGTGTAGCGGAAGTTTTCCCTTGGCAAAGATACCAAGGATCGATTTCCCCTGAGACTCCCAGTTTCAACAAGAAGGTGTCAACTGCTAACGGCGCCAGATATTAGCAATCAACGTGGACCTGCACACAGATACAAATAACTTTGCTCCCAACGAGTACAGAGAGGTTGTCAATCCCTCCGGCCTTGTCGTTTACAAAGGATTAAACGCAAGTGATAATAGTGATAGGTATTGCTGCAAATAGTAAGTAAAAACAGAAAGTAAATAGCGGATGTGATCAGTGATGGTAATATGGACCGGGGTCCCATGATGTTCACTAGTGATGTCTCTCTCCCAAAAGACGATAAAACAGCTATGTGAGGTGAACGAATTACAGCTGGGCAATTGACAGAATTATGTGCGCAAACCAATGCTAACTATGTTGCAAGAAAGGTAGAGGTTCAAAGCATGGGCGGTACGCCAAGGCAAGTAGACCGAAATCCATCTGCATCTACTACTAATCATCCACCTTGAGATATCTATCCAGAACATCTCGCTGGTATTAAGTTGCGAGTCCCACCCATAGTGTAAACTCAAAGCAACAGACAACTGTATTAAAAGAACTTTGCGTGAAGTAAACAGTCCTTGCACCCGCGGGCACAAGCACCGTTGTTTTCCCCCTTGTGGCAACAGCACATCCCCTAGACTCATGTTTCTGTCACTCAAGCTAGTCATCGAGGGGCATGAACCCACAATCAAGCATAACGTTCCCTCTTGGAGTCACTACCTACTACTTGGCCAAAGCAATAAATAGCAACGGAGAACATGCAAGAATTACTTACGAACATAAATATAAAAGAGGTGAATCAAATATATTACTCAAACACAATCTGAACATAATCTCACAATCCATCGGATCCCAGCAAACTCAACATAGCAACAGCATAAGGATTACATATGTGCCTCGATCATGTAGGGCAGCTCACGAGGTCTAATTAGTGAAGCGCAAGAAGGGGAGGAGAACATCACATAGCTACTGGTCATGGACCCATGGTCCAAGGGAGACTACTCACAACTCATCCGGGAGGCGTCCATGGTGGTGGAGAGGCTCCCGGTGGTGATCCTCCCCTCCGACAGGGTGCCGGGAAGAGTTCTCCTGGTGCTCCCGATCTTGGAAGCGTGGCGGCGGCGGAACAGAGATGAGATCGCGAAAAAGGGTTCCCGTCTCGAGGGTTTCGGGACGCGTGTTAAATATATGCCAAAGGGGGGCCTCAGCGGAGGCCTGGGGGGCCCAGGCGCCCCCCCGGCGCGGCCAGGAGGGGGGCCGCGCCACTAGGGCGCCTGGAGCCCGGGTGGCCCCCCTTCGGCCCTACTTCGGCTGCCGGGAAGCTTCTGGAACGCTGATTTTTTATATAATTTTTCCGGGATTTTTCGGGCAGTTTTCGTAATGGGAAAACCTGAAATACAAAAACAGCAGAAAACAGAAACTGGCACTGGGGTGCACTGAGTTAATAGGTTAGTCCAAATATGATCAAAGTGTATGGAAGTGTATAAATATCATAGCAATATCACCCAAAAGAGGCATGGAGCAAGCAGAAATTATAGATACGTTTTGGACGTATCAGAGTGGTCCCGATTATTGTCACTTTGGGGTTGCCGGATCATAACACATAGTAGGTGACTATAGACTTGCAAGATAGGATCAAGAACACACATATATTCATGAAAACATAATAGGTTCAGATCTGAAATCATGGCACTCGAGCCCTAGTGACAAGCATTAAACATAGCAAAGTCATAGCAACATCAATCTCAGAACTTAGTGGATACTAGGGATCAAACCCTTACAAAACTAACTCGATTACATGATAGATCCCATCCAACCCATCACGTCCAACAAGCCTACGATGGAATTACTCACACACGGCGGTGAGCATCATGGAATTGGTGATGGAGGAAGGTTGATGACAACGATGGCGATGATCTCCACTCTCCGGTGCCCCTAACGGACTCCAGATCAGCCCTCCCGAGAGAGATTAGGGCTTGGCGGCGGCTCCGTCTCGTGAAACGCGATAATTCCTTCTCTCTGATTTTTTCTCCCCGAACGTGAAGATATAGGATCTAGGGATACGTCGGTAAGGCACCAGGGGGCCCATGAGGCAGGGGGCGTGCCCCCCTCGTGGACAGGCCCAAGGCCCCCTGGTGTGGATCTTCTTGTAGGTATTTTTTATATTTTCCGAAATAATTCTCCGTTGATTTTCAGGCGATTCTGAGAACTTTTTATTCTGCACAAAAACAACACCATGGCAGTTCTGCTGAAAACAGCGTCAGTCCGGGTTAGTTCCATTCAAATCATGCAAGTTAGAGTCCAAAACAAGGGCAAAAGGGTTTGGAAAAGTAGATACGTTGGAGACGTATCAACTCCCCCAAGCTTAAACATTTGCTTGTCCTGAAGCAATTCAGTTGATAAACTGAAAGTGATAAAGAAAAACTTTGACAAACTCTGTTTGCTCTTGTTGTTGTAAATATGTAAGCTAGCATTCAGGTTTTCAACAAGATCATGAACTAACCACATTCACAATAACTTTCAGGTTTCAAGACTACTCACATCGATGGCATAATCAACTAGCGAGCAATAATAATAAACCTCAGAAGAGAACACTTTCTCAAAACAATCATGATATGATATAACAGGATGGTATCTCACTAGCCCTTTCCGAGACCGCAAAACATAAATGCAGAGCACCTTTATGGATCAAGGACTGACTAGACATTGTAATTCATGGTAAAAGAGATCCAGTCATGATCATACTCAATGCAAATACATGCAACGACAGAGGTGCTCTCCTACTGGTGCTCTTTGATAAGAGGATGATGATTCTGCATAAAAGTAAATAGATAGGCCCTTCGCAGAGGGAAGCAGGGATTTGTAGAGGTGCTAGAGCTCGATTTTTAAATAGAGATTGAATAACATTCTGAGCGGTATACTTTCATTGTCAACATAACAACCAAGAATCTCGATATCTCCCATGCTACGCACGTTATAGGCGGTTCCCAAACATAATGGTAAAGTTTATACTCTGCCAACCACCAACAAGCACACTCCACGGATAGCCCGAAACAACGGGTACCGTCCAAACCAGCAACAGCCCTGGGGGAGTTTTGTTTAATTATTATGATTTTGAGCATGGGACTGGGCATCCCGGTTACCAGCCATTTTCTCATGAATGATGAGCGGAGTCCACTCATCATGAGAATAACCCACCTAGCATGGAAGATATAGACATCCCTAGTTGATACATGAGCTGTTCGAGCATACAAAACATAATTTCATTCGAAGGTTTAGAGTTTGACACATACAAATTTACTTGGAACGGCAGGTAAATACCGCATATAGGAAGGTATGGTGGACTTATATGGGATAACTTTGAGGTTTATGGAAGTGGATGGACAAGCAGTATTCCCGCTTAGTACAGGTGAAAGCTAGAAAGCGACTGGGAAGCGACCAGCTAGAGAGCAACAACGGTCATGAACATGCATTAAAATTAATCAACAATGAATGCAAGCATGAGTAGGATATAAATCACCATGAACATAAATATCGTGAAGGCTATGTTGATTTGTTTCAACTGCATGTGTGAACGTGTGCCAAGTCAAGTCACTTAAATCGTTCAAAGGAGGATACCACCCATCATACCACATCACAACTATTTTAATATCATGTTGGCACGCAAGATAGACCATTATAAACTCTCAGCTAATTAAGCATGGCATAAGCAGCTATGATCTCTAATTGTCATTGCAAACATGTTTCATTCATAACAAGCTGAATCAGGAACGATGAGCCATCATATTTACAAAAACAAGAGAGGTCGAGTTCATACCAGCTTTTCTCATCTCAATTAGTTCATCATATATCATCCTTATTGCCTTTCACTCGCACGACCGAACATTGTGTATAATAATAATAGTGCACATGCATTGGACTAAGCTGGAATCTGCAGACATTTAATACAAGAGAGAAGACAAGGTAATATGCTTCAAGGTTAATTCACAACAAAGCATATGAGAGCCACTAAGCATTTTCAATCATGGTCTTCTACCCTTAACCCCCAAAGAAAAAGAAAAGAAACTATTTACACGGGAAAGCTCCCAACAAGCAAAAGAAGAACGGGAAATCTTTTTGGGTTTTCATTTTTTTTCTTACTACTGCTACAAGTAAAGAAAGTAAACTAGCTAGAAGCTACAACTAATATTTTTTGTTTTTCTGGGTTTTTCTAGCACACAAGAAAAAGACTAAGAAAAAGAAATTGAAACTAAGCATGGATGGTACAGGGAAAGAGTGTGAGCACCGACAACTAGATTAAGTGTGTGAACATGAATGTAAGTTGGTGAGAAACACGTACTCCCCCAAGCTTAGGCTTTTGGCCTAAGTTGGTATATGGCCAGTATTGGCCTGACGAATATCCAAAGTTGTAGTTGGGGTCGTACTGGGATGCAACAGATGCTGCATGCTGAGCTGCAGCTCGAAGGCGGGCTGCCTCCGTCATGTTATAATAAGCATTTGCCTCCTCCATAGTTATAGTGTATCTCCCTTTTTCCTGAAAGTTAAACAAAGTGGGGGCAGGAAGAACAATAGGGATGGCATGCTGCCTGTTAAAGATTAGTCGATATTTGAGGGTTTGATCATCCCACTCTATAAACCGGTGACTAGTCATAGCATGGCAATCTAAATAAGCAGGAGGTAAAGGTTCATCATTCACGTGCACAGACACACCAAGAAAGCGGGCTATGCGGGTAGCATAGATCCCACCAAATAAATCTCCATGCAAACCATTATGGTGTAGCCTACTTGCAACAATAGCTCCCAAGTTATATTGCCTATCACCTAGTACAACACTCCTAGGAACACTAAGATCAGGGACACACATGTGACAAGCCTCATCCTTACCGTTTATGCATCTACCGATAAAGAGAGCAAAGTAATGAATAGCAGGAAAATGTATGCTCCCCATGGTAGCCTATGTGATTTCCCTGGACCCCCCACTGTAATACTATCAAAGAATTATCTAAATTCAGATTTTCGGGGATCACTCATACTGCCCCATTGTGGGAGCTTGCAAGCATAATTAAAATCTTCTAAATCCATGGTATAAGATTTATCATACAAATCAAACAATACAGTATGAGAATTACGTGAAGATGAAAATTTAAACCTTCTCACAAAGCTATCGATCAAACCACGATATTGAGTGCACTTATCTTGCATGAAGTCCTCGAGGTCAGCGTTGCACACGTATGCGTAAAATTCATCCTTGATGCCAGCTTGGCCCATGAATTCATCCGACGGCCATTCACAGGGCCGCACATCAGCATCCCTTGGTGGTTCATCGTCTGGCTCACGGAACGCGAGCCTCGGTTCTTGCTTTCTTGAAGAACCACCTTGGAAGTTTTTCCTAGACATTTTTCTGAAATTTTCTGAAATTTTCTGAAATTTTTAGTAACTTCAAAATAAAAGTTAACCAAACTCAATAAGATTAATAGCAACAACTCCTATAAGTGCTTAGAGACTATATCGTGCATTGGAACTACTTGGGACCAAGAAAATTTGACATGCAAGCTCAAGAACAAGGTCACCACAGCAGCATAAATTTGCAACAAATAAAGCACTAGAACAAAAACTAATTGGACCAATGGAGGAGTCACATACCAAGGAACAATCTCCCCAAACAGCTTGGTGAATGGTGCTTTGAGCAAGGAGATCGAAAATGGCAGCAAGATGAGCTAGAACTCGGGTTTGAGCTGGTTGGGGATTTTTTTGGGAGGAAGAAGAAGAGCATGGGTGCAGGAATAAGTGGAGGGGGGCACATGGGGCCCACGAGGCAGGGGGCGCGCCCTGGGCAGGGGGGCGCGCCCTGGACTCTGGTGGCCACGTGTTGGCTCCCCTCGCTGTGTGTTCAGTGCCATATTTCCTCAAATATTCTAGAAAAAATCATATTTCATTTTCATGCCATTTGGAGAACTTTTATTTTCAGGATATGTTTTATTGCACGGGTAAGTGTGGAAACAGACAAAAAATAATATTTTTGCTTTATTTATCCTAATTAACAGAAAGTAACAGGAGGGTACAGAAGGTTGTGCTATCTAGATTCACCTATCTCATGTTCATCAAAAGGAATCCATTAACAAGGTTGATCAGGTCTTGTTAATAAACTCTTTCTGAGTAACATGAAACCGGAGAATTTTCGAATAACACTAGGTTACCTCAATGGGGATATGTATGTCCCCAACAATAAGAATGTCATATGTCTTCTTGATAGTAGGAAGAGAAAACTCAAAACCTCCAATAGTAATAGTTGAAGTTTTCCAATATAATTGATACTGTGGACCTGAGGTTGTTTCCTCGGAAAGTGTACCGTATGCTCATTACCATTGACATGAAAAGTGACATTGCCTTTGTCGCAATCAATAACAGCCCCTGCAGTATTCAAAAAGGGTCTTCCAAGAATAATAGACATACTATCATCCTCGGGAATATCAAGTATAACAAAGTCCGTTAGAATAGTAACATTTGCAACTACAACAGGCACAACCTCACAAATACCAACAGGTATAGCAGTTGATTTATCGGCCATTTGCAAAGATATTTCAGTAGGTGTCAACTTACTCAAGTCAAGTCTACGATATAAAGAGAGAGACATAACACTAACACCGGCTCCAAGATCACACAAAGCAGTTTTAACATAGCTTCTCTTAATGGAGCAAGGTATAGTAGGTACTTCTGGATCTCCTAATTTCTTAGGCATTCCACCCTCGAAAGTGTAATTAGCAAGCATGGTGGAAATTTCTACTTCAGGTATCTTTCTTTTATTGGTAATAATATCTTTCATATACTTGGCATAAGGATTTGTTTTAAGCACATCAGTCAAACGCATACGCAAAAAGATAGGTCTAATCATTTCAGCAAAGTGCTCAAAATCCTCATCATCCTTTTTCTTGGATGGTTTCGGAGGAAAAGGCATGGGTTTCTGAACCCATGGTTCTCTTTCCCTACCGTGCTTCCTAGCAACAAAGTCTCTCTTATCATAACGTTGATTCTTTGATTGTGGGTTATCAAGATCAACATCAGGTTCAATCTCTACATCATTATCATTGCTAGGTTGAGCATCATCATGAACATCATTATTAATATTATCACTAGGTTCATGTTCATTGCCAGATTGTGTCTCAGCATCGTAAACAGATATATCATTGGGATTCTCAGGTGTGTCAGCTACAGGTTCACTAGGAGCATGCAAAGTTCTATCATTTTTCTTTTTCTTCTTCTTAGAAGAACTAGGTGCATCTAAATTAGCTCTCTGAGAATCTTGCTCAATTCTCTTAGGGTGGCCTTCAGGATAGGGAGGTTCCTGAGTCATTTTACCACCTCTAGTAGCAACTCTAACAGCATAGTCATTATTCTTACTATTTAATTCATTGAGAAAATCATTCTGAGCCTTAAGTACTGATACGTCCAAAACGTATCTATAATTTCTGCTTGCTCCATGCCTCTTTTGGGTGATATTGCTATGTTATTTATACACTTCCATACACTTTTGATCATATTTGGACTAACCTATTAACTCAGTGCACCCCAGTGCCAGTTTCTGTTTTCGGCTATTTTTGTATTTCAGGTTTTCACATTACGAGAACTGCCAGGAAAAATCCAGAAAAATTATATAAAAAATCAGCGTTCCAGAAGCTACCTTGCGCCCGAAGTACAGCCGGGGGGGGGGGGCACCAGGGCTCCAGGCGCCCTGGCGACGCCCCCCCTGGGCCGCGCCGGGGGGGTGCCTGGGCCCCCCGAGGCTCCGCTGATGCTCCCCTTTGGCATATATTTAAAGCGTCTCCCGAAACCCTCGAGACGGGAACTCTTTTTCGCGATCTCATCTCTGTTCCGCCGCCGCCGCCGCTTCCAAGATCGGGAGCACCAGGAGAACTCTTCCCGGCACCCTGCCGGAGGGGAGGATCACCACCAGGAGCTTCTCCACCACCATGGACGCCTCCCGGATGAGTTGTGAGTAGTCTCCCTTGGACCATGAGTCCATGACTAGTAGCTATGTGATGTTCTCCTCCCGTTCTTGTGCTTCACTAATTAGTCCTCGTGAGCTGCCCTACATGATCGAGGCACCTATGTAATCCTTATGCTGTTGCTATGATGAGTTTGCTGGGATCCAATGGATTATGAGATTATGTTCAGATTGTGTTTGAGTAATATATTTGATTCACCTCTTTTATATTTATGTTCGTAAGTAATTCTTGCATGTTCTCCGTTGTTATTTATTGCTTTGGCCAAGTAATAGGTAGTGACTCCAAGAGGGAACGTTATGCTTGATTGTGGGTTCATGCCCCTCGATGACTAGCTTGAGTGACAGAAACATGAGTCTAGGGGATGTGCTGTTGCCACAAGGGGGAAAACAACGGTGCTTGTGCCCGCGGGTGCAAGGATTGTTTACTTTACGCAAAGTTCTTTTAATGCAGTTGTCTGTTGCTTTGAGTTTACACTATGGGTGGGACTCGCAACTTAATACCAGCGAGATGTTCTGGATAGATATCTCAAGGTGGATGATTAGTAGTAGATGCAGATGGATTTCGGTCTACTTACCTCGGTGTACCGCCCATGCTTTGAACCTCTACCTTTCTTGCAATGTAGTCAGCACTAGTTTGCGTTCATGGTTCTGTCAATTGCCCAGCTGTAATTTGTTTACCTCACATAGCTGTTTTATCGTCTTTTGGGAGAGAGACATCACTAGTGAACATCATGAGACTCCGGTCCATATTACCATCATTGATCACATCCGCTATTTACTTTACGCTTTTACTTACAATTGCAGCAATATCTATCACTACTATCACTTGCGTTTGATCCTTTGTAAACTACAAGGCCGGAGGGATTGACAACCTCTCTGTACTCGTTGGGAGCAAAGTTATTTGTATCTGTGTGCAGGTCCACGTTGATTGCTAATATCTGGCGCCGTTAGCAGTTGACACCTTCTTGTTGAAACTGGGAGTCTCAGGGGAAATCGATCCTTGGTATCTTTGCCAAGGGAAAACTTCCGCTACACTGCATCTCTAACCTTCCACTTGGGGTAACTAACGAGGGGCGAGAAGCCATCAAGCAAAGTTTTCTGGCGCCGTTGCCGGGGACTCCACTCTTCAGGATAGGGGAGTTGCACGCTATCTTTTACCTTTGCTTTTTAGTCTTGTTAGTTTACCTTTCATTTTTGCTTTAGTATCTTTTATCGAAAATCACAAAAATAGTTATCTCTTTCTTTAGTTGTCATTATGTCGGGTCCTTTTGTCTTTGACGAGGCAGAAGTTCTCACCTTTAAACAAAGAGGTGGGGAAAGTTTGAAAGATGCTTGGTATAGAATTAGTGATTCTCAAAAAAGAGCCACCAAGAAGCAACCTACTACTATCCTGCTTAGAAATTTTTATGTTGGAATTACTTCTTGGAATAGGTTTATTCTAGATACTGCTATCAATGGAAATTTCCTAGAGGCCCCAGTTTGGGAGTCTCTTAGTGTTATTGAAAATCTTGTTGGGAATCCCCCTGTTGTTAGCATTCAAGAGGACATCACCCTAGCTCACATTATGAAAAAAGTTGAAAAGATAGAGCTAGAGATGCCAAACATTAATAAGATAAACGAGTTGGATTGTAAGATCCAAGGGAATTTGAATCGGCTTGATAGCTCCATGCATAAAATTTTCAAAACTTTGGAGACCATCAAATTCCATGATTTGGACTCTTCTAGGATAGACAAGATTGAGGATATCTTTGATACTCTAGGAACTACTTTTTCCTCAATCAAAACCAAAAAGGTAGAAACTCCGGCAAGGAAGGAGCCTAAGTTCGTTCACGTTCCGAAGGCTCCCCGCTCTAAAAGTAATCCATCTATTGCCAAAGGGGTTGAAACTGTAAAGACTTTGGAAGAAACACCTCTCTGTGATGAATTTATAAATGAATCTTCCCTTGACTTTTATCCTTTTGGTCTTCTTCCTAGAAGTATTTCTATGAGGCCTTTGTTTGAAAGTCCTCTTAAGACTAGTTGTATTATTGAAGAGCTTTTTGATGATCTTGATGATGGTTCAATTGATACAACTTAATCTATATGCATTATGCCTAGCTTAAAGGCATAAAAGAAAGCGCTTTTGGGAGGCAGCCCACATGAATAAATTTATTTTGCTTTTGTTGTGTCTAGATGTTGTTTACTACAGTAGAATCATCATTGTATCTTTGCTTTTCAATTTTGTGCCAAGTATAGCTTCTGATTGCTAGAAAGTTCAAAAGTTGTGAGGTGCTGTCCAGGAAACAGATTCTGTCCTTGGATAGAAAAATTCGTATAAAATCACCAGATCATCTTTTTGGTCTGAATTTTTTCGACAGCGTGCTCTATATAATTGTCTTTTGTGCATCTGTTTTGAGTTTTTTGATTAGAGTTGCAGAAGTGCCCCGAACAAATCATTTACTACCTGCTGTTCTGTTTTTCACAGATTCTGTCCTGTTTTGCCTTTCCTTCATTTTGCAAACCTAGAGCTTGCTTTTTCTTTGCAAAAACCTTTTGGCAATCTTGAGAAACAGTAGATCTTCAAGAATATCCTTATTTCCAGCAAGGTACAATTATTTTATTATGGGTACTAACCTCGCTAATCAGATTATGATGAGTTATGTATGAAGGGAGTTTTCAAGTGTGCGAGGGAAGATGATAAAAAGATTCAGGAGTGTCAAGCGCTCAAGCTTGGGGATGCCCCCGTGCACCCCCAAGAAATATTCAAGGAGACTCAAGCATCTAAGCTTGGGGATGCCTCCGTGCATCCCCTTCTCCATCAACATTATCAGTTCGTCTTTCGTTCCACTATATTTTTATCACTTCATGTGTTATGTGCTATGCTTGGAGCGTCTTGCTTTTAGTTTTCCTTTTTAGTTTTCTTTAGCTTTTCATAACGAGTCGGAACTCAGCATTCTTTATGTGGGAGAGAAACACGCTCCACTTCTACCTAGAACACAACATAGAATTTTCATGTCTATCTTTGCTGTGTGTGTTCTTTGTCTTTTAATAGCTACTATCATGCTTAGCTCTTTACTTTCATGCTTATCTTTCTAAAGAGCTTTTGTTTAGTTGGTTGCTTGAACTCTCTTTAATTACCATGCTCACCTTATTAAGAGAGTTTGCTTCCGTTGCATTGGTTGATATGTCTATGATAAAGATGCTACGTGCATAATGGCGCTTAGTAGTTCATGTTTTCTTATGGTTAGTCTCAAATAGCTGGGGGATTTCCAATGTGTTATTGGAGTACCAACATGATTTGTTTGCCTATGATGTGGTATGGCTTAGTAATATCTTCCTTCGAGAATTTATTTTGATTGACTTGACGTATGCTCACGCATATTTAAGACTGTAAAGAAAGTCTGTCAAGCCTTGATGATCTTTTATTTCTGAGTAGCGATATAACTTCCATGCCTGATTCAATGTTGCTTTGTCGCTCTGCATGATTATGACCGTCATTGCTCTCTTAGTTGGTCGCTCCCAGTCTTTTGCTAACCTTCGCCTGTACTAAGCGGACTGACTGCTTGTGCATCCAAATTCCTTTATACCAGTTATGCCATATGAGTCCACCATACCTTCCTACATGGTATTTACCTGCCATTCCTAACGGAGACTTGCATGTACCATCTCGAAATTATTCAAAAAGAAAAAAACATTCCTATTTTGTGCCTCTGTTGTAAGTTCATGAGGAAGTAGTAGTTAATTCATGATCTTTTTAAGTTGGACAAGCTTCAACCCGGGATTGCATGTATAATGTGCAAACCCATAATACGAGAAGGAACTGGCATTGAGTGCGCCCGGCTCAAAAAGATAATATAACAAACCAACCCTCTGTCGATGTACTAAAGGAGGGGTACCTTAGTATCCCGACTTGTGCACGGGCAGTAGCAGCGTCCCATGGTCTGGCTCACCACGCGCCCGCCAAAGCCCACTCTAGACCCTTTTTAAGCCATTCAAGAACAAAGTATTCAAGTCAAGAGGCAAGACCCCGGCAAGAGGAGCTTGCCGGGAAGGCCGCACCAGGCTCAAGGTTATCATTCCAGCACAAGACCCTGGCAAGAGGAGCTTGCCAGGAAGGCCGAAGAATAACGCTTCAGAAGATATATCGTGGCGCATCGTGCGCCCCGGCAGGATCCGGAAAGCGGCAAGCTTCCGGGTCCGGCAAGATAGCAGCCCCGGCAAGGTGCTTGCCGGGGACAGCCTACACTATGTGCCTGCGCTCCAGCTCATTTGGCCACGCGTCGCCCTGGGGCCCTTCCAGGGGCGCGTGGCAGATGGCTGTGCAGCCTGGGGTACACGGTGGCAAGCTGCGGTGACGAGACTATCGCCGTGGCGAACAGAGACGCATGGACGGGCGCTTTTGGGGTGACGGCGACGGGCATTCAATGCCCTTGTCCCCCACCGTCAGAGTTAGGTGAAGACCACTGTTCATCCACTGTTCATGCACTGTTACAACCACCACCAAATTTACACTTTTACCCTCCTCTACGTTGACACCTGTCGGGAACCCCTTTGAACTATAAAAGGAGGCCCATGCACAACGTAGAGGGGGTTCGATCCCAGAAACTAAACCACTCTCTCGCTCGGTGTAGCTAGTACTGTAGATCTTCAAGCTCCCGAGCCCAAGAACTCAATACAACCAAGGCAGGAGTAGGGTTTTACGCGTCCGCGCGGCCCGAACCTGGGTAAACTGCCCGCGTGCGCCCCTCGATCCGCTCTTCATGCTCCCTCCGCTCCCTGTCCTCCCACGAGCACCTATGGGACCGGAGCCCCTTCTACGGTACGGCAAGGGAGCGTACTTGATTGGAGAGCTCCGCGGCAAGTGGGAGGAGTGGAGAGCTGATTGGTGCTGGGTTCTGGAAGATGAGCCCGAGCAGTTTACCTTGCCGCGTCAGACTGCAATAGTGCGCGGCAAGGATTGGAGCGACCTGGCCCCGGAGGACGACAAGCTGCAGATTGCTCTTACTAGGATTCTTCATCTCCGGGCTGCCAATCTTACCGTAGGTGAAGTAGGGGCCGATTTCCTCCGCCGACGCATTGCCCCTCTGCAGGAAAGGAAGAGGCCTGCCTGGGAGTTCGGCAACGCGGCAGACCGCATGAGGCTGCGCCCCGGGCTGAACTATAATTTCACTGTCTTGGAATTGAAGGGGATGGTCCGGGGGCTGTTCAAACACGACCCCAAGCACCCGGAGTGGTTCAAACCGTCGACCGGAGTAGTTCCCTTGTGCAACAACACCGCCCTTAGTGCCATCCGAGCGGTGATGCCTGAGTGTGATTCCCACGGGGTTGTTCCCACCTGGCTGATGCCTTCAGAGGAGACCGTGCAGGCCTTCTTCGACAGCCTGGTTGAACGGCCACGCAACCCCGAGGAGAAAAAGGGCCTCACTCGGGACACCACCGAACGGGATCTAGCATACATAGCCAGCAGAATGGAAGAGGCCGCCGCGGCTGCGGCCGCATGTGAATTTGGGTACACAGTGGATGAAGCTGAGGCGGCGGACGCAGTGAGTCAGGCCGAGGAGGAGGAGATCCTCAAGCTGCTGAGGATTGCGCCCGAGGAGTTTGCCGGGGAGCCCGCCGAGGAGCCTGCCGGGATGAGCGGGGCTGCCGGGCAAGGCCCCGAGTCCAGTGAGCCTGCCGAGGAGGACGCCGAATCGGGCGATTCCGACGAAGACTCGGGCGGGTCACTGAACCTGGACGACGACGCCTCCTCGTCCTCAGAGAATTCTCCATCGCCACCAAGTTCTCCGCCACAACAGAAGAAGCGCCTCCGCAAGGCCGCAGAGACGGTGAGGCCGCAGGCGCCCCGACAGCAGCCGAAGCGCCGGGCGACGTGCGCCACCACGACGAGCAAGGTCGTCAAGGAGGCGCCCCGTACCCGAGCGACAAGCGGAGGGGGATCTTCCCGGAGTGGTTCTGGGGTTCCTTCCGCCCCTCGGTCTTCAGCGACGACCGGCGCGGGGTCTTCACAACCCACAACTCCGGAGCCCGCCAAACGCCCGAGGGAGCCTTCTCCTCCAGCTCCTCGCGCCGGAGCACGTGAGGCGCAGTTTGACTTCTCCGCCCTCAGCTCCGATGAAGAGGAGGAAGAGTAAGTACTTGTAATTTTGATTCCCTTGATTTTTGTTGCTTTTGTCTTGATTTCTTTTCGCCTAACTCTGAGCTTTTTTGTCTTCCAGGACCTTGACCCAAAGGATGGCGAAGAGGGCCAAGATTCCTGTGGTTGACCTCGAGGACGACGAGCCTGCCGCAGCGACAGGGGATGCGCCAGCGACAAACTTGCCGGACCAGCCTGCTGCTCCGGAGAGCAGCCCCCAGCGTAAGTCCTTTGTTCACTTTTCTGTTTGAAGGGCGCGCTTAAGGTAGTTATCCTTGCTAATGTTTTGTTGTCTCACGCAGAAGTGGAGCCGCAGCCGCAGGAGCACCAAGAGGTCGCCCCCGACGAACCGCTTGTTCCACCCTCCCCGCCAAGGATGAGCTCCCCGGCAAGGGACAGTGCCTCGCCAAGGATGGGTACTCCGCCAAGGGCGAGCACCCCGCCAAGGGTGGACTCCCCGCCAAGGGAAGGCGCCAGCGGCCCTCCGCCGGCGGGGGCTTCTTCTACGCCGCCAAGGGAGAACTCCCCGGCGAGGGACCCCGTAGTTGAAGAGGCCCGCGAAGGTAACTCTTGTAATTTCTTCTTCTTGGATTCGTCTCTTTTTGGATATTTGTTTGATGATTTTTCCTTTCTTTTTCTTCTGTTGTCAGACCTGCCCGCCCCGGAGCCGATGGAGACGGAAACCATCGCCGAAGAGGAGGTGCGTGGCGACGCTGGCGACGCCACCGCCGCAGAGGGAACGGCCGGCGCCATTGAGCCAGCCGCCGAGGAGACCGCCCCGACCGCTGACGCGGCAGTTGGGGAAGGGACCGGCGACCGCACTGCTGGCCCGGAGGCCGCAGGAGCGCCGGACGCTGCACCGGCCGCCGATCCTTCCGCCTCTGCGGCTGGGTCGGGCGTCTATCTGGAGGCCGCCAACGGGGTCTTTATTCAAGTCCCGTGGGCGTCCTCATCAAGGGCACCCGCGGAGGGGGAGACGTTCGACGGAGAAGTTCTTGCCTCCGCCGGGTTGAAGGTTGTCGACGCGCCCGGCAGCAGCGACGAGCCCGAAGAGGAGCAATTCCTGCGTCGACTCTTGGGTTTGTACCGGGCCAGGCAAGCCAAGCTGGAGACCCGAGAAGCTCTGGCTGCCAAGGCTGGTGCTGATCTGGAGAAGCGTGCCACGGAGCTCCGTGCCGCCAACCATGTGGCCCTCCGAAACTTGGCGGAGGAGCGCGAAGAGCTTGCCGGAGCACACCAGGCGTTCCTCCTCGAGAAGGCCGAGGTGGAGGAGCAGCAGCGTCTGGCCGCCGAGGAGCTGTCTCGGCGGGAGGGAGAGCTCAACCAGCGGAAGGTCGACCTCGACAGCCACGAGGATGACCTTACCGCTCATGAGCAGGCTATTGGCGGGGCTCTGCAGGAGGCGAGGGATGCCGCTGCTGCCGCAGAGACCGCCAAGAAGGATCTGCAGGCCAGGGTGGTGCAGATGGTGCTGAATTTGAAGGCGAGTGAAGACATGGTCACTGCGCTCAACGTGGCGTGGGAGAAGGACGCCCACACCAACTCGGAGCTGCAAATCCGCCTCTCCGCCTCGTCAGCCAGCTGCGCGGGGATCTTCTCCCGTAGCTGCGCAAGCGCCGGCGCCACCCCTCTGAAGAACAGACTCAGCTTGGCGCTGTGGGGGAGGCTCTCATCGGGAGAGTACGCGAGGTGCTCCGCCCTCAACGCCACCATCTCCCTGTCGATGTTGGCGGCGGAGGCGACGAGCTCCTCGGTCCATTGCTCCACCGTCCGCTGGAAGTGGTTTTGCGAGACGACGGCGCTTTCCAGCAAGGCCCTTTCGGTACGAAGATCGTCCTTCAGCTTCGTCTCGCGGTCCCGGGCGTCGTCAAGTGAGTCGGTGAGAGTGGAAACCTTCAGCTCCAAGTCAGCGATGGAGTCCCTGGCGTTCTCGGAGAGGCGGATTTGCAGCTCCGAGTTGGTGTGGGCGTCCTTCTCCCGCGCCACGTTGAGCGCAGTGACCCTGTCTTCACTCGCCTTCAAGTTAAGCTCCATCTGCACCACCCTGGCCTGCAGATCCTTCTTGGCGGTCTCTGCGGCAGCAGCGGCATCCCTCGCCTCCTGCAGAGCCCCGCCAATAGCCTGCTCACGAGCGGTAAGGTCATCCTCGTGGCTGTCGAGGTCGACCTTCCGCTGGTTGAGCTCTCCCTCACGCCGAGACAGCTCCTCGGCGGCCAGACGCTGCTGCTCCTCCACCTCGGCCTTCTCGAGGAGGAACGCCTGGTGTGCTCCGGCAAGCTCTTCGCGCTCCTCCGCCAAGTTTCGGAGGGCCACCTGGTTGGCGGCACGGAGCTCCGCGGCACGCTTCTCCAGATCAGCACCAGCCTTGGCAGCCAGAGCTTCTCGGGTCTCCAGCTTGGCTTGCCTGGCCCGGTACAAACCCAAGAGTCGACGCAGGAGTTGCTCCTCTTCGGGCTCGTCGCTGCTGCCGGGCGCGTCGACAACCTTCAACCCGGCGGAGGCAAGAACTTCTACTTCGAACGTCTCCCCCTCCACGGGTGCCCTTGATGAGGACGCCCACGGGACTTGAATAAAGACCCCGTTGGTGGCCTCCGGATAGACGCCCGACCCAGCCGCAGAGGCGGAAGGATCGGTGGCTGGTGCAGCGTCTGGCGCTCCTGCGGCCTCCGGGCCAGCAGTGCGGTCGCCGGTCCCTTCCCCAGCTGCCGCGTCAGCGGTCGGGGCGGTCTCCTCGGCGGCTGGCTCATTGGCGCCGGCCGTTCCCTCTGCGGCGGTGGCGTCGCCAGCGTCGCCACGCACCTCCTCTTCGGCGATGGTTTCCGTCTCCATCAGCTCCGGGGCGGGCGGGTCTGACAACAGAAGAAAAAGAAAGGAAAAATCATCAAGCAAATATCCAAAAAGAGACGAATCCAAGAAGAAGAAATTACAAGAGTTACCTTCGCGGGCCTCTTCAACTACGGGGTCCCTCGCCGGGGAGTTCTCCCTTGGCGGCGTAGAAGAAGCCCCCGCCGGCGGAGGGCCGCTGGCGCCTTCCCTTGGCGGGGAGTCCACCCTTGGCGGGGTGCTCGCCCTTGGCGGAGTACCCATCCTTGGCGAGGCACTGTCCCTTGCCGGGGAGCTCATCCTTGGCGGGGAGGGTGGAACAAGCGGTTCATCGAGGGCGACCTCTTGGTGCTCCTGCGGCTGCGGCTCCACTTCTGCGCGAGACAACAAAACATTAGCAAGGATAACTACCTTAAGCGCGCCCTTCAAATAGAAAAGTGAACAAAGGACTTACGCTGGGGGCTGCGCTGGGGGCTGCTCTCCGGAGCAGCAGGCTGGTCCGGCAAGTTTGTCGCTGGCGCATCCCCTGTCGCTGCGGCAGGCTCGTCGTCCTCGAGGTCAACCACAGGAATCTTGGCCCTCTTCGCCATCCTTTGGGTAAAGGTCCTGGAAGACAAACAAGATCAGAGTTAGGCGAAAAGAAATCAAGACAAAAGCAACAAAAATCAAGGGAATCAAAATTACAAGTACTTACTCTTCCTCCTCTTCATCGGAGCTGAGGGCGGAGAAGTCAAACTGCGCCTCACGTGCTCCGGCGCGAGGAGCTGGAGGAGAAGGCTCCCTCGGGCGTTTGGCGGGCTCCGGAGCTGTGGGTTGTGAAGACCCCGCGCCGGTCGTCGCTGAAGACCGAGGGGCGGAAGGAACCCCAGAGCCACTCCGGGAAGATCCCCCTCCGCTTGTCGCTCGGGTACGGGGCGCCTCCTTGACGACCTTGCTCGTCGTGGTGGCGCGCGTCGCCCGGCGCTTCGGCTGCTGTCGGGGCGCCTGCGGCCTCACCGTCTCTGCGGCCTTGCGGAGGCGCTTCTTCTGTTGTGGCGGAGAACGTGGTGGCGATGGAGAATTCTCTGAGGACGAGGAGGCGTCGTCGTCCAGGTTCAGTGACCCGCCCGAGTCTTCGTCGGAATCGCTCGATTCGGCGTCCTCCTCGGCGGGCTCACTGGACTCGGGGCCTTGCCCGGCAGCCCCGCTCATCCCGGCAGGCTCCTCGGCGGGCTCCCCGGCAAACTCCTCGGGCGCAATCCTCAGCAGCTTGAGGATCTCCTCCTCCTCGGCCTGACTCACTGCGTCCGCCGCCTCAGCTTCATCCACTGTGTACCCAAATTCACCTGCGGCCGCAGCCGCGGCGGCCTCTTCCATTCTGCTGGCTATGTATGCCAGATCCCGTTCGGTGGTGTCCCGGGTGAGGCCCTTTTTCTCCTCGGGGTTGCGTGGCCGTTCAACCAGGCTGTCGAAGAAGGCCTGCACGGTCTCCTCTGAAGGCATCAGCCAGGTGGGAACAACCCCGTGGGAATCACACTCAGGCATCACCACTCGGATGGCACTAAGGGCGGTGTTGTTGCACAAGGGAACTACTCCGGTCGACGGTTTGAACCACTCCGGGTGCTTGGGGTCGTGTTTGAACAGCCCCCGGACCATCCCCTTCAATTCCAAGATAGTGAAATTATAGTTCAGCCCGGGGCGCAGCCTCATGCGGTCTGCCGCGTTGCCGAACTCCCAGGCAGGCCTCTTCCTTTCCTGCAGAGGGGCAATGCGGCGGCGGAGGAAATCGGCCCCTACTTCACCTACGGTAATATTGGCAGCCCGGAGACGAAGAATCCTAGTAAGAGCAATCTGCAGCTTGTCGTCCTCCGGGGCCAGGTCACTCCAATCCTTGCCGCGCACTATTGCAGTCTGACGCGGCAAGGTAAACTGCTCGGGCTCATCTTCCAGAACCCAGCACCAATCAGCTCTCCACTCCTCCCACTTGCCGCGGAGCTCTCCAATCAAGTACGCCTCCTTCTTGTTCAGCCTAAAGATCCAGGAGATGCCGCCGGAGAGTGGGGATCCAGATTCTACTCTAGGCGTGAAGAAGTGGCGGAAAAGAGCTACATTTGGGTGGACCCCGACATAGTTTTCGCACAGATGTGCGAAAACGGCTAAGGTGAGAACGACATTTGGGGTGAAATCTAAGAGGCGGAAGCCATACGTGTTCATCACATCACAGAAGAACTCCGAGTACGGAGGGCAGAGACCGCAATGGAAGAACGAGGCAAAGAAGTAGTAACCTCCCGGGAACATGTCGACGGCCACGGCGGGGAGGACTCTGGTGCGCGGGTGATCCTTCGTCTCCCTCGCCCAGAACAAGTAGTACTTGTCCCGCAGCTCCCTCCGGCCGAGCCTCGGCGGGAAGACCACTAACTTTCTCCGCATGGCTGCCAGCTTCGCCGCCTCCTCGGACTTCTCCTTCTTCGCCTTGTCGCTCTTCACCTTGTCGCTTTTCGAAGCCATGGCGGGGGCGGCAAGGGGGGGGGGGGGGGGGGGGGGGG
>LR738713.1:840458600-840472101 GCA_902687465.1 Secale cereale
GGGGGGGAAGGTCGACGGCGCCGCGGATGCTGGGGACGGCGGAGGAAGGGTGGAGCTCGGCTCTCTGTCAACCTGAGGGGAGGCAGAGGGCGGCGGGGGTTTCTGGAGATTCAAGGCACAATGAAAGCAATGGGGGAAACTGCCCCTGCTTCCTCTGCTTTTAAGGGGGAAGTGGGGGACGTTCCGCATTTCCCCATTAAAGAAGCAGGCCACGATCTCTCCCACGACGCCGCAATCGACGCGTGCCGTTAGGGAGGGATGCAGCGAATCTGGAGTGGGAAACGGCGCGCCGTGGGCCGCGTGTGCCCGTGCACTGCTTTGGGCCTGGCCTAACAGCGCTCGGCACCGTGTGTGGCCCAGGCCCGGGGGCTCCTGTCGGTGTACTAAAGGAGGGGTACCTTAGTATCCCGACTTGTGCACGGGCAGTAGCAGCGTCCCATGGTCTGGCTCACCACGCGCCCGCCAAAGCCCAATCTAGACCCTTTTTAAGCCATTCAAGAACAAAGTATTCAAGTCAAGAGGCAAGACCCCGGCAAGAGGAGCTTGCCGGGAAGGCCGCACCAGGCTCAAGGTTATCATTCCAGCACAAGACCCTGGCAAGAGGAGCTTGCGAGGAAGGCCGAAGAATAACGCTTCAGAAGATATATCGTGGCGCATCGTGCGCCCCGGCAGGATCCGGAAAGCGGCAAGCTTCCGGGTCCGGCAAGATAGCAGCCCCGACAAGGTGCTTGCCGGGGACAGCCTACACTGTGTGCCTGCGCTCCAGCTCATTTGGCCATGCGTCGCCCTGGGGCCCTTCCAGGGGCGCGTGGCAGATGGCTGTGCAGCCTGGGGTACACGGTGGCAAGCCGCGGTGACGAGACTATCGCCGTGGCGAACGGAGACGCATGGACGGGCGCTTTTGGGGTGACGGCGACGGGCATTCAATGCCCTTGTCCCCCACCGTCAGAGTTAGGTGAAGACCACTGTTCATCCAATGTTCATGCACTGTTACAACCACCACCAAATTTACACTTTTACCCTCCTCTACGTTGACACCTTCCGGGAACCCCTTTGAACTATAAAAGGAGGCCCATGCACAACGTAGAGGGGGTTCAATCCCAGAAACTAAACCACTCTCTCGCTCGGTGTAGCTAGTACTGTAGATCTTCAAGCTCCCGAGCCCAAGAACTCAATACAACCAAGGCAGGAGTAGGGTTTTACGCGTCCGCGCGGCCCGAACCTGGGTAAACTGCCCGCGTGCGCCCCTCGATCCGCTCTTCGTGCTCCCTCCGCTCCCTTGCCGTACCGTAGAAGGGGCTCCGGTCCCATAGGTGCTCGTGGGAGGACAGTTTCCCCCGACCCTGTTGGTGTACTAAAGGAGGGGTACCTTAGTATCCCGACTTGTGCACGGGCAGTAGCAGCGTCCCATGGTCTGGCTCACCACGCGCCCGCCAAAGCCCACTCTAGACCCTTTTTAAGCCATTCAAGAACAAAGTATTCAAGTCAAGAGGCAAGACCCCGGCAAGAGGAGCTTGCCGGGAAGGCCGCACCAGGCTCAAGGTTATCATTCCAGCACAAGACCCTGGCAAGAGGAGCTTGCCAGGAAGGCCGAAGAATTACGCTTCAGAAGATATATCGTGGCGCATCGTGCGCCCCGGCAGGATCCGGAAAGCGGCAAGCTTCCGGGTCCGGCAAGATAGCAGCCCCGGCAAGGTGCTTGCCAGGGACAGCCTACACTGTGTGCCTGCGCTCCAGCTCATTTGGCCACGCGTCACCCTGGGGCCCTTCCAGGGGCGCGTGGCAGATGGCTGTGCAGCCTGGGGTACACGGTGGCAAGCCGCGGTGACGAGACTATCGCCGTGGCGAACGGAGACGCATGGACGGGCGCTTTTGGGGTGACGGCGACGGGCATTCAATGCCCTTGTCCCCCACCGTCAGAGTTAGGTGAAGACCGCTGTTCTTCCACTGTTCATGCACTGTTACAACCACCACCAAATTTACACTTTTACCCTCCTCTACGTTGACACCTGTCGGGAACCCCTTTGAACTATAAAAGGAGGCCCATGCACAACGTAGAGGGGGTTCGATCCCAGAAACTAAACCACTCTCTCGCTCGGTGTAGCTAGTACTGTAGATCTTCAAGCTCCCGAGCCCAAGAACTCAATACAACCAAGGCAGGAGTAGGGTTTTACGCGTCCGCGCGGCCCGAACCTGGGTAAACTGCCCGCGTGCGCCCCTCGATCCGCTCTTCGTGCTCCCTCTGCTCCCTTGCCGTACCGTAGAAGGGGCTCCGGTCCCATAGGTGCTCGTGGGAGGACAGTTTCCCCCGACATCTTTGGCGCGCCAGTTTCATCAACCTCATCGACAACGTCAATATGCCTCCGAAGAAGAAGGCTTCGGAGGTCGGAGGCCCGTCCGCGTCGATCCCACCGCCACCGGAACCAACGGTTGGTGGGGTAGACGCTGGCGGAGGGGTGGACGCCGGCGAGGACACTCGCGGCGCCGCCAAGTCCAAAGACAAGACGGACGACCGGGCGAACTCCAAGACCTCGGCGTCCGTGCACGCTCCACGTCCCTCTCAGGAAGCCACGGACCAGCAGCGACGTGGTACCGGGGGTACCATATGCTTGCTGGGACGAGGACAAGCCGGCGGGTCGTGGGATGCTCAAGGCCAGCGCGCTGGTACGAGCAAGGCGCGGTCGCCGGGACGAGACCTTGCTCCTTCTAACCCTGTTAGAAGTCCGAGCATATCTCGCTCCTCGCACCGTTCGCCACCGCTTCCCTCCTCTCCAGCAGAAGCTCTAGCCAGAGGTCAACTGCTTCTCGACTTCCCTCCAGCGGCGGACAAGGCCGAAGACTGGAGGGCGACGATCCAGAGCCTCATCGCCTTCGCCAACAACGACACACCGCAGCAGCCAGCGACATCACGGCCGCGGAAAGTCGACCAAGCGAAGGCCGATGGAGACAAGACCGCCGGGGGCGCAACTACCGTGCACTCCCCGCCGCGGAAGCAGAAATCGCCACCCCGCCTGATCAACGTCGACGACGACTCCACAGCGTCATCGGATCCGCGGGCTCGCCGCGATCAGCGCCAAGTCCTAGACGACAGGCGACAAGAGGACGCTCGAACACGTATCGAGCGTCGACGAGAAGCCCGAAGACAGTCTGATCAGCGCGCTGGGACCGCTGTCGGCATGCACGCGCCCGGTGAACCAGGCGACTTGCCGTACGCGGCAGGCTGTCCTACGTTCACCCGAGAGCTGCGGCAAGTCCAGTGGCCCAGCATGAAGAACTTTAAGCCCGACGTACCCGAGAAGTACGACGGCAAGACACACCCCTCGGAGTTCCTCAGCATCTACACCATTGCGGTGCAGGCTGCAGGGGGACGCGACGAGAAGATTCTAGCCAACTACTTCCCGCTCGTGCTTAAGCCAAACGTCAGGTCTTGGCTTATGCACTTGCCGGAAAACTCAATCTCCTCCTGGGCAGATTTGTGTCATCAGTTTGTCGGCGCCTTCACGGGCGGCCACAAACCCCACGGCCAGGAGAGTGATCTCCACATTCTTGCCCAGAAGGAGGGGGAGTCCCTATGCAAATACATCCAGAGGTTCAGCCGCGTTCAGCACAATATCCCCGATGTCCACCCCGCCGCGGTTATCAGCGCGTTCCATCAGAACGTGCGTAACCGCCGGATGAGGGAGGAGATGGTGATGACCAAGATCCGGGATGTCAGCGAGCTTTACGCTCTGGCTGATAAGTGTGCACGTGCTGAAGAAGGGAGGAGACTCCCCGGGGAGGATACCGGAGCAGGAGGAAGTGACAGCGAGGATGCCGCCCCGGCAAGGAAAGGCCGGCGGCGGAATAACAGGAAGAAGAAGAACAAGGAGGTACTAGTTGTCGAGCAGTCCGGCAAGGAGGCTGCCGCCAAGAAGACACAGGCTGGTGGCTCCGGCAAGGAGGCCGCCCCTGTAGCGGCGGCCGACAAGCAGGACGACTCCGGCAAGCAGTACTGTAAGATCCACCGCACCAAGGGCCACGATCTCCAGAACTGCAAAAGGGTAGAGTACCTCGTAGAACAGCAGAAGGCTGAATACGAGCGTCGCGACAAGGAGAAGGCCCAAGGAGGCGGGGGAGAGCCCAGCAAGAAGCGGCCGTTCAATGGCCGGGGAGGACGCCGCGGCAAGGCCAAGCAGCGACAAGGGGACAGACCTCCCCGGGGCCGCGACAAGGATGAAGACGAAGACGATGACGAGGACATGGATGAAGGAGACAACAGCGAGCAGGAGTTCCAGAAGGCCACAGAGGTACTGTGCGTCGATGGAGGTGCTTCTCTGCACACTTCCCACCGCCAACTCAAGCAATGGGTGCGGGAAGTGAATGCAGCCGAGCCACCCGTCGAATCGCGCAGGCTGCTGAAATGGTCCGACACGCCCATCATCTTCGATCTTGAGGACCACCCTGACCGCACAACTGCGGTCGGGTGCTTGCCGATGTTGGTTTCACCAACTATCCGCAACCTCAGGGTCACCAAGATGTTGGTTGACGGCGGGGCCGGCCTCAACTTGATATCCTCCGCTGTGATCAAGAAGCTGCAAATCCCCGACAGCGAGCTCGAGGAAACCGGGACGTTCCAAGGGATCAACCCGGGAAGGAGCAAGCCGAAGGGGAAGATCACGCTGCCGGTGACCTTTGGCGGAGAGCTTAATTTCAGGACGGAGAGGATCACCTTCGACGTCGCCGATATCCCGTTGCCATACAATGGGATACTTGGCCGTCCTGTGCTCGCCAAGTTCATGGCGGCCTCCCACTATGCTTACAACATGCTCAAGATGCCGGGGCCAATAAGCGTCATCTCTGTCCCCGGCGACAAGAAGGACGCGATTATTTGCGCCGACAAGATTTACCGGGACGCAGCAGCCGCGGCAGACAGCAACACACTTGCCGCTGAAGCTCCCGGGGGGAAGACCAAGACCAAGTCCGGCAAGAGCTCTGGAGCCCACTCCGGCAAACGCACCTCTTCGGAGTGCTGCGCTGCCGTCGAGGACGCACCATCGAGCTCCACCGGCAAGTGCAAGAAAGGAATGGCAGCTCCACCGGCAACCAAGAAGGTGTCCGCCAAGGAGGACGGCACTGGTGGTACTTTCACCATCAGTGCTACGCTCGACCCCAAATAGGAAAGCGCGCTCGTTGCCTTCCTGCGGGCGAATGTCGATGTGTTTGCATGGCAACCATCTGACATCCCCGGCGTTCCCAGGAAGGTAATTGAGCACAAGCTTGCTGTTTGCCCTCACGCGCGGCCCGTCAAGCAGAAGGTCAGAAAGCAAGCGGTGGAGCGCCAAGAATTCATAGCCGAAGAAATCAAGAAGTTGGAAGCAGCAGGCCTTGTTAGAGGTGTACTACATCCCACGTGGTTGGCTAATCCAGTTGTTGTGCGTAAGGCTAATGGAAATGGAGACTTTGTATAGACTTCACGGATGTGAATAAAGCTTGTCCCAAGGACCCATTTCCCTTGCCGCGCATTGACCAGATCGTTGACTCCATGGCCGGATGTGAGTTGCTTTCATTTCTTGATGCATACTCCGGATACCACCAGATATTCATGGCTGAGGAAGATGAAGAGAAGACCGCATTTATTACTCCATGTGGCACATATTGCTTTATACGCATGCCCTTTGGATTGAAGAATGCGGGCTCAACATTTGCAAGGGTGGTCCACACTGCTTTTGAGCCACAGATACACAGGAATGTAGAAGCCTACATGGATGATATAGTGGTCAAGAGCAAGAGCAAGGATACCCTGGTTCAAGATCTAGAAGAAACCTTTGAGAATCTGCGCAAGATACAGCTCAAGTTGAACCCCGAGAAGTGCGTCTTCGGAGTCCCCTCCGGCAAGCTCCTCGGGTTCTTTGTGTCCCAGAGGGGGATTGAAGCCAATCCCGACAAGATTAAAGCCATCGAGCAGATCGAAGCCCCGAAGCGCGTCAAGGATGTACGGAGGCTCGCGGGTTGTGTGGCTGCTCTCAGCAGGTTCATTTCAAAGTCTGCAGAACGCGCCCTGCCTTTCTTCAAAATCTTGAAAAAGGCAGGTCCTATGAAATGGACTCCGGAAGCGGAGGCAGCGCTGCGTGACTTGAAAGGGTACCTATCCTCCACTCCGATACTTGTCGCACCTAGGCCACAAGAGAAGTTGCTGCTATACCTAGCGGCAACCAATCAAGTGGTTAGTGCTGCGTTAGTAGCGGAGAGGGAGGCAGATGAGGAAACCACATCCCCGGCAAGCGCATCCAGCGACAAGTAGGGGGCTTCCCCGACAAGCTCTGGCCCCGCCAAGGACAAGCCTGCGCAGGAACAAGGAGAAGTGCGAAAAAAGATGGTACAGCGCCCAGTGTATTTCGTAAGCTCCCTCTTGCAGGGGGCTAGGTCAAGATACTCTGGGGTGCAGAAGTTGCTTTTCGGCCTCCTCATGGCCTCAAGGAAGCTGCGCCATTACTTCCAAGCGCACGAGATAACAGTGGTCACTCGCTTTCCGTTGAAGAGGATACTGCAAAATCCAGAAGCAACAGGCAGGATCGTCGAGTGGGCACTAGAGTTGTCAAGCTTTGGTCTCAAGTTTGAGAGTACCTCAACTATCCAGAGCAGAGCTTTGGCAGAATTCATAGCAGAATGGACACCAACGCCAGATGAAGAAGTTCCAGAGACAAGCATCCCCGTCCAAGAAGCAAACAAAGAGTGGGTAATGTACTTTGATGGTGCCTTCTCGCTGCAAGGCGCCGGTGCCGGCGTGTTACTCATAGCGCCCACCGGAGAGCACCTCAAGTACGTTGTTCAAATGCACTTTCCCAAGGAGCAAGCAACAAACAATACTGCTGAGTATGAAGGTTTGCTTGCCGGTCTCAGAATTGCGGCCGAACTTGGGATCAAGAAGCTGATTGTGCGGAGAGATTCGCAATTAGTAGTCCGACAAGTAAACAAAAGTTACCAGAGCCCTTTGATGGAAGCTTATGTCGATGAAGTGAGGAAGCTTGAAGAACACTTTGAATGCCTACAAATGGAGCACGTTCCAAGAGCTCAAAATGATATTGCAGATGGCCTCTCAAAGTGTGCTGCAATGAAGTTACCTGTGGAACCAGGGACCTTCATGCTCAAGCTAACTCAACCATCCGTTACACCGTCAGTCGGGCAAAGCAAGAAGAGGAAGTTGGTCTCCGGCGACTACTTGCCGGCGGATCTTCCTGAAGCCGCCGCCAAGGTCCCCAAGATCAACGACCAAGTTGCTGAGGAAAGGTCTGCTCCTGCGGACCCCAGAGTTCGTACAGTTGAAGCACGCATTCCCGACAAGTCCTGCCCCGGCAGGCTTGCCGGGGAACACTCAGCTCCGGCAGAGCCACAGGTCCTTGTCGTAGAAGCTGAGGTTCCCGCAGCACCCCTGATGCCTTTAGTCCTTGTTGTTGAGCCTCAGGCTCCAGCATGGGCGCAGCAAATCGTCCGTTTTCTTCAAACTGGAGAACTTCCCGAAGAACCAGAAGAGATAGAGAGGATTACCAGGCAGTCAAGTATGTACCAATTCGTCGGCAATGAACTCTACAGAAGAAGACTCAATGGTGTCAGATTGAAGTGTATTTCTCGGGAAGATGGACAAAAACTCTTGGCAGAGATACACGGAGGCATATGTGGCCACCACATTGGCGCAAGAGCACTTGCCGGGAAGGCGTTCCGGCAAGGTTTCTTCTGGCCAGAAGCCCTCCAAGATGCAACTGCACAAGTAACCAAGTGTGAAGCGTGCCAGTTCCACGCCAAGCAGATTCACCAACCAGCTCAAGCTCTCCAGACGATCCCTTTGTCCTGGCCCTTCTCGGTCTGGGGGCTCGACATCCTCGGCCCCTTTCCCCGCGCAGTCGGGGGCTTTGAGTACTTGTACGTTGCAATCGACAAGTTCACAAAGTGGCCAGAAGTGGAACCAGTGAGAAAGGTGACAGCACAGTCGGCAGTGAGGTTCTTCAGGTCAATTGTTTACCGTTTCGGGATCCCTAACAGGATCATCACCGACAACGGCACACAGTTCACAAGTCGCACCTTCATGCAGTACGTCCAAGACCTTGGCGCTAAGGTCTGCTTTGCTTCTGTTGCTCACCCGAGGAGTAACGGTCAAGCGGAGAGGGCCAATGCTGAAGTGCTGCGTGGGCTCAAGACAAGAACCTTCGACAGGATGCATAAGTGCGGAAGAAACTGGATGGAAGAGTTGCCGGCGGCTCTTTGGTCAATCAGAACGACACCGAATCGAGCCACCGGACAGACACCCTTTGCTCTTGTCTATGGAGCAGAGGCAGTTCTCCCCACGGAACTCGTATACGGGTCTCCTCGAGTGCTCGCTTACGACGAGCTCGAGCAAGAGCAACTTCGGGAAGATGATGCATTGCTCCTCGAGGAGGACCGTCTCCAGGCTGCTGTACGAGCTGCTCGATACCAGCAAGCCTTGCGTCGCTATCATAGCCACAAGGTAAAGGCCAGGAGTCTCGAGGAAGGCGACCTTGTTCTTCGGCGTGTTCAGTCCGCCAAGAATTCCAACAAGTTGACGCCGAAGTGGGAAGGCCCTTATCGGGTGAGACAAGTCACAAGGCCCGGCGCTGTCCGCCTTGAGACCGAAGAAGGCTTACCGGTGAGCAACTCCTGGAACATCGAGCATCTTCGCAAGTTTCACCCGTGAGGCGCGGTTGCCGTGATCCGCTCCGGCAACCACCTTTTGTACAAGTCTTGCCGCTGTTGCATGTAAACCTTTGTACAAAGCCGGGCGCAGACCCCGTGCATCAGTAAAACTTTTGTGCTTCGCACCATTTGTCATTTCATGCTTTTCTTTTTACTTGCGTGTATCATCTGACATTTTGTGCAGCACACATCCCCGGTAAGCAGTAACAAGCCGCAAGGCTCCATACTTGGGTTTTCTCCTCCTTTCCTTTCTCTCTTAAACAGAAGAAGTGTTCCTCGCGCACAAGTTTGCCGGGGGGGAAGGAGATAATGGTATGGGCCAAGTGCTGTTCAAGGAAGGAAAGCCTTGCCGAGAAGCAAACAGAACACAAAAGATAAGTTGCCAAAGTTTGAGCAATTTAATTTTTTTTCAAATTCTTAGTTGTCCTCCTTGAACAACCACACTTTGTATGGAAAACCTGTGCGCGGAGGAACCTACCCGAGGCTAGCCGCACCCTTACTTTGTTTCGAGCACGCTCAACGGCTTAAGTGTGCTGCGGCAAGTGTCGCGCCCTTACTCCGTTTTCGAGCTCGCTCAACAATCTAAGCGTGCTGCGACTAGCTGCGGCAAGGTTTCTTGCCGACAAGGGCATTGCTAGCAGGCCGCTAAGAGTCCCGCACTCAGCGCTCGCGGCAAGGGTCCCTTTGCCGGCAAGTTCCCTAAAAGCGTAGGGTAGAAAGCATACAAAGTGAAGGGACCAATCAAGGGAGATAACACTACATTGATTATCCAAAATAAAGTTATATTACAAGATAACTTGCCGCTGATTCTAACCAACTACTACCTATGACTTAATTAGCAGCGGCAAGGGAAGTGGAAAGAAAGAAGCCTAGTCCCTGCGGTCTCCCTCGACCCTCTGGATCCTGCCCGCCTTCGCCACAATGTGGGCAACTTGTACCTTCAGGGCCTCCTGGTCAGCTTCGGGCGGCAGGGACCGGAGGACGTTGACGAGGTTGATCCCGGGGTTGCGGTAGACAATCATCGACAACACCCGCTCCATAGTTCCCATGCAAAGCCGGCGTGCCTCGTCAGCTAGCTGCGCGGGGATCTTCTCCCGTAGCTGCGCAAGCGCCGGCGCCACCCCTCTGAAGAACAGACTCAGCTTGGCGCTGTGGGGGAGGCTCTCGTCGTGAGAGTACGCGAGGTGCTCCGCCCTCAACGCCACCATCTCCCTGTCGATGTTGGCGGCGGAGGCGACGAGCTCCTCGGTCCATTGCTCCACCGTCCGCTGGAAGTGGTTTTGCGAGACGGCGACGCTTTCCAGCAAGGCCCTTTCGGTACGAAGATCGTCCTTCAGCTTCGTCTCGCGGTCCCGGGCGGCGTCAAGCGAGTCGGTGAGAGTGGAAACCTTCAGCTCCAAGTCAGCGATGGAGTCCCTGGCGTCAGTGAGCTCTTTGCCCTTCTCGGAGAGGCGGATTTGCAGCTCCGAGTTGGTGTGGGCGTCCTTCTCCCGCGCCACGTTGAGCGCAGTGACCCTGTCTTCACTCGCCTTCAAGTTCAGCTCCATCTGCACCACCCTGGCCTGCAGATCCTTCTTGGCGGTCTCTGCGGCAGCAGCGGCATCCCTCGCCTCCTGCAGAGCCCCGCCAATAGCCTGCTCACGAGCGGTAAGGTCATCCTCGTGGCTGTCGAGGTCGACCTTCCGCTGGTTGAGCTCTCCCTCCCGCCGAGACAGCTCCTCGGCGGCCAGACGCTGCTGCTCCTCCACCTCGGCCTTCTCGAGGAGGAACGCCTGGTGTGCTCCAGCAAGCTCTTCGCGCTCCTCCGCCAAGTTTCGGAGGGCCACCTGGTTGGCGGCACGGAGCTCCGCGGCACACTTCTCCAGATCAGCACCAGCCTTGGCAGCCAGAGCTTCTCGGGTCTCCAGCTTGGCTTGCCTGGCCCGGTACAAACCCAAGAGTCGACGCAGGAGTTGCTCCTCTTCGGGCTCGTCGCTGCTGCCGGGCGCGTCGACAACCTTCAACCCGGCGGAGGCAAGAACTTCTCCGTCGAACGTCTCCCCCTCCGCGGGTGCCCTTGATGAGGACGCCCACGGGACTTGAATAAAGACCCCGTTGGCGGCCTCCAGATAGACGCCCGACCCAGCCGCAGAGGCGGAAGGATCGGCGGCCGGTGCAGCGTCCGGCGCTCCTGCGGCCTCCGGGCCAACAGTGCGGTCGCCGGTCCCTTCCCCAGCTGCCGCGTCAGTGGTCGGGGCGGTCTCCTCGGCGGCTGGCTCATTGGCGCCGGCCGTTCCCTCTGCGGCGGTGGCGTCGCCAGCGTCGCCACGCACCTCCTCTTCGGCGATGGTTTCCGTCTCCATCGGCTCCGGGGCGGGCGGGTCTGACAACAGAAGAAAAAGAAAGGAAAAATCATCAAGCAAATATCCAAAAAGAGACGAATCCAAGAAGAAGAAATCACAAGAGTTACCTTCGCGGGCCTCTTCAACTACGGGGTCCCTCGCCGGGGAGTTCTCCCTTGGCGGCGTAGAAGAAGCCCCCGCCGGCGGAGGGCCGCTGGCGCCTTCCCTTGGCGGGGAGTCGACCCTTGGCGGGGTGCTCGCCCTTGGCGGAGTACCCATCCTTGGCGAGGCACTGTCCCTTGCCGGGGAGCTCATCCTTGGCGGGGAGGGTGGAACAAGCGGTTCGTCGGGGGCGACCTCTTGGTGCTCCTGCGGCTGCGGCTCCACTTCTGCGCGAGACAACAAAACATTAGCAAGGATAACTACCTTAAGCGCGCCCTTCAAACAGAAAAGTGAACAAAGGACTAACGCTGGGGGCTGCTCTCCGGAGCAGCAGGCTGGTCCGGCAAGTTTGTCGCTGGCGCATCCCCTGTCGCTGCGGCAGGCTCGTCGTCCTCGAGGTCAACCACAGGAATCTTGGCCCTCTTCGCCATCCTTTGGGTCAAGGTCCTGGAAGACAAACAAGATCAGAGTTAGGCGAAAAGAAATCAAGACAAAAGCAACAAAAATCAAGGGAATCAAAATTACAAGTACTTACTCTTCCTCCTCTTCATCGGAGCTGAGGGCGGAGAAGTCAAACTGCGCCTCACGTGCTCCGGCGCGAGGAGCTGGAGGAGAAGGCTCCCTCGGGCGTTTGGCGGGCTCCGGAGCTGTGGGTTGTGAAGACCCCGCGCCGGTCGTCGCTGAAGACCGAGGGGCGGAAGGAACCCCAGAGCCACTCCGGGAAGATCCCCCTCCCCTTGTCGCTCGGGTACGGGGCGCCTCCTTGACGACCTTGCTCGTCGTGGTGGCGCGCGTCGCCCGGCGCTTCGGCTGCTGTCGGGGCGCCTGCGGCCTCACCGTCTCTGCGGCCTTGCGGAGGCGCTTCTTCTGTTGTGGCGGAGAACTTGGTGGCGATGGAGAATTCTCTGAGGACGAGGAGGCGTCGTCGTCCAGGTTCAGTGACCCGCCCGAGTCTTCGTCGGAATCACCCAATTCGGCGTCCTCCTCGGCGGGCTCACTAGACTCGGGGCCTTGCCCGGCAGCCCCGCTCATCTCGGCAGGCTCCTCGGCGGGCTCCCCGGCAAACTCCTCGGGCGCAATCCTCAGCAGCTTGAGGATCTCCTCCTCCTCGGCCTGACTCACTGCGTCCGCCGCCTCTGCTTCATCCACTGTGTACCCAAATTCACCTGCGGCCGTAGCCGCTGCGGCCTCTTCCATTCTGCTGGCTATGTATGCCAGATCCCGTTCGGTGGTGTCCCGGGTGAGGCCCTTTTTCTCCTCGGGGTTGCGTGGCCGTTCAACCAGGCTGTCGAAGAAGGCCTGCACGGTCTCCTCTGAAGGCATCAGCCAAGTGGGAACAACCCCGTGGGAATCACACTCAGGCATCACCGCTCGGATGGCACTAAGGGCGGTGTTGTTGCACAAGGGAACTACTCCGGTCGACGGTTTGAACCACTCCGGGTGCTTGGGGTCGTGTTTGAACAGCCCCCGGACCATCCCCTTCAACTCCAAGACAGTGAAATTATAGTTCATCCCGGGGCGCAGCCTCATGCGGTCTGCCGCGTTGCTGAACTCCCAGGCAGGCCTCTTCCTTTCCTGCAGGGGGCAATGCGACGGCGGAGGAAATCGGCCCCTACTTCACCTACGGTAAGATTGGCAGCCCGGAGACGAAGAATCCTAGTAAGAGCAATCTGCAGCTTGTCGTCCTCCGGGGCCAGGTCGCTCCAATCCTTGCCGCGCACTATTGCAGTCTGACGCGGCAAGGTAAACTGCTCGGGCTCATCTTCCAGAACCCAGCACCAATCAGCTCTCCACTCCTCCCACTTGCCGCGGAGCTCTCCAATCAAGTACGCCTCCTTCTTGTTCAGCCTAAATATCCAGGAGATGCCGCCGGAGAGTGGGGATCCAGATTCTACTCTAGGCGTGAAGAAGTGGCGGAAAAGAGCTACATTTGGGTGGACCCCGACATAGTTTTCGCACAGATGTGCGAAAACGGCCAAGGTGAGAACGGCATTTGGGGTGAAATCTAAGAGGCGGAAGCCATACGTGTTCATCACATCACAGAAGAACTCCGAGTACGGAGGGCAGAGACCGCAATGGAAAAACGAGGCAGAGAAGTAGTAACCTCCCGGGAACATGTCGACGGCCACGGCGGGGAGGACTCTGGTGCTCGGGTGATCCTTCGTCTCCCTCGCCCAGAACAAGTAGTACTTGTCTCGCAGCTCCCTCGGGCCGAGCCTCGGCGGGAAGACCACTAACTTTCTCCGCATGGCTGCCAGCTTCGCCGCCTGCTCGGACTTCTCCTTCTTCGCCTTGTCGCTCTTCACCTTGTCGCTTTTCGGAGCCATGGCGGG
>LR738713.1:840472242-840491115 GCA_902687465.1 Secale cereale
CGGCGCCGCGGATGCTGGGGACGGCGGAGGAAGGGTGGAGCTTGGCTCTCTGTCAACCTGAGGGGAGGCAGAGGGCGGCGGGGGTTTCTGGAGATTCAAGGCACAATGAAAGCAATGGGGGAAACTGCCCCTGCTTCCTCTGCTTTTAAGGGGGAAGTGGGGGACGTTCCGCATTTCCCCATTAAAGAAGCAGGCCACGATCTCTTCCACGACGCCGCAATCGACGCGTGCCGTTAGGGAGGGATGCGGCGAATCTGGAGTGGGAAACGGCGCGCCGTGGGCCGCGTGTGCCCGTGCACTGCTTTGGGCCTGGCCCAACAGCGCTCGGCACCGTGTGTGGCCCAGGCCCGGGGGCTCCTGTCGGTGTACTAAAGGAGGGGTACCTTAGTATCCCGACTTGTGCACGGGCAGTAGCAGCGTCCCATGGTCTGGCTCACCACGCGCCCGCCAAAGCCCACTCTAGACCCTTTTTAAGCCATTCAAGAACAAAGTATTCAAATCAAGAGGCAAGACCCCGGCAAGAGGAGCTTGCCGGGAAGGCCGCACCAGGCTCAAGGTTATCATTCCAGCACAAGACCCTGGCAAGAGGAGCTTGCCAGGAAGGCCGAAGAATAACGCTTCAGAAGATATATCGTGGCGCATCGTGCGCCCCGGCAGGATCCGGAAAGCGGCAAGCTTCCGGGTCCGGCAAGATAGCAGCCCCGACAAGGTGCTTGCCGGGGACAGCCTACACTGTGTGCCTGCGCTCCAGCTCATTTGGCCACGCGTCGCCCTGGGGCCCTTCCAGGGGTGCATGGCAGATGGCTGTGCAGCCTGGGGTACACGGTGGCAAGCCGCGGTGACGAGACTATCGCCGTGGCGAACGGAGACGCATGGACGGGCGCTTCTGGGGTGACGGCGACGGGCATTCAATGACCTTGTCCCCCACCGTCAGAGTTAGGTGAAGACCACTATTCATCCACTGTTCATGCACTGTTACAACCACCACCAAATTTACACTTTTACCCTCCTCTACGTTGACACCTGTCGGGAACCCCTTTGAACTATAAAAGGAGGCCCATGCACAACGTAGAGGGGGTTCGATCCCAGAAACTAAACCACTCTCTCGCTCGGTGTAGCTAGTACTGTAGATCTTCAAGCTCCCGAGCCCAAGAACTCAATACAACCAAGGCAGGAGTAGGGTTTTACGCGTCCGCGCGGCCCGAACCTGGGTAAACTGCCCGCGTGCGCCCCTCGGACGCGTAAAACCCTACTCCTGCCTTGGTTGTATTGAGTTCTTGGGCTCGGGAGCTTGAAGATCTACAGTACTAGCTACACCGAGCGAGAGAGTGGTTTAGTTTCTGGGATCGAACCCCCTCTACGTTGTGCATGGGCCTCCTTTTATAGTTCAAAGGGGTTCCCGACAGGTGTCAACGTAGAGGAGGGTAAAAGTGTAAATTTGGTGGTGGTTGTAACAGTGCATGAACAGTGGATGAACAGTGGTCTTCACCTAACTCTGACGGTGGGGGACAAGGGCATTGAATGCCCGTCGCCGTCACCCCAAAAGCGCCCGTCCATGCGTCTCCGTTCGCCACGGCGATAGTCTCGTCACCGCGGCTTGCCACCGTGTACCCCAGGCTGCACAGCCATCTGCCACGCGCCCCTGGAAGGGCCCCAGGGCGACGCGTGGCCAAATGAGATGGAGCGCAGGCACACAGTGTAGGCTGTCCCCGACAAGCACCTTGCCGGGGCTGCTATCTTGCCGGACCCGGAAGCTTGCCGCTTTCCGGATCCTGCCGGGGCGCACGATGCGCCACGATATATCTTCTGAAGCGTTATTCTTCGGCCTTCCTGGCAAGCTCCTCTTGCCAGGGTCTTGTGCTGGAATGATAACCTTGAGCCTGGTGCGGCCTTCCCGGCAAGCTCCTCTTGCCGGGGTCTTGCCTCTTGACTTGAATACTTTGTTCTTGAATGGCTTAAAATGGGTCTAGAGTGGGCTTTGGCGGGCGCGTGGTGAGCCAGACCATGGGACGCTGCTACTGCCCGTGCATAAGTCGGGATTCTAAGGTACCCCTCGTTTAGTACACCGACAGGAGCCCCCGGGCCTGGGCCACACACGGTGCCGAGCGCTGTTGGGCCAGGCCCAAAGCAGTGCACGGGCACACGCGGCCCACGGCGCGCCGTTTCCCACTCCAGATTCGCCGCATCCCTCCCTAACGGCACGCGTCGATTGCGGCGTCGTGGGAGAGATCGTGGCCTGCTTCTTTAATGGGGAAATGCGGAACGTCCCCCACTTCCCCCTTAAAAGCAGAGGAAGCAGGGGCAGTTTCCCCCATTGCTTTCATTGTGCCTTGAATCTCCAGAAACCCCCGCCGCCCTCTGCCTCCCCTCAGGTTGACAGAGAGCCGAGCTCCACCCTTCCTCCGCCGTCCCCAGCATCCGCGGCGCCGTCGACCTTCCCCCCCGCTCCCTTGCCGCCCCCGCCATGGCTCCGAAAAGCGACAAAGTGAAGAGCGACAAGGCGAAGAAGGAGAAGTCCGAGTAGGCGGCGAAGCTGGCAGCCATGCGGAGAAAGTTAGTGGTCTTCCCGCCGAGGCTCGGCCCGAGGGAGCTGCGGGACAAGTACTACTTGTTCTGGGCGAGGGAGACGAAGGATCACCCGCGCACCAGAGTCCTCCCCGCCGTGGCCGTCGACATGTTCCCGGGAGGTTACTACTTCTTTGCCTCGTTCTTCCATTGCGGTCTCTGCCCTCTGTACTCGGAGTTCTTCTGTGATGTGATGAACACGTATGGCTTCCGCCTCTTAGATTTCACCCCAAATGCCGTTCTCACCTTGGCCGTTTTCGCACATCTGTGCGAAAACTATGTCGGGGTCCACCCAAATGTAGCTCTTTTCCGCCACTTCTTCACGCCTAGAGTAGAATCTGGATCCCCACTCTCCGGCGGCATCTCCTGGATCTTTAGGCTGAACAAGAAGGAGGCGTACTTGATTGGAGAGCTCCGCGGCAAGTGGGAGGAGTGGAGAACTGATTGGTGCTGGGTTCTGGAAGAAGAGCCCGAGCAGTTTACCTTGCCGCGTCAGACTGCAATAGTGCGCGGCAAGGATTGGAGCGACCTGGCCCCGGAGGACGACAAGCTGCAGATTGCTCTTACTAGGATTCTTCGTCTCCGGGCTGCCAATCTTACCGTAGATGAAGGGGCCGATTTCCTCCACCGCCGCATGGCCCCTCTACAGGAAAGGAAGAGGCCTGCCTGGGAGTTCGGCAACGCGGCAGACCGCATGAGGCTGCGCCCCGGGCTGAACTATAATTTCACTGTCTTGGAATTGAAGGGGATGGTCCGGGGGCTGTTCAAACACGACCCCAAGCACCCGGATTGGTTCAAACCGTCGACCGGAGTAGTTCCCTTGTGCAACAACACCGCCCTTAGTGCCATCCGAGCGGTGATGCCTGAGTGTGATTCCCACGGGGTTGTTCCCACCTGGCTGATGCCTTCAGAGGAGACCGTGCAGGCCTTCTTCGACAGCCTGGTTGAACGGCCACACAACCCCGAGGAGAAAAAGGGCCTCACCCGGGACACCACCGAACGGGATCTGGCATACATAGCCAGCAGAATGGAAGAGGCCGCCGCGGCTGCGGCCGCAGGTGAATTTGGGTACATAGTGGATGAAGCTGAGGCGGCGGACGCGGTGAGTCAGGCCGAGGAGGAGGAGATCCTCAAGCTGCTGAGGATTGCGCCCGAGGAGTTTGCCGGGGAGCCCGCCGAGGAGCCTGCCGGGATGAGCGGGGCTGCCGGGCAAGGCCCCGAGTCCAGTGAGCCCGCCGAGGAGGACGCCGAATCGGGCGATTCCGACGAAGACTCGGGCGGGTCATTGAACCTGGACGACGACGCCTCCTCGTCCTCAGAGAATTCTCCATCGCCACCAAGTTCTCCGCCACAACAGAAGAAGCGCCTCCGCAAGGCCGCAGAGACGGTGAGGCCGCAGGCGCCCCGACAGCAGCCGAAGCGCCGGGCGACGCGCGCCACCACGACGAGCAAGGTCGTCAAGGAGGCGCCCCGTACCCGAGCGACAAGCGGAGGGGGATCTTCCCGGAGTGGCTCTGGGGTTCCTTCCGCCCCTCGGTCTTCAGCGACGACCGGCGCGGGGTCTTCACAACCCACAGCTCCGGAGCCCGCCAAACACCCGAGGGAGCCTTCTCCTCCAGCTCCTCACGCCGGAGCACGTGAGGCGCAGTTTGACTTCTCCGCCATCAGCTCCGATGAAGAGGAGGAAGAGTAAGTACTTGTAATTTTGATTCCCTTGATTTTTGTTGCTTTTGTCTTGATTTCTTTTCGCCTAACTCTGATCTTGTTTGTCTTCCAGGACCTTGACCCAAAGGATGGCGAAGAGGGCCAAGATTCCTGTGGTTGACCTCGAGGACGACGAGCCTGCCGCAGCGACAGGGGATGCGCCAGCGACAAACTTGCCGGACCAGCCTGCTGCTCCGGAGAGCAGCCCCCAGCGTAAGTCCTTTGTTCACTTTTCTGTTTGAAGGGCGCGCTTAAGGTAGTTATCCTTGCTAATGTTTTGTTATCTCGCGCAGAAGTGGAGCCGCAGCCGCAGGAGAACCAAGAGGTCGCCCCCGACGAACCGCTTGTTCCACCCTCCCTGCCAAGGATGAGCTCCCCGGCAAGGGACAGTGCCTCGCCAAGGATGGGTACTCCGCCAAGGGCGAGCACCCCGCCAAGGGTGGACTCCCCGCCAAGGGAAGGCGCCAGCGGCCCTCCGCCGGCGGGGGCTTCTTCTACGCCGCCAAGGGAGAACTCCCCGGCGAGGGACCCCGTAGTTGAAGGCCCGCGAAGGTAACTCTTGTAATTTCTTCTTCTTGGATTCGTCTCTTTTTGGATATTTGCTTGATGATTTTTCCTTTCTTTTTCTTCTGTTGTCAGACCCGCCCGCCCCGGAGTCGATGGAGACGGAAACCATCGCCGAAGAGGAGGTGCGTGGCGACGCTGGCGACACCACCGCCGCAGAGGGAACGGCCGGCGCCAATGAGCCAGCCGCCGAGGAGACCGCCCCGACCGCTGACGCGGCAGCTGGGGAAGGGACCGGCGACCGCACTGCTGGCCCGGAGGCCGCAGGAGCGTCGGACGCTGCACCGGCCGCCGATCCTTCCGCCTCTGCGGCTGGGTCGGGCGTCTATCTCGAGGCCGCCAACGGGGTCTTTATTCAAGTCCCGTGGGCGTCCTCATCAAGGGCACCCGCGGAGGGGGAGACGTTCGACGGAGAAGTTCTTGCCTCCGCCGGGTTGAAGGTTGTCGACGCGCCCGGCAGCAGCGACGAGCCCGAAGAGGAGCAACTCCTGCGTCGACTCTTGGGTTTGTACCGGGCCAGGCAAGCCAAGCTGGAGACCCGAGAAGCTCTGGCTGCCAAGGCTGGTGCTGATCTGGAGAAGCGTGCCGCGGAGCTCCGTGCCGCCAACCAGGTGGCCCTCCGAAACTTGGCGGAGGAGCGCGAAGAGCTTGCCGGAGCACACCAGGCGTTCCTCCTCGAGAAGGCCGAGGTGGAGGAGCAGCAGCGTCTGGCCGCCGAGGAGCTGTCTCGGCGGGAGGGAGAGCTCAACCAGCGGAAGGTCGACCTCGACAGCCACGAGGATGACCTTACCGCTCCTGACCAGGCTATTGGCGGGGCTCTGCAGGAGGCGAGGGATGCCGCTGCTGCCGCAGAGACCGCCAAGAAGGATCTACAGGCCAGGGTGGTGCAGATGGAGCTGAACTTGAATGCGAGTGAAGACAGGGTCACTGCGCTCAACGTGGCGCTGGAGAAGATCGCCCACACCAACTCGGAGCTGCAAATCCGGCTCTCCGAGAAGGGCAAAGAGCTCACTGACGCCAGGGACTCCATCGCTGACTTGGAGCTGAAGGTTTCCACTCTCACCGACTTGCTTGACGCCGCCCGGGACCGCGAGACGAAGCTGAAGGACGATCTTCGTACCGAAAGGGCCTTGCTGGAAAGCGCCGCCGTCTCGCAAAACCACTTCCAGCGGACGGTGGAGCAATGGACCGAGGAGCTCGTCGCCTCCGCCGCCAACATCGACAGGGAGATGGTGGCGTTGAGGGCGGAGCACCTCGCGTACTCTCCCGACGAGAGCCTCCCCCACAGCGCCAAGCTGAGTCTGTTCTTCAGAGGGGTGGCGCCGGCGCTTGCGCAGCTACGGGAGAAGATCCCCGCGCAGCTGGCTGACGAGGCACGCCGGCTTTGCATGGGAACTATGGAGCGGGTGTTGTCGAAGATTGTCTACCGAAACCCCGGGATCAACCTCGTCAACGTCCTCCGGTCCCTGCCGCCCGAAGCTGACCAGGAGGCCCTGAAGGTACAAGTTTCCCACATTGTGGCGAAGGCGGGTAGGATCCAGAGGGTCGAGGGAGACCGCAGGGACTAGGCTTCTTTCTTTCCACTTCCCTTGCCGCTGCTAATTAATTCATAGGTAGTAGTTGGTTAGAATCAGCGGCAAGTTATCTTGTAATATAACTTTATTTTGGATAATCAATGTAGTGTTATCTCCCTTGTTTGGTCCCTTCACTTTGTATGCTTTCTACCCTACGCTTTTAGGGAACTTGCCGGCAAAGGGACCCTTGCCGCGAGCGCTGAGTGCGGGACTCTTAGCGGCCTGCTAGCAATGCCCTTGTCGGCAAGAAACCTTGCCGCAGCTAGTCGCAGCACGCTTAGATTGTTGAGCGAGCTCGAAAACGGAGTAAGGGCGCGACACTTGCCGCAGCGCACTTAAGCCGTTGAGCGTGCTCGAAACAAAGTAAGGGTGCGGCTAGCCTCGGGTAGGTTCCTCCGCGCACAGGTTTTCCATACAAAGTGTGGTTGTTCAAGGAGGACAACTAAGAATTTGAAAAAAATTTAAATTGCTCAAACTTTGGCAACTTATCTTTTGTGTTCTGTTTGCTTCTCGGCAAGGCTTTCCTTCCTTGAACAGCACTTGGCCCATACCATTATCTCCTTCCCCCCGGCAAACTTGTGCGCGAGGAACACTTCTTCTGTTTAAGAGAGAAAGGAAAGGAGGAGAAAACACAAGTATGGAGCCTTGCGGCTTGTTACTGCTTACCGGGGATGTGTGCTGCACAAAATGTCAGATGATACACGCAAGTAAAAAGAAAAGCATGAAATGACAAATGGTGCGAAGCACAAAAGTTTTACTGATGCACGGGGTCTGCGCCCGGCTTTGTACAAAGGTTTACATGCAACAGCGGCAAGACTTGTACAAAAGGTGGTTGCCGGAGCGGATCACGGCAACCGCGCCTCACGGGTGAAACTTGCGAAGATGCTCGATGTTCCAGGAGTTGCTCACCGTAAGCCTTCTTCGGTCTCAAGGCGGACAACGCCGGGCCTTGTGACTTGTCTCACCCGATAAGGGCCTTCCCACTTCGGCGTCAACTTGTTGGAATTCTTGGCGGACTGAACACGCCGAAGAACAAGGTCGCCTTCCTCGAGACTCCTGGCCTTGACCTTGCGGCTATGATAGCGACGCAAGGCATGCTGGTATCGAGCAGCTCGTACAGCAGCCTGGAGACGGTCCTCCTCGAGGAGCAATGCATCATCTTGCCGAAGTTGCTCTTGCTCGAGCTCGTCGTAAGCGAGCACTCGAGGAGACCCGTATACGAGTTCCGTGGGGAGAACTGCCTCTGCTCCATAGACAAGAGCAAAGGGTGTCTGTCCGGTGGCTCGATTCGGTGTCGTTCTGATTGACCAAAGAGCCGCCGGCAACTCTTCTATCCAGTTTCTTCCGCACTTATGCAGCCTGTCGAAGGTTCTTGTCTTGAGCCCGCGCAGCACTTCAGCATTGGCCCTCTCCGCTTGACCGTTACTCCTCGGGTGAGCAATAGAAGCAAAGCAGACCTTAGCGCCAAGGTCTTGGACGTACTGCATGAAGGTGCGACTTGTGAACTGTGTGCCGTTGTCGGTGATGATCCTGTTAGGGATCCCGAAACGGCAAACAATTGACCTGAAGAACCTCACTGCCGACTGTGCTGTCACCTTTCTCACTGGTTCCACTTCTGGCCACTTTGTGAACTTGTCGATTGCAATGTACAAGTACTCAAAGCCCCCGACTGCGCGGGGAAAGGGGCCGAGGATGTCGAGCCCCCAGACCGAGAAGGGCCAGGACAAAGGGATCATCTGGAGAGCTTGAGCTGGTTGGTGAATCTGCTTGGCGTGGAACTGGCACGCTTCACACTTGGTTACTTGTGCAGTTGCATCTTGGAGGGCTTCTGGCCAGAAGAAACCTTGCCGGAACGCCTTCCCGGCAAGTGCTCTTGCGCCAATGTGGTGGCCACATATGCCTCCGTGTATCTCTGCCAAGAGTTTCTGTCCATCTTCCCGAGAAATACACTTCAATCTGACACCATTGAGTCTTCTTCTGTACAGTTCGTTGACGACGAACTGGTACATACTTGACTGCCTGGTAATCCTCTCTATCTCTTCTGGTTCTTCGGGAAGTTCTCCAGTTTGAAGAAAACGGACGATTTGCTGCGCCCATGCTGGAGCCTGAGGCTCAACAACAAGGACTAAAGGCATCAGGGGTGCTGCGGGAACCTTAGCTTCTACGACAAGGACCTGTGGCTCTGCCGGAGCTGAGTGTTCCCCGGCAAGCCTGCCGGGGCAGGACTTGTCGGGAATGCCTGCTTCAACTGTACGAACTCTGGGGGTCCGCAGGAGCAGACCTTTCCTCAGCAACTTGGTCGTTGATCTTGGGGACCTTGGCGGCGGCTTCAGGAAGATCTGCCGGCAAGTAGTCGCCGCAGACCAACTTCCTCTTCTTGCTTTGCCCGACTGACGGTGTAACGGATGGTTGAGTTAGCTTGAGCATGAAGGTCCCTGGTTCCACAGGTAACTTCATTGCAGCACACTTTGAGAGGCCATCTACAATATCATTTTGAGCTCTTGGAACGTGCTCCATTTGTAGGCCTTCAAAGTGTTCTTCAAGCTTCCTCACTTCATCGACATAAGCTTCCATCAAAGGGCTCTGGTAACTTTTGTTTACTTGTCGGACTACTAATTGCGAATCTCCCCGCACAATCAGCTTCTTGATCCCAAGTTCGGCCGCAATTCTGAGACCGGCAAGCAAACCTTCATACTCAGCAGTATTGTTTGTTGCTTGCTCCTTGGGAAAGTGCATTTGAACAACGTACTTGAGGTGCTCTCCGGTGGGCGCTATGAGTAACACGCCGGCACCGGCGCCTTGTAGCGAGAAGGCACCATCAAAGTACATTACCCACTCTTTGTTTGCTTCTTGGACGGGGATGCTTGTCTCTGGAACTTCTTCATCTGGCGTTGGAGTCCATTCTGCTATGAATTCTGCCAAAGATCTGCTCTGGATAGTTGAGGTACTCTCAAACTTGAGACCAAAGCTTGACAACTCTAGTGCCCACTCGACGATCCTGCCCGTTGCTTCTGGATTTTGCAGTATCCTCTTCAACGTAAAGCGAGTGACCACTGTTATCTCGTGCGCTTGGAAGTAATGGCGCAGCTTCCTCGAGGCCATGAGGAGGCCGAAAAGCAACTTCTGCACCCCAGAGTATCTTGACCTAGCCCCCTGCAAGAGGGAGCTTACGAAATACACTGGGCGCTGTACCATCTTTTTCCGCACTTCTCCTTGTTCCTGCGCAGGCTTGTCCTTGGTGGGGCCAGAGCTTGTCGGGGAAGCCCCCTGCTTGTCGCTGGATGCGCTTGCCGGGGATGTGGTTTCCTCATCTGCCTCCCTCTCCGCTACTAACGCAGCACTAACCAGTTGATTGGTTGCCGCTAGGTATAGCAGCAACTTCTCTTGTGGCCTAGGTGCGACAAGTATCGGAGTGGAGGATAGGTACCCTTTCAAGTCACGCAGCGCTGCCTCCGCTTCCGGAGTCCATTTCATAGGACCTGCCTTTTTCAAGATTTTGAAGAAAGGCAGGGCGCGTTCTGCAGACTTTGAAATGAACCTGCTGAGAGCAGCCACACAACCCGCGAGCCTCCGTACATCCTTGACGCGCTTCGGGGCTTCGATCTGCTCGATGGCTTTAATCTTGTCGGGATTGGCTTCAATCCCCCTCTGGGACACAAAGAACCCGAGGAGCTTGCCGGAGGGGACTCCGAAGACGCACTTCTCGGGGTTCAACTTGAGCTGTATCTTGCGCAGATTCTCAAAGGTTTCTTCTAGATCTTGAACCAGGGTATCCTTGCTCTTGCTCTTGACCACTATAACATCCATGTAGGCTTCTACATTCCTGTGTATCTGTGGCTCAAAAGCAGTGTGGACCACCCTTGCAAATGTTGAGCCCGCATTCTTCAATCCAAAGGGCATGCGTATAAAGCAATATGTGCCACATGGAGTAATAAATGCGGTCTTCTCTTCATCTTCCTCAGCCATGAATATCTGGTGGTATCCGGAGTATGCATCAAGAAATGAAAGCAACTCACATCCGGCCGTGGAGTCAACGATCTGGTCAATGCGCGACAAGGGAAATGGGTCCTTGGGACAAGCTTTATTCACATCCGTGAAGTCTATACAAAGTCTCCATTTCCCATTAGCCTTACGCACGACAACTGGATTAGCCAACCACGTGGGATGTAGTACTCCTCTAACAAGGCCTGCTGCTTCCAACTTCTTGATTTCTTCGGTTATGAATTCTTGGCGCTCCACCGCTTGCTTTCTGACCTTCTGCTTGACGGGCCGCGCGTGAGGGCAAACAGCAAGCTTGTGCTCAATTACCTTCCTGGGAAACCTTATCAAAAGGCGCCGAGGTGCCAGGTTCGTCGGCGCCGAGAAGCTCTTCGGAGGCATATTGTACAGTTCGTCGGCAATGAACTGTATAGAAGAAGACTCAATGGTGTCAGATTGAAGTGTATTTCTCGGGAAGATGGACAGAAACTCTTGGCAGAGATACACGGAGGCATATGTGGCCACCACATTGGCGCAAGAGCACTTGCCGGGAAGGCGTTCCGGCAAGGTTTCTTCTGGCCAGAAGCCCTCCAAGATGCAACTGCACAAGTAACCAAGTGTGAAGCGTGCCAGTTCCACGCCAAGCAGATTCACCAACCAGCTCAAGCTCTCCAGACGACCCCTTTGTCCTGGCCCTTCTCGGTCTGGGGGCTCGACATCCTCGGCCCCTTTCCCCGCGCAGTCGGGGGCTTTGAGTACTTGTACGTTGCAATCGACAAGTTCACAAAGTGGCCAGAAGTGGAACCAGTGAGAAAGGTGACAGCACAGTCGGCAGTGAGGTTCTTCAGGTCAATTGTTTGCCGTTTCGGGATCCCTAACAGGATCATCACCAACAACGGCACACAGTTCACAAGTCGCACCTTCATGCAGTACGTCCAAGACCTTGGCGCTAAGGTTTGCTTTGCTTCTGTTGCTCACCCGAGGAGTAACGGTCAAGCGGAGAGGGCCAATGCTGAAGTGCTGCGCGGGCTCAAGACAAGAACCTTCGACAGGCTGCATAAGTGCGGAAGAAACTGGATAGAAGAGTTGCCGGCGGCTCTTTGGTCAATCAGAACGACACCGAATCGAGCCACCGGACAGACACCCTTTGCTCTTGTCTATGGAGCAGAGGCAGTTCTCCCCACGGAACTCGTATACGGGTCTCCTCGAGTGCTCGCTTACGACGAGCTCGAGCAAGAGCAACTTCGGCAAGATGATGCATTGCTCCTCGAGGAGGACCGTCTCTAGGCTACTGTACGAGCTGCTCGATACCAGCAAGCCTTGCGTCGCTATCATAGCCGCAAGGTCAAGGCCAGGAGTCTCGAGGAAGGCGACCTTGTTCTTCGGCGTGTTCAGTCCGCCAAGAATTCCAACAAGTTGACGCCGAAGTGGGAAGGCCCTTATCGGGTGAGACAAGTCACAAGGCCCGGCGCTGTCCGCCTTGAGACCGAAGAAGGCTTACCGGTGAGCAACTCCTGGAACATCGAGCATCTTCGCAAGTTTCACCCGTGAGGCGCGGTTGCCGTGATCCGCTCCGGCAACCACCTTTTGTACAAGTCTTGCCGCTGTTGCATGTAAACCTTTGTACAAAGCCGGGCGCAGACCCCGTGCATCAGTAAAACTTTTGTGCTTCGCACCATTTGTCATTTCATGCTTTTCTTTTTACTTGCGTGTATCATCTGACATTTTGTGCAGCACACATCCCCGGTAAGCAGTAACAAGCCGCAAGGCTCCATACTTGTGTTTTCTCCTCCTTTCCTTTCTCTCTTAAACAGAAGAAGTGTTCCTCGCGCACAAGTTTGCCGGGGGGAAGGAGATAATGGTATGGGCCAAGTGCTGTTCAAGGAAGGAAAGCCTTGCCGAGAAGCAAACAGAACACAAAAGATAAGTTGCCAAAGTTTGAGCAATTTAAATTTTTTTCAAATTCTTAGTTGTCCTCCTTGAACAACCACACTTTGTATGGAAAACCTGTGCGCAGAGGAACCTACCCGAGGCTAGCCGCACCCTTACTTTGTTTCGAGCACGCTCAACGGCTTAAGTGCGCTGCGGCAAGTGTCGCGTCCTTACTCCGTTTTCGAGCTCGCTCAACAATCTAAGCGTGTTGCGACTAGCTGCGGCAAGGTTTCTTGCCGACAAGGGCATTGCTAGCAGGCCGCTAAGAGTCCCGCACTCAGCGCTCGCGGCAAGGGTCCCTTTGCCGGCAAGTTCCCTAAAAGCGTAGGGTAGAAAGCATACAAAGTGAAGGGACCAAACAAGGGAGATAACACTACATTGATTATCCAAAATAAAGTTATATTACAAGATAACTTGCCGCTGATTCTAACCAACTACTACCTATGACTTAATTAGCAGCGGCAAGGGAAGTGGAAAGAAAGAAGCCTAGTCCCTGCGGTCTCCCTCGACCCTCTGGATCCTGCCCGCTTTCGCCACAATGTGGGCAACTTGTACCTTCAGGGCCTCCTGGTCAGCTTCGGGCGGCAGGGACCGGAGGACGTTGACGAGGTTGATCCCGGGGTTGCGGTAGACAATCTTCGACAACACCCGCTCCATAGTTCCCATGCAAAGCCGGCGTGCCTCGTCAGCCAGCTGCGCGGGGATCTTCTCCCGTAGCTGCGCAAGCGCCGGCGCCACCCCTCTGAAGAACAGACTCAGCTTGGCGCTGTGGGGGAGGCTCTCGTCGGGAGAGTACGCGAGGTGCTCCGCCCTCAACGCCACCATCTCCCTGTCGATGTTAGCGGCGGAGGCGACGAGCTCCTTGGTCCATTGCTCCACCGTCCGCTGGAAGTGGTTTTGCGAGACGGCGGCGCTTTCCAGCAAGGCCCTTTCGGTACGAAGATCGTCCTTCAGTTTCGTCTCGCGGTCCCGAGCGGCGTCAAGCGAGTCGGTGAGAGTGGAAACCTTCAGCTCCAAGTCAGCGATGGAGTCCCTGGCGTCAGTGAGCTCTTTGCCCTTCTCGAAGAGGCGGATTTGCAGCTCCGAGTTGGTGTGGGCGTCCTTCTCCCGTGCCACGTTGAGCGCAGTGACCCTGTCTTCACTCGCCTTCAAGTTCAGCTCCATCTGCACCACCCTGGCCTGCAGATCCTTCTTGGCGGTCTCTGCGGCAGCAGAGGCATCCCTCGCCTCCTGCAGAGCCCCGCCAATAGCCTGCTCACGAGCGGTAAGGTCATCCTCGTGGCTGTCGAGGTCGACCTTCCGCTGGTTGAGCTCTCCCTCCCGCCGAGACAGCTCCTCGGCGGCCAGACGCTGCTGCTCCTCCACCTCGGCCTTCTCGAGGAGGAACGCCTGGTGTGCTCCGGCAAGCTCTTCGCACTCCTCCGCCAAGTTTCGGAGGGCCACCTGGTTGGCGGCACGGAGCTCCGCGGCACGCTTCTCCAGATCAGCACCAGCCTTGGCAGCCAGAGCTTCTCGGGTCTCCAGCTTGGCTTGCCTGGCCCGGTACAAACCCAAGAGTCGACGCAGGAGTTGCTCCTCTTCGGGCTCGTCGCTGCTGCCGGGCGCGTCGACAACCTTCAACTCGACGGAGGCAAGAACTTCTCCGTCGAACGTCTCCCCCTCCGCGGGGGCCCTTGATGAGGACGCCCACGGGACTTGAATAAAGACCCCGTTGGCGGCCTCCAGATAGACGCCCGACCCAGCCGCAGAGGCGGAAGGATCGACGGCCGGTGTAGCGTCCGGCGCTCCTGCGGCCTCCGGGCCAGCAGTGCGGTCGCCGGTCCCTTCCCCAGCTGCCGCGTCAGCGGTCGGGGCGGTCTCCTCGGCGGCTGGCTCATTGGCGCCGGCCGTTCCCTCTGCGGCGGTGGCGTCGCCAGCGTCGCCACACACCTCCTCTTCGGCGATGGTTTCCGTCTCCATCGGCTCCGGGGCGGGCGGGTCTGACAACAGAAGAAAAAGAAAGGAAAAATCATCAAGCAAATATCCAAAAAGAGACGAATCCAAGAAGAAGAAATTACAAGAGTTACCTTCGCGGGCCTCTTCAACTACGGGGTCCCTCGCCGGGGAGTTCTCCCTTGGCGGCGTAGAAGAAGCCCCCGCCGGCGGAGGGCCGCTGGCGCCTTCCCTTGGCGGGGAGTCCACCCTTGGCGGGGTGCTCGCCCTTGGCGGAGTACCCATCCTTGGCGAGGCACTGTCCCTTGCCGGGGAGCTCATCCTTGGCGGGGAGTAAGGATGGCAATTTTATCCATGGACACGGATATCCGCAGATACCCGACCCGAATGGACAGGGTTTGGATACAATTGTATAGCCATGGACAGCGCCCGAACCCGACCCGACTAATCATGGATAGGGCATGGGTGTAAGTTTATACCCGTGGATATATCCAAACCCGACCCGCAAGTGTATACCCTGTCACTTTTCTTTATTATAATATAAAAAATTGAAGGAAATTTCCCTAATCCCGACCGAGTAATTACTCCACCGCTCCTTCCCATTCTCATCTCCTTGGTAAACGACTTGTCAATCGCCATTAAGGATCTTCTTGTCTCCTCGAGTCTTACTCCTTGGGACCTAGATATAGCCCACGTTGTCGTCCACATGTGGCCGCACTGTAGCAGCCAACTCCACGCATAGGTGGCTGGCCGACTCCATCTCCGTAGATCCCCCAACTCCATCTCAGCTTTTCCAAGAACGCAGCATACCACCAGTTCGCACGTGCGACATCTAGGTGGAGAACAATGATGCAGCGAGCGGCGGCACGCACGACCAGGATTAGGGCGGCACAAATGTGCAGCAAGGCGGGCGAAGACCACGACCACGCCAAACAACCAACCGTCAGGGTAAGTTTTTTGTTCCTGCTCATGTGCGTGGATGTGTCTGATGTGCTTGTTCGTGACTTTGTATTAGTGATTGGAGTAGAGAACAATACTGTAGATTTGTAGTGGTCAATTTCTGTTTGTTAGTTCGTGGCAAGAGAAAAGATGGACTTTACGGCATTACCAGATCTTTGGTAGTCAATTTCAGTTAGATTAGACTACAAATCTGGCTGCAAATGAGAGAAAAGAGAATAGGATATCTGTAGTGATCAATTTCAGTCAGATTCCACTTTTGTAGACATGACCTGATCTATATATATATATATATATATATATATATATATATATATATATATATATATATATATATATATATGCGTATTAATTAGTAACTCGTTTTTACAAAATCAGTCAGTTCATTTTTTAATTTTAATCGAGTGGGCTATGAATGATTCATATGAAGTTAGAATCTGACGGATTAAGATGCATTTGCTCAACTTGGTTCATGTCATGTGCTCAACTTTATCAGACATGTACTGAAGAAAATAGCTCACAGTCCGTGGCTTTAGTTATTAGTTACTTTGGTTGTAAAAAATTGTAATTTAGGTACATAATCTGTACAGTTCAAACATTATGTACCTAGTTTCACTTTAACTAAAACTGAAGAGTTTTTTCGATCATCCAATTTATATTACACAATAGTTAATTTGTTACTGAGTGTTCTTCATCACTTAAATCTTCCATTTGGGGATAGCGACTCCACTCTCTTTGCGGCATTTCAAAGTGTTCTTGATGATGATGAATAAACTATGGCAACATATTGAACTTGTTATTCTTGATTTTTACATGATACAATATTGGTTTTCTATTTCCATGATTTTAATTATTGTTCTTATGATCCTTCACATGAAGGATGTGTCCGAGCCTATCATAACTCGGATTGTGATGCGGTGAAGAAAGAAGATGATGCCTAGAAGAATACCTTCATTCGTAATGAGACTGTGATGTCCTTATGTCTCCTGGTTGTAAGAAACTAAGGTTGAGAAATTATGTTGGCTATTCCTATGTCATTCTGTAATAAACCATGAGTGAGAAATTATGTTGCTATTCCTATATATGTCATTCTGTGAGGAACTAAGGCGGGAATTTCGTACTTATGCTTATTTGATGTTCTGCTATGTCATTCTGTGAGAATCTGAGAGCTTATTTTATGTAGCGCACTTCTCCAGTGTCATTTTGTGAGCATTTGTAAAGTTATTTAATATTGTGCAGCTATGCAATGCCATTTTGCGAGAATCTGAGTCTTTATGTGAATGTTGTGCTATGTTAGAGGATTTTTCAAGGTATTCTGTACATGCATTTTGATGCGACCCGATGGATATCCATCGGGTTTGGACTTGGATGAATTTTTTTTGCCCGTGGGTATTTTTATGGATGGGCAAAGAACGTGCTTCTGGATTTGGATATGGATTTGATATTGTTCAACCCGGGCCGAACCCGATCCATTGCCATCCTTAGCGGGGAGGGTGGAACAAGCGGTTCGTCGGGGGCGACCTCTTGGTGCTCCTGCGGCTGCGGCTCCACTTCTGCGCGAGACAACAAAACATTAGCAAGGATAACTACCTTAAGCGCGCCCTTCAAACAGAAAAGTGAACAAAGGACTTACGCTGGGGGCTGCTCTCCGGAGCAGCAGGCTGGTCCGGCAAGTTTGTCGCTGGCGCATCCCCTGTCGCTGCGGCAGGCTCGTCGTCCTCGAGGTCAACCACAGGAATCTTGGCCCTCTTCGCCATCCTTTGGGTCAAGGTCCTGGAAGACAAACAAGATTAGAGTTAGGCGAAAAGAAATCAAGACAAAAGCAACAAAAATCAAGGGAATCAAAATTACAAGTACTTACTCTTCCTCCTCTTCATCGGAGCTGAGGGTGGAGAAGTCAAACTGCGCCTCATGTGCTCCGGCGCGAGGAGCTGGAGGAGAAGGCTCCCTCGGGCGTTTGGCGGGCTCCGGAGCTGTGGGTTGTGAAGACCCCGCGCCGGTCGTCGCTGAAGACCGAGGGGTGGAAGGAACCCCAGAGCCACTCCGGGAAGATCCCCCTCCGCTTGTCGCTCGGGTACGGGGCGCCTCCTTGACGACCTTGCTCGTCGTGGTGGCGCGCGTCGCCCGGCGCTTCGGCTGCTGTCGGGGCGCCTGCGGCCTCACCGTCTCTGCGGCCTTGCGGAGGCGCTTCTTCTGTTGTGGCGGAGAACTTGGTGGCGATGGAGAATTCTCTGAGGACGAGGAGGCGTCGTCGTCCAGGTTCAGTGACCCGCCCGAGTCTTCGTCGGAATCGCCCGATTCGACATCCTCCTCGGCGGGCTCACTAGACTCGGGGCCTTGCCCGGCAGCCCCGCTCATCCTGGCAGGCTCCTCGGCGGGCTCCCCGGCAAACTCCTCGGGCGCAATCCTCAGCAGCTTGAGGATCTCCTCCTCCTCGGCCTGACTCACTGCGTCCGCCGCCTCAGCTTCATCCACTGTGTACCCAAATTCACCTGCGGCCGCAGCCGCGGCGGCCTCTTCCATTCTGCTGGCTATGTATGCGAGATCCCGTTCGGTGGTGTCCCGGGTGAGGCCCTTTTTCTCCTCGGGGTTGCGTGGCCGTTCAACCAGGCTGTCGAAGAAGGCCTGCACGGTCTCCTCTGAAGGCATCAGCCAGGTGGGAACATCCCCGTGGGAATCACACTCAGGCATCACCGCTCGGATGGCACTAAGGGCGGTGTTGTTGCACAAGGGAACTACTCCGGTCGACGGTTTGAACCACTCCGGGTGCTTGGGGTCGTGTTTGAACAGCCCCCGGACCATCCCCTTCAATTCCAAGATAGTGAAATTATAGTTCAGCCCGGGGCGCAGCCTCATGCGGTCTGCCGCGTTGCCGAACTCCCAGGCAGGCCTCTTTCTTTCCTACAGAGGGGCAATGCGGCGGCGGAGGAAATCGGCCCCTACTTCACCTACAGTAAGATTGGCAGCCCGGAGACGAAGAATCCTAGTAAGAGCAATCTGCAGCTTGTCGTCCTCCGGGGCCAGGTCGCTCCAATCCTTGCCGCGCACTATTGCAGTCTGACGCGGCAAGGTAAACTGCTCGGGCTCATCTTCCAGAACCCAGCACCAATCAGCTCTCCACTCCTCCCACTTGCCGCGGAGCTCTCCAATCAAGTACGCCTCCTTCTTGTTCAGCCTAAAGATCCAGGAGATGCCGCCGGAGAGTGGGGATCCAGATTCTACTCTAGGCGTGAAGAAGTGGCGGAAAAGAGCTACATTTGGGTGGACCCCGACATAGTTTTCGCACAGATGTGCGAAAACGGCCAAGGTGAGAACGGCATTTGGGGTGAAATCTAAGAGGCGGAAGCCATACGTGTTCATCGCATCACAGAAGAACTCTGAGTACGGAGGGCAGAGACCGCAATGGAAGAACGAGGCAAAGAAGTAGTAACCTCCCGGGAACATGTTGACGGCCACGGCGGGGAGGACTTTGGTGCGCGGGTGATCCTTCGTCTCCCTCGCCCAGATTAAGTAGTACTTGTCCCGCAGCTCCCTCGGGCCGAGCCTCGGCGGGAAGACCACTAACTTTCTCCGCATGGCTGCCAGCTTCGCCGCCTGCTCGGACTTCTCCTTCTTCGCCTTGTCGCTCTTCACCTTGTCGCTTTTCGGAGCCATGGCGGGGGCAGCA
>LR738713.1:840491125-840543418 GCA_902687465.1 Secale cereale
GGGGGGGAAGGTCGACGGCGCCGCGGATGCTGGGGACGGCGGAGGAAGGGTGGAGCTCGGCTCTCTGTCAACCTGAGGGGAGGCAGAGGGCGGCGGGGGTTTCTGGAGATTCAAGGCACAATGAAAGCAATGGGGGAAACTGCCCCTGCTTCCTCTGCTTTTAAGGGGGAAGTGGGGGACGTTCCGCATTTCCCCATTAAAGAAGCAGGCCACGATCTCTCCCACGACGCCGCAATCGACGCGTGCCGTTAGGGAGGGATGCGGCGAATCTGGAGTGGGAAACGGCGCGCCGTGGGCCGCGTGTGCCCGTGCACTGCTTTGGGCCTGGCCCAACAGCGCTCGGCACCGTGTGTGGCCCAGGCCCGGGGGCTCCTGTCGGTGTACTAAAGGAGGGGTACCTTAGTATCCCGACTTGTGCAAGGGCAGTAGCAGCGTCCCATGGTCTGGCTCACCACACGCCCGCCAAAGCCCACTCTAGACCCTTTTTAAGCCATTCAAGAACAAAGTATTCAAGTCAAGAGGCAAGACCCCGGCAAGAGGAGCTTGCCGGGAAGGCCGCACCAGGCTCAAGGTTATCATTCCAGCACAAGACCCTGGCAAGAGGAGCTTGCCAGGAAGGCCGAAGAATAACGCTTCAGAAGATATATCGTGGCGCATCATGCGCCCCGGCAGGATCCGGAAAGCGGCAAGCTTCCGGGTCCGGCAAGATAGCAGCCCCGGCAAGGTGCTTGCCGGGGACAGCCTACACTGTGTGCCTGCGCTCTAGCTCATTTGGCCACGCGTCGCCCTGGGGCCCTTCCAGGGGCGCGTGGCAGATGGCTGTGCAGCCTGGGGTACACGGTGGCAAGCCGCGGTGACGAGACTATCGCCGTGGCGAACGGAGACTCATGGACGGGCGCTTTTGGGGTGACGGCGACGGGCATTCAATGCCCTTGTCCCCCACCGTCAGAGTTAGGTGAAGACCACTGTTCATCCACTGTTCATGCACTGTTACAACCACCACCAAATTTACACTTTTACCCTCCTCTACGTTGACACCTGTCGGGAACCCCTTTGAACTATAAAAGGAGGCCCATGCACAACGTAGAGGGGGTTCGATCCCAGAAACTAAACCACTCTCTCGCTCGGTGTAGCTAGTACTGTAGATCTTCAAGCTCCCGAGCCCAAGAACTCAATACAACCAAGGCAGGAGTAGGGTTTTACGCGTCCGCGCGGCCCGAACCTGGGTAAACTGCCCGCGTGCGCCCCTCGATCCGCTCTTCGTGCTCCCTCCGCTCCCTTGCCGTACCGTAGAAGGGGCTCCGGTCCCATAGGTGCTCGTGGGAGGACAGTTTCCCCCGACACCCTCCTTCACGCTTTGTTCATGAGAAATCAGAAAACTTTGGCAGTGATAAACAAAGGAGATTAAGAGGATGTGATCGTCCTCATTCGGGAGCCGTTCCTCGAAACTTGTCCATCTCAAGAAGTGATTGAATTGTCTGCTAGCATTCCTTGACGAAACATGCATAATCTAAAAAAAAATTTTATTACCTCTGTTTTTAAAACCAAGAGCTCTGGTACATATTTTGTCTTTGTTTCTGACTATGGGTTTGCAACCCTGCCAACAAAAGCCACGGTTCGAGAGTCTCCACCTTCTTTTAAAAGCACCAACTACTGAGAGCATGATTGTCATTCTGAGTGTAATGTGTATTGTCCCAAAGTAGCATTGTCTTTTGCATGATTATGATATCGTTTATTTTGAAATCATTGTATCTAGTCATCACTTAAACCTTGGAGGTGCCCCTGCATTTATGTTTTGCTTCACTAAAGGGGGCAAGCTAGATATCACTTTATCATATTTGCACATCATGTTCATTACAAATCTATTTGATGTTTCAGTATCATATTGTAAAACTTTCAGTCCTTTGTGATTTTCTCATGAGGCAACTTAATTACTATAGATTCATTGTCTCAGTAAGATTTTGTCATATGACTATGAAAAAGTCCTATATGGTTAATAGCATGTCACCACAGAAATTATTCTTGTTATCATTTACCTACTCGAGGACGAGCAGGAATTAAGCTTGGGGATGTTGATACGTCCAAAACGTATCTATAATTTCTGCTTGCTCCATGCCTCTTTTGGGTGATATTGCTATGTTATTTATACACTTCCATACACTTTTGATCGTATTTGGACTAACCTATTAACTCAGTGCACCCCAGTGTCAGTTTCTGTTTTCGGCTGTTTTTGTATTTCAGGTTTTCACATTACGAGAACTGCCAGGAAAAATCCAGAAAAATTATATAAAAAATCAGCGTTCCAGAAGCTACCTTGCGCCCAAAGTACAGCCCGGGGGGGGGGGGGGCACCAGGGCTCCAGGCGCCCTGGCGGCGCGCCCCCCCTGGGCCGCGCCGGGGGGGCGCCTGGCCCCCCCGAGACTCCGCTGATGCCCCCCTTTGGCATATATTTAAAGCGTCTCCCGAAACCCTCGAGACGGGAACTCTTTTTCGCGATCTCATCTCTGTTCCGCCGCCGCCGCCGCTTCCAAGATCGGGAGCACCAGGAGAACTCTTCCCGGCACTCTGCCGGAGGGGAGGATCACCACCGGGAGCTTCTCCACCACCATGGACGCCTCCCGGATGAGTTGTGAGTAGTCTCCCTTGGACCATGAGTCCATGACCAGTAGCTATGTGATGTTCTCCTCCCGTTCTTGTGCTTCACTAATTAGTCCTCGTGAGCTGCCCTACATGATCGAGGCACCTATGTAATCCTTATACTGTTGCTATGATGAGTTTGCTGGGATCCGATGGATTATGAGATTATGTTCAGATTGTGTTTGAGTAATATATTTGATTCACCTCTTTTATATTTATGTTCGTAAGTAATTCTTGCATGTTCTCCGTTGTTATTTATTGCTTTGGCCAAGTAATAGGTAGTGACTCCAAGAGGGAACGTTATGCTTGATTGTGGGTTCATGCCCCTCGATGACTAGCTTGAGTGACAGAAACATGAGTCTAGGGGATGTGCTGTTGCCACAAGGGGGAAAACAACGGTGCTTGTGCCCGCGGGTGCAAGGATTGTTTACTTTACGCAAAGTTCTTTTAATGCAGTTGTCTGTTGGTTTGAGTTTACACTATGGGTGGGACTCGCAACTTAATACCAGCGAGATGTTCTGGATAGATATCTCAAGGTGGATGATTAGTAGTAGATGCAGATGGATTTCGGTCTACTTACCTCGGCGTACCGCCCATGCTTTGAACCTCTACCTTTCTTGCAATGTAGTCAGCATTAGTTTGCGTTCATGGTTCTGTCAATTGCCCAGCTGTAATTCGTTTACCTCACATAGCTGTTTTATCGTCTTTTGGGAGAGAGACATCACTAGTGAACATCATGAGACTCCGGTCCATATTACCATCATTGATCACATCCGCTATTTACTTTACGCTTTTACTTACTATTGCAGCAATATCTATCACTACTATCACTTGCGTTTGATCCTTTGTAAACTACAAGGCCGGAGGGATTGACAACCTCTCTGTACTCGTTGGGAGCAAAGTTATTTGTATCTGTGTGCAGGTCCACGTTGATTGCTAATATCTGGCGCCGTTAGCAGTTGACACCTTCTTGTTGAAACTGGGAGTCTCAGGGGAAATCGATCCTTGGTATCTTTGCCAAGGGAAAACTTCCGCTACACTGCATCTCTAACCTTCCACTTGGGGTAACCAACGAGGGGCGAGAAGCCATCAAGTACTTGTTCTACTTGAGTGCTGACCATAGAAGCATGTATACTAATGATTTTTAGTTCACCCTTAGCTCTAGACAGATAATCACTCAAGAGTTAAATCATATAAGCATTGTGTTGCAATTGTCTACCAACATAAGCATTGAAGTTTTCTTGTTTCACAATAAAATTGTCAAACTCATCTAAGCATTGGCTAGAAGACTTATAACGAGGAATATCACCTTCATCAAATCTATAAAGAGAATTTACCTTTGCTACCTGTGTTGGGTTATCAAGACCATGTATTTCTTCAATAGGCGGTAAATTCTTAACATCTTCAGCTTTAATACCTTTTTCTTTCATAGATTTCTTTGCCTCTTGCATATCTTCAGGGCTGAGAAATAGAACACCTCTTTTCTTTGGAGTTGGCTTAGGGACTGGTTCAGGAAGTGTCCAATTATTTTCATTGGCCAACATATTATTCAATAGTAATTCAGCCTGTTCAACTGTCCTTTCCCTGAAAACACAACCATCACAACTATCCAGGTGGTCTCTGGAAGCATCGATTAGTCCATTATAAAAGACATCAAGTATATCATGCATCTCAAGAGGATGATCAGGCAAAGCATTAAGTAACTGGAGAAGCCTCCCTCAAGCTTGTGGGAGATTCTCTTCTTCAATTTGCACAAAGTTATATATTTCCCGTAAGGCAGCTTGTTTCTTATGAGCGGGAAAATATTTAGCAGAGAAGTAATACATCATATCCTGGGGACTACACCCACAACCAGGATCAAGAGAATTAAACCAAATCTTAGCATCACCCTTTAACGAGAAAGGAAACAACTTAAGGATATAATACTAACGAATCTTTTCATCGTTGGTAACCAGGGTGGCTATATCATTCAACTTAGTAAGATGTGCCACAACAGTTTCAGACTCATAGCCATGGAAAGGATCAGATTCAACCAAAGTAATTAACTCAGGATCAACAGAGAATTCATAATCCTTATCAGTAACATAGATAGGTGAAGTAGCAAAAGCAGGGTCATGTTTCATTCTAGCATTCAAGGACTTTTATTTCAGCTTAGCTAATAATTTCTTAAGATCATATCTATCATTGCAAGCGAGAAAGTCTCTAGCAGTTTCTTCATCCATAACATAACCCTCAGGAACAACAGGCAATTCATATCTATTGGGAGTAGTTTCATCATCACTTTCATAAATATCATCAATTTCAACATTTGCACTCTCCCTAACCTTAGCAATTTGTTCATCTAGATATTCACCTAGTGGCACAGTATCAGGCATAGAGGTGGTTTCATCATACATAGCAAAAGTGGCATCATCAAGAACATACGACATATCAGATTCAATAGCAGGAGTAGGTGTCGCAAGTTTACTCATAACAGAAGGAGAATCAAGTGCAGAGCTAGATGGCAGTTCCTTACCTCCCCTCGTAGTTGAGGGTAAGATCTTGGTTTTTGAGTCCTTCAAATTCTTCATAGTGATCAACGGATATAAATCCCAAGTGACTTAAAGAATAGAGCTATGCTCCCCAGCAACGACGCTAGAAAATAGTCTTGATATCCCACAAGTGTAGGGGGTCGCAACAGTTTTCGAGGGTAAAGTATTCAACCCAAATTTATTGATTCGACACAAGGGGAGCCAAAGAATACTCTTAAGTATTAGCAGCTGAGTTGTCAATTCAACCACACCTGGAAACTTAGTATCTGCAACAAGATGGTTTAGTAGCAAAGTAATATGATAGTGGCGATGGCAGCAATAAAAGTAATGATAGTATTTTTCTAGTTTTTGTAATAGTAGCAACGGAAAAGTAAATAAGCAACAAGTAGTATGGGAAAAGCTCATAGGCATTGGATCGGTGATGGGAAATTATGTCGGATGCAACTCATCATGTAGAAGTTATAACCTAGAGTGACACAGAACTAGCTCCACTTCATCAATGCAATGTAGGCATGTATTCCGAATATAGTCATACGTGCTTATGGAAAAGAACTTGCATAACATCTTTTGTCCTACCCTCTCGTGGTAGCGGGGTCCTAGTGAAAACTAAGGGATATTAAGGCCGAAGCCGACTTTTTGGTGGACGGCGGCTCGTGTGGACTGTATCGGAGCCGTCGAACGATTCCTGGAGATGCACAAACGTCACTTCCATGTTCCCCATGTTCGGTCTCCTAGTAATAGGTAATAGGTGTCATAGGCGTATGTGTTAGGCACAATTGTTTCGGGCCTTTGGAGCTGGACTAGTGAACTGCGCGAGCTGGTACACATGCCACATAGGAGGAGCAGTTGATGACTTAACCAATGTAGGCTGACGGGTGGTGGGCCATAACGCAGAAACTTTTTGCACGTCCGCTGACAAAAAGTGACCCTGCCATCTTTTCATCATGCACAGTGCGCCTCTCTTGCAGTTACTGCATCCAGGGCCGCTAATCAAATATACTACTTAGTTTAATGTGCTGGGTAAAAGAAGATTTCATAAAATCTAAAAACAGTACTTTCAAACGGACGGGTGCATTGGATCTTTTTTTTCAAATGATTCAAAAATCATATTTCCAAGTTTAAAAAGCTGCAAAAACTTATACATATTCATGACGGGTCTGTGAAATTTCATTCAAACAAATTATGATTGCAAGCTGTACAAAAAAAATCCCGGCACAACAATAAAATATTTGGCTCATTTTCATTTACATATTTGTTTTCTTTGTCTACGCCACGTGTGAAACTATATTGTTATGGAAATTTTTCTTAAATGTGCTATATACGTGCATTTGTGTATTTCTAGAAAAAATGTGTTGCGGATTTTTTCCAAAGTCCACCAATGCACCTATCCACCCAAAGGATTTTTTGCCTTCTTTCGGACTAGGCTCCAAGATGGTTTGCCGCGAAAAAACATATTTTGATAATACAGAAAAATTATATAACGGGCTACACGGTAATACATTAATCTAACAAACTGTGTGGGACTAATTCTTGTCCAGAGCCCCAATTATGAAGAAACTTTTAATGGTCGTATAAGGACAATTTAAATCCTAGTTTAGGTAAATGGCCTTGATGGCCAGATAGTAGTACTCCCTCCATTCCGAAATATAGTGCGCCCGCGCTTCCCGAGGTCCAACTTTGACCATAAATTTAACCCACGAGACCGACTGCGGCGGGAGAAAAAATTACATGAATGAAAACTTCTTTTGAATACGAATTCATTGGTATAACTATTGCTCCCGCCGCAGACGGTCTCGTTGGTTAAATTTACGGTCAAAGTTGAAGCACGAGGATAGAGGAAGCACTACATTGTGGAATGGAGGGAGTAACAAACAAACAATATAGTACTAGTATTTTATGTAGTCACGTGTGTGAGCAGTGCAACAAACTGGGGCCCGCGATCAAACGTTTACTACCAAGGTACGTCGGCCAGCGTCTATTCTGGTGGCTAGATTCTGTGACAAAAGCTACCCTATGCCTGGCGGAATACATGACTTTTTCACTGTTCTAACCCATTTGCTGAAGTTTAGCACGATTTGACCCACGTTCGAAAGTTTTTTCGGATCTGACCCATTTCAAAACGCCAACAACCGTGGCGTCTTGCATCAACTGAAGACGCCACGAACCCCGGCGTCTGGCCCTGACCCATCTCCTGGTCAGCCCAGTTGATCGTCCAACGTGGCAAATTTCACCTCGACCCTAAACGCCAAGGACTTTGGCGTCTACCTAGCTGCACTCATTTGTAGTACTATGCATGCATACATGATTTTTAACCGGAGCATATGACACATGCGTACCAAAGTCTAGCGAGCAGGCTACGTACATCAAGTGCATCGATGCATGCAAGTGTACGTGGGCATGGGCTAAGAAGTGTAGTCCCGAAGTTCATCATCTACTTGGTTCGCATAAAAAAAGGCCTACTAATGATTAGCATGCACGCTCGCGCTGACATATTTTGTTCGCGGGTGTTCGTTTAGGTCAAAACGAACAAAAACACCGACTCAATGCGTCGACCCAAACCCAATTCACGTTCGTGTTGTCCGTCTGTACATATTTGTGGCGCAAATTTACATCTGATTTGCTTCCAGACGGATGCCTCGCGCGTCCGCTCGATGTTCACCTCGGGCCCACTTGTCAGCTGCCCAACCACCACCGCTGTCAAATTTAATGCCATCCATCTAACATGGCAATCAATGAAAGCCTTCGAAGTGAGGGCTTCTCCGGCAAGGGTGAGGGTGAGGCCAAGCACGACGCCGAAGCCAGCTCGTCGTCGATCTAGCAAGGTGGACACTGGTGCCGCTGGGGGAGAGGGGGCGATTGACTCGCCGACCATGAGACCGGATGTACATCCCGATGCACCGGGCGTAGTATCACTGAGAGTAATGTGTCCCGTTGTCGTGGCTGGACGTGAACCTCTACCACGGCTGGCACCTTGACCCCAGCCGTGTCGTGCCACAGTCTGAGCACTATTTTTTAAAAGTTTAATTAATGCTTTTTAATGTTAATGTGGACTTTGGCCGGAGCGTTGGGCGCATCAGTTGACCCAAATCAAAAAGCGAACACATACGTTTGCCTGACCGATCCAAACGGACGAAAAGCGGACAAAGTGTGTGTCTGTTTAGGTCGTCTGGTTCAAGTTGCCCTAGGAAGCATTTCTTGCATAGTAGACGAGCTAGCTTTTGTACTGCACTATACTACAACATGAGACACAAGACTGCTCAGACTGCGGCACGGCTGGAGGCGAGGCCAACACTCCCCGCGCTAGTTTTTTGCGCGCAGCGCGTTCGGTGGCTGTGTGAGATGCTCTTAGATGGTTGTCTCATGTTGTAGTATAATGCAGTACAAAAGCTAGCTGTTCTACTATGCAAGAAATGCTTCCTAGGGCAACTTGAACCACACGACATAAACGGACACGTGCTTTGTCCGCTTTTCGTCCGTTTGGATCGGTCAGGCAAACGTACGTGTTCGCTTTTTGATTTGGGTCAAGTGGTGCGCCCAACGCTGACCAGACTCATATTTTGTAAACACGGACTTAAAATAAAAGAAAACCCATCATGTACAAAATAAAACATAATTAAACATTAAAATGTGATCAACAGCCGGCCAAAGTCCACATTAACATTAAAAAGCATTAATTAAACTTTAAAAAAAGAGTGCTCAGACTGTGGCACGGCTGGGGTCAAGGTGCCAGCCGTGGGAGAGGTTCACGTCCAGCCACGACAGCGGGACACATTACACTCAGTGATACTACGCCCGGTGCACCGGGATGTACATCCGGTCTCATGGTCGGCGAGTCAATCGACCCCTCTCCGCCCCCTCTCCCCAGCGGCACCAGTGTCCACCTTGCCAGATTGCACGACGAGCTGGCTTCGGCGTCGTGCCTCACCCTCACCCTTGCCGGAGAAGCCGGCACTTCGGAGGCTTTCATTGATTGCCATGTTAGATGGGGTGGCATTAAATTTGACAGCGGTGGTGGTTGGGCAGCTGACAAGTGGGCCCGAGGTGAACATCGAGCGGACGCGCGACGCGTCCATCTGGATGCAAATCAGGTGTAAATTTGCACCACGAATGCGTACAGACGGACATCGCGAACGTGAATTGGATTTGGATCGACGCATTGAGTCCGCGTTTTTGTCTGTTTTGACCTAAACGAACACCCGCGAACGAAATGCGTTAGCGCGAGCGTGCATGCTAATCATTAGTAGGCCTTTTTTTATGCGAACCAAATAGGTGATGAACTACGGGACTACACTTCTTAGTCCATGCCCACCTACACTTGCATGCATTGATGCACTTGATGTACGTAGCCTGCTGGCTGGACTTCGGTACGAACGTGTCATGTGCTCGTCGTATATGCATGCATTGTACTACAAATGAGTGCAGCTAGGTAGACGCCAAAGTTCTTGGCGTTTAGGGCCGAGGTAAAATTTGCCACGCCAGACAGTCAACTGGGCTGATCAGGATATAGGCCAGGGCCAGACGCCGGGGTTCGTGGCGTCTTCAGTTGATGCAAAACGCCACGGTTGTTGGCGTCTTGAAATGGGTCAGATCCGAAAAAACTTTCAAACATGGGTCAAATCGTGCTAAACTTCAGCAAATGGGTTAGAACAGTGAAAAAGTCCCGGAATACAAGGGCTGGGCGAGCTCTACGGGGGGACAACATGTCAGAATACCGGGCATGATCGGCTGAATGGAGATAAGGGGCGGCCAGGATAAAGTCCGCATAGTGCTCGTCCACCATCAAGCATTTTCGATATTAAGGCCTCCTTTTAATAGAGTACCAGACCAAAGCATTAACACATAGTGAATACATGAACTCCTCAAACTACGGTCATCACCGGGAGTGGTCCCGATCATTGTCACTTCGGGGTTGCCAGATCATAACACATAGTAGGTGACTATAGACTTGCAAGATAGGATCAAGAACACACATATATTCATGAAAACATAAAAGGTTCAGATATGAAATCATGGCACTCGGGCCCTAGTGACAAGCATTAAGCATAACAAAGTCATAGCAACGTCAATCTCAGAACATAGTGGATACTAGGGATCAAACCCTAACAAAACTAACTCGATTACATGATAGATCCCATCCAACCCATCACCGTCCAGCAAGCCTATGATGGAATTACTCACACACGGCGGTGAGCATCATGGAATTGGTGATGGAGGAAGTTTGATGATGACGATGGCGACGATCTCCACTCTCCGGAGCCCCGAACGGACTCCAGATCAGCCCTCCCAAGAGAGATTAGGGCTTGGCTGCGGCCCTGTCTCGTGAAACGCGATAATTCCTTCTCTTTGATTTTTTTTCTCCCCGAACGTGAAGATATAGGATCTGGGGATACGTCGGTAAGGCACCAGGGGGCCCACGAGGCAGGGGGGCGCCCCCCCTCGTGGACAGGCCCAAGCCCCCCTGGTGTGGATCTTCTTGCAGGTATTTTTTATATTTTCCGAAATAATTCTCCATTGATTTTCAGGCGATTCCGAGAACTTTTTATTCTGCACAAAAACAACACCATGACAGTTCTGCTGAAAACAGCATCAGTCCGGGTTAGTTCCATTCAAATCATGCAAGTTAGAGTCCAAAACAAGGTCAAAAGGGTTTGGAAAAGTAGATACGTTGGAGACGTATCACTTTCTTGGCAGCTATGAGGATGATCCTCAAGTTACGGACCCAATCTGTATAGTTGCTACCATCGTCTTTCAGCTTGGTTTTCTCTAGGAACGCGTTGAAGTTGAGGGCAACATTAGCATGGGCCATTTGATCTAAAAGACATATTGTAAAGATATTTAGACTATTTTCATGACAATTAAGTTCATCTAATCAAATTATTTAATGAACTCCCACTCAAATAGACATCCCTCTAGTCATCTAAGTGATACATGATCCGAATATACTAGGCCGTGTCCGATCATCACGTGAGATGAACTAGTCATCAACGGTGAACATCTCCATGTTGATCGTATCCACTATACGACTCATGTTCGACCTTTCGGTCTCTTGTGTTCCGAGGCCATGTCTGTAAATGCTAGGCTCGTCAAGTCAACCTAAGTGTTTCGCATGTGTAAATATGGTTTACACCCGTTGTATGCGAACGTTAGAATCTATCACACCCGATCATCATGTGGTGCTTCGAAACAACTAACCTTCGCAACGGTGCACAGTTAGGGGGAACACCTTTCTTGAAATTTGAGTGAGGAATCATCTTATTTAAGCTACCGTCGTTCTAAGCAAATAAGATGTAAACATGATAAACATCACATGCAAATCATAAAATGACATGATATGGCCAATATCATCTTGCGCCTTTGATTTCCATCTTCGAGGCGTGTCATGATCACCTTCGTCACCGGCATGACACCATGATCTCCATCATCGTGTCTTCATGAAGTTGTCTCGCCAACTATTACTTCTACTACGATGCCTAACAGTTAGCAATAAAGTAAAGTAATTACATGGTGTTTTCATTGACACGCAGGTCATACAATAAATTAAGACAACTCCTATGGCTCCTGCCGGTTGTCATACTCATCGACATGCAAGTCGTGATTCCTATTACAAGAACATGACCAATCTCATACATCGCATATATCATTCATCACATCCTTTTGGCCATATCACATCACATAGCATACCCTGTAAAAACAAGTTAGACGTCCTCTAATTGTTGTTTCATGTTTTACGTGGCTGCTATGGGTTTCTAGCAAGAACGTTTCTTACCTACGCAAAAGCCACAACGGTGATTTGTCAATTGCTATTTACCCTTCATAAGGACCCTGTTCATTGAATCCGATCCGACAAAAGTGGGAGAGAGAGAGACACCCGCTAGCGACCTTATGCAACTAGTGCATGTCAGTCGGTGGAACCTGTCTCACGTAAGCGTACGTGTAAGGTCGGTCCGGGCCGCTTCATCCCACGATGCCGCCGAATAAAGATAAGACTAGTAACGGTAAGAAAATTAACCAAATCATCGCCCACAACTACTTGTGTTCTACCCGTGCATAGAATCTACGCATAGACCTAGCTCTGATACCACTGTTGGGTAACGTAGTAATAATTCAAAAAAATCCTACCTGTCACCAAGATCAATGTAGGAGATGCTAGCAACGAGAGAGAGAGAGAGAGAGAGAGAGAGAGAGAGAGAGAGAGAGAGAGAGAGAGGGAGTGCATCTTCATACCCTTGAAGATCGCTAAGTGGAAGCGTTACAAGAACGCAGTTGATGGAGTCGTACTCGCGGCGATTCAAATCGCGGAAGATCCGATCCAAGTGCCGAACGGACAACACCTCCGCGTTCAATACACGTACAGCCTGGGGACATATCCTCCTTCTTGATCCATCAAGGGGAGAGGAGAAGTTGAGGGAGAGCTCCGGCAGCACGACGGCGTGGTGGTGGAGCTTGCAGTTCTCCGGCAGGGCTTCGCCAAGCTCTACAGAGGAAGAGGAGGTGTTGGAGAGGGGGGAGGGATGCGCCAGGGAAGTGGTGCGGCTACCCTCCCACCCCACCTCTATTTATAGGGTGAAGGGGGAAGGGGACCGCCCCACTTAGATCACATCTAAGGGGGGCGGCCAGGAGGGAGCTTGCCTCCCAAGTTTGGTGGGAGGCGCCCCCACTCCTAGGATTTCTAACCCTAGGCACCTAGGGCCCCTTGGGGGGGCGCACCAGCCCACTAGGGGCTGGTTCCCTCCCTTGCTCAGCCCACTTGGCCCACCGGGGCAGGTGGCCCCACCCGGTGGACCCCCGGACACCTTCCGGTGGTCCTGGTACAATACCGATAACCCCGAAATTATTCCGATGACTGAAACATGACTTCCCATATATAATTCTTCATCTCCGGACCATTCTGGAAGCCCTCGTGACATCCGGGATCCCATCCGGGACTCCGAACAACCTTCATTAATGACATACAATTTCCCATAACAACTCTAGCATCACCGAACCTTAAGTGTGTGGACCCTACGGGTTCGGGAACCTCGCAGACATGACCGAGACATCTCTCCGGCCAATAACCAATAGTTGGATCTGGATACCCATATTGGCTCCCACACGTTCCACGATGATCTCATCAGATGAACCACGATGCCGGGGATTTAATCAACCCCGTATGCAATTCCCATTCGTCCATCGGTATGTTACTTGCCCGAGATTCGATCATCGGTATCCCTATACCTTCTTCAATCTCGTTACCAACAAGTCTTTTTTTCGTTCTGTAACACATGATCCCGTGACTAACTCCTTAGTCACATTGAGCCCATTATGATGATGTGTTACCGAGTGGGCCCAGAGATACCTCTCTGTCATACAGAGTGACAAATCCCAGTCTCGATTCGTGCCAACCCAACAGACACTTTCGGAGATACCTGTAGTGCACCTTTATAGTAACCATGTTACGTTTGAACTTTGTATACGCAGGGGTTTGTAGGGAGACACTCTTCGAGTTGAATCCGTAATGCATTCCATAATAATCTGACTACTTTTTATGTTTTCATGAATCATAGATACTGAATAGCATCATAATGATTGTGAGCATGCGTGCATGAAAAGAATAAAGCAGAATAATGCCATGGCTGTCAAACTTGGCATTAAGGGACTGAAATCAAGTCTGGATGCAATGCAATGCAAACGCTCTCCACCTATAGATTCGTGATCAGAATATGATCCTAACAATGATTCTGAGATAGAGGGAGACCTAAGTTAGTGTAGCTCCCTATTGGAGGAGTCAGAGACAGATGCCCGATCTTATTCACCCATCAAGGTGCTAGATCTCACTTTCCAAGGTTATATTGGTATCTTGCAACTGATGTTTTGCATTGCTTCTACTTTGTTGCACTGCCATTAGCTTAGTTTACACATCGTGTATGTGAATACGCCCTGCCTATCCATTTTCAGTACATATTCCATCTGTCATTGATACGTCCAAAACGTATCTATAATTTCTGCTTGCTCCATGCCACTTTTGGGTGATATTGCTATGATATTCATACACTTCCATACACTTTTGATCATATTTGGACTAACTTACTAATCCAGTGCACCCCAGTGCCAGTTTCTGTTTTCGGCTGTTTTTGTATTTCAGGTTTTCACGTTTCGAGAACTGCCCAGAAAAATCCAGAAAAATTATATAAAAAATCAGCGATACGGAAACAACACTGCGTTCGAAGGGCAACCTGGGGGGGGGGGCACAGGGGCTCCAGGCGCCCTGTGGGCGCGCCCCCCCTGGGCCGCGCCGGGGGGGCGCCTGGGCCCCCCGAGGCTCCCCCGGTGCCCTACTTTGGCATATATTTAAAGGACTCTCCGAAACCCTCAGAACAGGACTTCTTTTCGCGATCCCATCTCTGTTCCGCCGCCGCCGCCGCTTCCAAGATCGGGAGCACCAGGAGAACTCTTCCCGGCACCCCGCCGGAGGGGAGGATCACCACCGGGAGCTTCTCCACCACCATGGACGCCTCCCGGATGACTCGTGAGTAGTCTCCCTTGGACCATGAGTCCATGACCAGTAGCTATGTGATGTTCTCCTCCCGTTCTTGTGCTTCACTAATTAGTCCTCGTGAGCTGCCCTACATGATCGAGGCACCTATGTAATCCTTATGCTGTTGCTATGTTGAGTTTGCTGGGATCCGATGGATTATGAGATTATGTTCAGATTGATCTTGAGTAATATATTTGATTCACCTCTTTTATATTTTAGTTCATAAGTAATTCTTGCATGCTCTTCGTTGTTATTTATTGCTTTGGCCGAGTAATAGGTAGTGACTCCAAGAGGGAACGTTATGCTCGATTGTGGGTTCATGCCCCTCGATGACTAGCTTGAGTGACAGAAACATGAGTCTAGGGGATGTGCTGTTGCCACAAGGGGGAAAACAACGGTGCTTGTGCCCGCGGGTGCAAGGATTGTTTACTTTACGCAAAGTTCTTTTAATGCAGTTGTTTGTTGCATTGAGTTTACACTATGGGTGGGACTCGCAACTTAATACCAGCGAGATGTTCTGGATAGATATCTCAAGGTGGATGATTAGTAGTAGATATTGATGGATTTCGGTCTACTTATTTTGGCGTATCGCCCATGCTTAGAACCTCAACCTTTCTTGCAATGTAGTCAGCATTGGTTTGCGTTCGTGGTCCTGTCAATTGCCCAGCTGTAATTTGTTTACCTCACATAGCTGTTTTATCATCTTTTGGGAGAGAGAAATCACTAGTGAACATCATGAGACTCCGGTCCATATTACCATCATTGATCACATACACTATTTACTTTCCCGTTATTATTTACTATTGCAAAAACTATCTATCACTACTATCATTGCTTTTAATCCTTTGTGAACTACAAGGCCGGAGAGATTGACAACCTCTCTGTACTCGTTGGGAGCAAAGTTATTTGTATCTGTGTGCAGGTCCACGTTGGTTGCTACTAATCTGGCGCCGTAGCAATTGACACCTACCTGTTGAACCTAGGAGTCTCTGGGGAATCGATCCTTGGCATCTTTGCTAGGGGAAAACACTTCTACTTACTGCATCTTACACCTTCCACTTGGGGTAACCAACGAGGGGTTCGAGGCCCATCAAGGAGTATTTTCTGGCGCCGTTGCCGGGGACTCCACTCTTCAGGATAGGGGAGTTGCATGCTATCTTTTACCTTTGCTTTTTAGTCTTGTTAGTTTACTTTTCATTTTTGCTTTAGTTCCTTTTATCAAAAATCACAAAAATAGTTATCTTGCTTGCTTGCTACTATGGGTTCTACCAAAAACACTAAATGGGAGGAGTACACCCCTACTTCCATTGCCCCACTTATCTCTGACGGGATTTACAAAAAAATAAACCTTGTGATTACACTAGTTATGACGGAGAGTTATGCCCATGGCATGGTCTTCCAGGAAAAAAGTATGAGCCTCAGTTTAAAATTGCTCCTAAGCTTCCCCAAACTTGGGAAGATGTTCAAACTCTTATAATAGAGAGCGAATTAAACAAGGAGGATGACACTACAATTCTGCCCACTAATGATAAAATTGATTTTGATAATTGTAGTATTTCAGAAGTTGTCACCTTTCTACAAGGAATGGCTAAGGATCCCAACACTAGCACGCTTAATCTTGCCTTCACAGAGCATGTCACTAATGCTCTCATCAAAGCTAGGGAGGAGAAACTTAGAGTAGAAGCCTCCATACCTAGAAAGCTAGAAGATGGTTGGGATTCTATGATTAAAATTAAGATAAATAACTTCTCATGCTTTGCCTTATGTGATATTGTAGCTAGTACTTCTATTATGCCCAAAAGACTATATGATATGCTTAAATTGAAATCTTTTGATTCTTGTTCTTTTGGTGATGCTCTCGTTGATTCTTCCATAAAGAAACCTTTGGGGAGGATCGACGATGTTCTTATTGTTGTCAATGATAATTATGTGCCCGTTGATTTCACTATTATGGATATTGAATGTGATCCTTCATGTCCAATTATTTTGGGACGTCCCTTTTTGCGCACCGTTGGTGCTGTCATTGACATGAAAGAGGGTAATATAAAATTTCAGTTTCCTCTCAAGAAAGGGATGGAACACTTCCCTCGTAAGAAGGTCAAGTTACCTTTTGAGTCCGTTGTACGGGCTAGCTATTCTTTTACTCTTGATAAAACTTGATCTATGCATTATGCCTAGCTTGAAGGCATAAAAGAAAGCGCTTTTGGGAGGCAGCCCACATGAATAAATTTTTTGCTTTTGTTGTGTCTTGATGTTGTTTACAGCTGTAGCATCATCATTGTATCTTTGCTTTTCATATTTGTGCCAAGTATAGCCTCTGATTGCTAGAAAGTTCAAAAGTTGTGAGGTGCTGTCCAGGAAACAGATTCTGTCATTGGATAGAAAAATTCGTATAAAATCACCAGATCATCTTTTTGGTCTGAACTTTTTCGACAGCGTTCTCTATATAATTTTCTTTCGTGCGTCAGTTCTGAGTTTTTTTATTTGAGTTGCAGAAGTATCCCGAACAGGTCAATTACTGCCTGCTGTTCTGTTTTTCACAGATTCTGTCCTGTTTTGCCTTACCTTCACTTTGCAAATTGAGAACTTGCTTTTTCTTTGCAAAAACCTTTTGGCAATCTTGAGAAACAGTATAACTTCAAGAATATCCTTATTTCCAGCAAGGTATAATTATTTTATTAAGGGTACTAACCTCGCTAATCAGATTATGATGAGTTGTGTATGAAGGGAGTTTTCAAGTGTGCGAGGGAAGATGATAAAAAGATTCAGGAGTGTCAAGCGCTCAAGCTTGGGGATGCCCCGTGCACCCCCAAGAAATATTCAAGGAGACTCAAGCGTCTAAGCTTGGGGATGCCCCCGTGCATCCCCTTCTCCATCAACATTATCAGTTCGTCTTTCGTTCCGCTATATTTTTATCACTTCATGTGTTATGTGCTATGCTTGGAGCGTCTTGCTTTTAGTTTTCTTTTTAGTTTTTCATAACGAGTCGCAACCCAGCATTCCTTTATGTGGGAGAGAAACACGCTCCACTTATACCTAGAACATTACATAGAATTTTCATGTCTATCTATGCTGTGTGTGTTCTTTGTCTTTTAAATAGCTACTATCATACTCTGCTCTTAGTATTCATGCTTATCTTTTCAAGAGCTTTTATTTAGTTGGTTGCTTGAACTCTCTTTAATTACCATGCTCACCTTATTAAGAGAGTTTGCTTCCGTTGCATGGGTTAATGTGTCTATGATAAAGATGCTACTTTCATGATGGTGCTTAGTAGTTCAGGTTTTCTTTTGGTTAATCTCGAATAGCTGGGGGGTTCCCAATGTGTTATTGGAGTACCAACTTGGTTTGTTTGCCTATGATATGGTATGGTCTAGTAATATCTTCCTTCGAGAATTTATTTTGATTGACTTGGCGTATGCTCACACATATTTAAGACTGTAAAGAAAGTCTGTCAAGCCTTGATGATCTTTTATTTCTAAGTAGCGATATAACTACCATGCTTGATTCAATATTGCTTTGTCGCTCTGCATGATTATGACCGTCATTGCTCTCTTAGTTGGTCGCTCCCAGTCTTTTGCTAACCTCCACCTGCACTAAGCAAACTAACCATGCAATACATAGCTCATGGGAAAGTAGCCTAAAAACTATTGTGGTAAAGAATATGTTGCCTATGTATCTTATTTCTTATGAGTTGCTTGCTGAGCGGTAACCATGTTTCTGGGGACGCCATCAACTGTCACACTTTTGTTGAATATCATGTGAGTTGCTATGCATGTTCGTCTTGTCTGAAGTAAGGGTGATTTACCGTGGGTTGGATTAATATGCATATTGTTAGAGAAGAACATTGGGCCGCCAACCAAAGCCATGCATCATGGTGGAAGTTTTAGCTTGGACCTTAATCCTCAATCTCTCACGAGAATATGCTTATGCATTAAAGAGGAGTCCATCATCTATTTTCTATGTTGTCCCGGTATGGATGTCCTCAAGTTGAGATCTATCAAAAACGAGAAATCAAATGCGATCTATCTCCTTGGACCTTTGTACAGGTGGCATAGAGGTACCCCTTTGTGACACTTGGTTAAAACATATGCAATGCAATAATAACCCATGGGGATCCGAGCTAATTAGGACAAGGAGCGAGCACTATTGGTATTCGATGCATGAGGCTTGCAACTTATAGGATGTTTTATGCATGACACATATGAAGTACTACTACCGTTGACACAATTGCTTCCATGTTTCCAAAATAAAAAGCTCTAGCACTTAACCATTTCTTTTACCTTTATGATTGAAGCACCAACTACTGAGAGCATGATTGTCATTCTGAGTGTAATGTGCATTGTCCCAAAGTAGCATTGTCTTTTGCATGATTGTGATATCGTTTATTCTGAAATGATTGTATCTAGTCATCACTTAAACCTTGAAGGTGCCCTTGCATTTATGTTTTGCATCACCAAAGGGGGCAAGCTAGATATCACTTGATCATATTTGCACATCATGTTCATTCCAAATCTTTTTGATGTTTCAGTTTCATGTTGTAAAACTTTCAGTCATTTGTGATTTTCTCTTGAGACAACTTAATTACTTTAGAATCATTGTCTCAGTAAGCTTTTGTCATATGACTATGAGAAAGTCCTATATGGTTAATAGCATGTCACCACAGAAATTATTCTTGTTATCATTTACCTACTCGAGGACGAGCAGGAATTAAGCTTGGGGATGTTGATACGTCCAAAACGTATCTATAATTTCTGCTTGCTCCATGCCACTTTTGGGTGATATTGCTATGATATTCATACACTTCCATACACTTTTGATCATATTTGGACTAACTTACTAATCCAGTGCACCCCAGTGCCAGTTTCTGTTTTCGGCTGTTTTTGTATTTCAGGTTTTCACGTTTCGAGAACTGCCCAGAAAAATCCAGAAAAATTATATAAAAAATCAGCGATACGGAAACAACATTGCGTCCGAAGGGCAACCTGGGGGGGGGGGCACAGGGGCCCCAGGCGCCCTGTGGGCGCGCCCCCCCCCCCCTGGGCCGCGCCGGGGGGGCGCCTGGGCCCCCCGAGGCTCCCCCGGTGCCCTACTTTGGCATATATTTAAAGGACTCTCCGAAACCCTCAGAACAGGACTTCTTTTCGCGATCCCATCTCTGTTCCGCTACCGCCGCCGCTTCCAAGATCGGGAGCACCAGGAGAACTCTTCCCGGCACCCTGCCGGAGGGGAGGATCACCACCGGGAGCTTCTCCACCACCATGGACGCCTCCCGGATGACTCGTGAGTAGTCTCCCTTGGACCATGAGTCCATGACCAGTAGCTATGTGATGTTCTCCTCCCGTTCTTGTGCTTCACTAATTAGTCCTCGTGAGCTGCCCTACATGATCGAGGCACCTATGTAATCCTTATGCTGTTGCTATGTTGAGTTTGCTGGGATCAGATGGATTATGAGATTATGTTCAGATTGATCTTGAGTAATATATTTGATTCACCTCTTTTATATTTTAGTTCATAAGTAATTCTTGCATGCTCTCCGTTGTTATTTATTGCTTTGGCCGAGTAATAGGTAGTGACTCCAAGAGGGAACGTTATGCTCGATTGTGGGTTCATGCCCCTCGATGACTAGCTTGAGTGACAGAAACATGAGTCTAGGGGATGTGCTGTTGCCACAAGGGGGAAAACAACGGTGCTTGTGCTCGCGGGTGCAAGGATTGTTTACTTTACGCAAAGTTCTTTTAATGCAGTTGTCTGTTGCATTGAGTTTACACTATGGGTGGGACTCGCAACTTAATACCAGCGAGATGTTCTGGATAGATATCTCAAGGTGGATGATTAGTAGTAGATATTGATGGATTTCGGTCTACTTATTTTGGCGTACCGCCCATGCTTAGAACCTCAACCTTTCTTGCAATGTAGTCAGCATTGGTTTGCGTTCGTGGTCCTGTCAATTGCCCAGCTGTAATTTGTTTACCTCACATAGCTGTTTTATCGTCTTTTGGGAGAGAGACATCACTAGTGAACATCATGAGACTCCGGTCCATATTACCATCATTGATCACATACACTATTTACTTTCCCGTTATTATTTACTATTGCAAAAACTATCTATCACTACTATCATTGCTTTTAATCCTTTGTGAACTACAAGGCCGGAGAGATTGACAACCTCTTTGTACTCGTTGGGAGCAAAGTTATTTGTATCTGTGTGCAGGTCCACGTTGGTTGCTACTAATCTGGCGCCGTAGCATTTGACACCTACCTGTTGAACCTAGGAGTCTCTGGGAATCGATCCTTGGCATCTTTGCTAGGGGAAAACACTTCTACTTACTGCATCTTACACCTTCCACTTGGGGTAACCAACGAGGGGTTCGAGGCCCATCAGTCATCATACCATACTTATCCATTCAAATGTTGTTCTTGTGTATCAGACGTTCAAAAGGAAGATGGTGATTGCTAATCGCGGAGGAGCACGAACAAAGTATTTGGAAAAGGTAGGGACACCTGATAAATCAAATATCCCAATTGGTGTAGTTGCAATATCATCAGACCCAGAATACACGGCCACAACTCTAGCAGACTCTAGCCCTACTACACTGGCCATCTCTGATGCCCCAACTTAGCAGACCCCAACTGCACCAAATAGTATGATGATGACAGTTGACATAGCACCAACTCTACGATGCAAAAACCCATTCCAGCAAAGAGTACACCAAATCCAGTTGCCATATCCCTTTTCTAGCAAGACAGAGCCCCAATTGCAGCAAATAGAACCCCTGTTCCATTTATTCCCAGTTTAGAAGGCCAAGCTTATATTGTTGTCAGGAACTTTGTGCGCATCTTTCCTTCATGGAAATATTATACCACAGACATAGAACAATTTCCAACATTCCCCCACAACTTACGCGTAAGTAATGTACTAATCTTGTTCATGGCAATTACTGCATATGTTTCTGCTGACAGAAGACACAAGATTTCATTCTTTTAAATAGGTGAGGACCAAACTGGATAGTCAAGACAAGCAATGGTTGCTTGCACTTTTCAAGAACTCGTTGATGAAATATCGTTCCTACCTGAGGCAAGCGCACTTCGATGGCAAGCCTCTAAACAGAATTTCTGTAAAGTCTCTGGTGCTTCATTTATTAGACAGTGACTGGAATAATCTTGGTACACATTGGTCTCGTCTGCAGCGGAAGGTACTGTCTGTGATATCACATCATAATTTGAACTACTTTTCTGCATGTACCTTACCGTCCCACTTGTACGAAATCTGTTTGAAGAAGAACATTCATTCTCAAGGGACCACATAATCTCGCAACTATACTGCACACTGCATTGCTCTTGTGAGTACCTCTTGCCCTGTATGATGATACTTACTTTCATAGATGGTTGATTGTGTAGCATCACTGCACATGGTAGCCTCGTTATCCTCCATTCGGTGGACATTATAAGATCGGTATCGACTCTAACATAAATTTAGAACAGGGCCGGCCCTGGGGGGGGGCAGCAGGGGCGGCCGCCCCGGGCCCCCGATGTCCAGGGGACCCCTCCGATGTATGCAGCTAGCCCATGGCCCAGGCCGAGGCAAACCAACGACGTAGTCGGTAGTCCCACGAGTAGTCTACGATCGTCCTGTTTTCTTCCCCGTCGAGTTCGATGACTTTTTCGCGGTGGTTTCGGCAGATTTGTTTTTGCCGCAGATGCGAGTCACATGCCGGCGACTCCGGGCTCGCGCAGGTCGTCCTCATCACCTCATCAACCCCATGTCCTGCCTCCGTAGGCCTCATGATCTACAAATCTTAAGATTGTATTTGGGGGCCTCATAATATACAAATCTGAAGATTTCTAGATGCCTTGTAGATCGTGAACTCCCACAAACAATTTTTTCGATGATGTCGCGAAGGTTGGAGTCCAGACAAAGAAAAGATTGATCCATGCATGGTTTTTTAGTTCAGATGTTGACAATTCCTTGAAATTTTATTTATTTGGTACTTTTTTTTCATGGCAGAGGTAACTCTGAATACTATTATGGGGTCATGAGGGATTATGGGAGTCAAGGGCCTCACGATCTACAAATATGAAGATTGATCTTCAGGTGTGTATGCATGGATATAATTATGTTTTTGTTTGAGTGTACTCTCTCTCTCCCTCTCTTCTGCGTGGTCTGATTTGTGATTCCGTTTAACTCACAAATTTATACTAGGGAGTAGGGATAAGGCAGGAAGAGTTTAGTGATCACTCGATCATGGATGCTAACATTAAGATCTATTACTTGCTAAATTGACATGCATATTCATGCTCTTGTTTCAATGTCATCTTAGTTAAATTTCTAGATGAGACTGTCATAATTTTATCTTTTTGAGAATCATATCATCCTTCTTTAAATAATAGACTTTGGGATACAAAGGCCATTAGGCGAAGCTGTCGGGCACACACGGCGACCAACCTCATCTCTCAGCAATGAGTGGTAGCATGCGTGCCTCTATTGGAAGATCTTCTCTTGGAAAGAAAGGAGCTATTTTCTAGGCCATGCTAGTCGCCATAATCTCCTTCGTCTGCCCATAATGGCACAATGAACCACCGTGCAGGGTATTGGTTGAGGGTCCAAATGCCATCGATGATGACTTTGATGCTCCCATAAAATTACACCCATGGCTCATTGAGACCTCCTCCAACATAGCTTCGCTGTAGTGCTTTCCCAATGCGGCGTCTGTGTTCACCTTCGCTCAACCAACAGGAGGGGGCCAGGATTAGACCGTCATAAGTGACTTTTCATCAACCAATACTAGAAAAATTTAAGGGCCCCCAAGTATTAATTTCGCCCCGGGCCCCCCAAAACTCAGGACCGGCCCTGATTTAGAATCAACCCAATGCTTTTGAAGATGTTGAGCTCTACAACCCTCTTGTAAGGACGGAGCATCTTCTATCACTACACTTGCATTAATAGCTACTCCCTCCGTCCCATAATATAAGAGCGTTTTGTACTTAACACCAGTGTACAAAACACTCTTATATTATGTAAAGGAGGGATTGGTTCATTGTGTAGCATTCTGCACCTTACCTCCCTCGCCCACCATTTACTAAAAAATATCAGATCTATATTTAATCTTACCAAAAAGTTGAATACACAGACAATGCCAGTGCATAAGTGTAGCCCATTGCTCTTGTCAGTACATTTGGTCATGTAACACTTGTACTTACAGGGATTGGTATTTGACTATGTAGCATCAATCTGCATCTTATCTTCGTTATCCTATATCCCTTCCAGTATTATCATATATATAATTAGTCTCTACAAAATGTAGAGTACCTGCAATGCTTATGAAGAACATTCTGTGCTGAAATTCTTGAGTTATCCTTCCCTTGACATGGACAAGGGCATTATAAATCTAGTGTTAACTATTAATGTAAGTCAGTCCTTCTAAAGCCTTTATCCTCAACTAGTTTTTAATTTTCTCATACTCCCTATCGTCAACTTCTATTTAGTTTGCTGTTTCTATCAAAATGCATGTTCGCAACAACTGTAAGTTCCAAGTTTTAGTTGTAAAACCAAATTCCTTATTCGTACGATGCACATCACCCAATACTCCCTATATGTATGCTTGTTTTTGTGGATCTATAATCCAGTGTGTGGTGAAGCAGCCCACGTTTGCACCTTGTCATTTCATGTTTTATCTTACTGATGTGGCTGATGATATGAACAACATGCCATGCACATTGACCAAAATAGATACAATGATTGTCTTTGCCCTTCTTCTATGCTTGTTTTGTCGACATGGTAATCTAGTAGTGTGGTGAAGCTCCCCGCATTATGAACAATGTCAAATTATGCTATTGATATTTTGAACTGACTCTTTATTCTAATTTGAAATTGGATGGAATTGACATCATAGTTACCATCTTTGTTTGTACATGTGTAAAACTTGTCATCTCTCTGCTTGTTTCAGGGTGATATGCCTGATGGCATGCACAAGTCTGCTGAAGGCTGTGAGGCAAACCCAAGATATATTGCAGCAAAGAAGGCAAAACATCTTGAAGATAGCAAGACAACCCCAAAGTCATGTCTTGATGTAGTGTTCAAGTTGCTTGAGACTAGCAGTCAGACAAGCTCACAGAATTCATTGTCTCAATCAGTTCTCCTTCTTCAATCTCAAGTTCAAGCAGAAAGGCACTCTGCAACTCAACTTCGACTTGAAGTCCAATCTCTAAGGAAGATCATAGAGAACACCAATGAGAGCCTCATTGCTAAACAGCTACACCTCGAAGCTATGACCGGCATGCTAGGCCGGTCTGACAGCCTTGCTCAGCAGCTTGCGCAGCAGCTCCCGCGCAAGGCTAACCTTTCTTGCACTGTCTTGGAAGTGGTCTTGGTTCAGTATTTTTTTTGTTACGTGCAATGACGCCCAGTTTTTGTAATCTGCTTCTTCGTTGCGCTTTATGATCACTTGTGGCGAACTTTGATGCCCAGTGGATGTAATATACCATAAATCCTTTATTGTGTAGTGTAGGTTTGTTCTAAGTTACAATGTAGAGTAGTTTTGTTCTTAATTCCTACTAGTTATCGTATATGCCATCATTCTCTATGTGAAAAGGGCGAAAATGTGACGTAGTCGAGCGGGCCGAAACTTTCACCTCTAACAGGCCTGCATTTTAGCGGGCCACAATTGGGCATGTATGCAACTTTCTTGGGCCTGAAAGGCCATTGGGGCCCTTCACACTTTGGGCCAGGCCCACAACGTACACGGGCCTACATTCAGCCCAATGTTTAGTTCATCCTTTAGTGGTCCCAACGCTTAGTTGGGCCCATGTTGCTTTGGGCCATAAACATGCTGAATATTCTGCTGTCCTGTTGAGGCCCAGAAGATACCATGATCCTTTAGCAGGTCAAAATGCATGTTAGGTCCAAAATTCGTCCACGGGCCTTTAGCAGGCTGAAATATAGACCAGGACACTATTGCCCCAGTTATATGACGGGCCATTACCAGGCCGAAACATATCCGGGGCCTTAGTTGGCCCATTGATATCATGGGACTTTAAGAGGCCAAAAGCTTAGTAGAGGCATCAACGTGCTGAATTTTACGACAGGCCTTTAACAGGCCCAAAGTCACGTTTGGATGAACTGTTGCCACCTTGATCACGGGCCGTTAGTGGGTCGGATGTCGCGTCGGACCATATATGGCCCATGGGCAGCACAGGCCATTCCTAGGCCGAAAGACACACTGGGCTGAAATGGGCCCATGTCTTCGTCGGGCCTCTAACAGGACGAAATGTCACTGAGCCATAATCGGGCCCAAATACTCGGCAAAACATTAACGGGCCAGATCTGGCTTTGGGTCGTAATTAGGCCATGTTTAAGCAGACCGTTAGTGGCCTGGCCCAATAGTACCTGAGTAAATACTACGGTGCCCTTAGCTGGGCCGACCCATTTAATATTTATGGGCCACTTTTGGGCTGGTCCACGTGTCAACATATCATAGGCGCATCTCGCCCATTGGACGAGTGACATCTGTGCCAACGCGGAGCTGACACGTGGTTCCGTCCGCCAATGAGAATTTTACACATAGAAAATCGCCATTGGTCGTGGCTGTTAGCAAGTTATCGGATCCAAAACCGGACCCGATAGCTTAACGGCTACCCGTTCCGATGGATGCCACGTGTCGGTTACCCTTGACGAAAGCACTTCCATGACGTGTCATTTATCATCATGGAAGTGGACACTTCCATGATGATAATTTTGTTATTGTCATGGAATACTTCTACGACAGCACATGTATGACTATCTTGATTCTGTCATAAAATCGTCATGGATGTACATGCATGACAGAAAACATGACCTACTGTGACAAACACGTATTATCATGGAAGTGTTTTTTTGTAGTGGATAGATGAACCACCGATTTCAGATGCTATTCGGCAAATGGCTATTGGGAGCGTCCAGCCAGTTGAAGGAAATGCACCTAAGTCATGTGATGATGATGCCCCCATGACTCAAAGCAGAACTAGTTAAGCCACTGCTGAAGAAAATGCCACACAGAATGCAAATGGCAATCAGATTCCTAATGCCGATCAAAATGGAAATTCTGTAGAGAATAGCAAAACAAATGCAGATACTGATGAAAATGATGATGATCATCATGATGAAAATCCTCATCCACGAGTGGCAAGTCGAGTTGATCCTTCATTAATTCTTGATGAACTTGAGAATCTAGGTTATCGACCAACAACTCGTTCACATGCTCGTTTGGTTAACTACTATGGAAGTTTCTCCTTTGTCTCATTGGCAGAACCTTCCAAGTATGAAAAATCCATGAATGATCCCGATGCGACGAATGTTATGCAAGAGGAGTTGGTGCAATTCGAACTGAATGATGTGTGGGAATTGGTTGACAAACCAAATCCTAAGAAGCACAATATCATCGGCGCTAAATGGATCTTTCACATCAAGCAAGATGAAAATGGCATAGTTGTGAGAAACAAAGCTCGCCTTGTCGCTCAAGGGTACACACAAGTAGAAGGTATTGATTTCGGTGAAACATATGCTCATGTTGCACGCCTTGAGGCAATTCGTATTCTTCTCGCTTATGCAAATTACGATGATATCCTGCATTATCAAATGGATGTGAATAGTGCTTTCCTCAATGGTGAAATTGATGAGGAAATTTATGTTAGGCAACCACCTGGCTTTTGAAAATCCCGAGTTTCCTAACAAAGTTTTCAGGTTGAAAAAAGCTCTATATGGGCTAAAGCAAGCCCCTCGAGCATGGTATGACACCTTGAAGAAGTTTTCGTGTTGTTGATGATGATCTATTTGTATGCCAAATATATGTGGATGATATTATCTTTGGTTGTACTAACAATGCTTACAGCTTAGATTTCGGGAAAATGATGTCCGAAAAATATCAAATGTCTATGATGGGTGAACTTAAGTTCTTTCTCGGACTTCAAATTCGTCAACAGGCAAATGGAAGTTTCATATCTCAGGAGAAATATCTCAAAGAATGTCTGAAGAAGTTCGAAATGTAAGATTGCAAAATGAAGGGCTACAAAATGCCTATGCCCACGAATGGTAAGCTGGGTGCTGATATGTACGGTAAGGATTACGATTAGAAGGCATGTCGTTCGATGATCGGTTCTCTTCTTTATCTATGTGCATCCATACCTAACATTATGTTGAGTGTTTGCATGTGTGCCCGTTATCAAGCTGCACCAAAAGAATTGCATCACCAAGTGGTCAAGCGTATTCTGAGATATTTGGCTCACACCCCCACTTTAGGTTTATGGTATCCGAAGGGAGCACAGCTTGATCTCCTTGGACATTTAGACTCAGATTATGCAGGTTACTTGGTTGACAGGAAATCTACTTCGGCGACATGTCATTTCATCGGTAGATCTTTGGTATGTTGGTCTTCACGCAAGCAAAATTGTGTATCCCTTTCTACGGTTGAGGCTGAATATATTTTTGTTGGCGCTTGTTGCACTCAGTTATTGTGGATGAAGCAGACTCTGAAGGATTATGACATCAAGGTCAAGAATATTCATCTATATTGTGACAATGAGAGTGTGATCAAAATTGCACACAATCTAGTGCAGCACTATCGCACAAAGCATATTGCCATCAGACATCACTTCATTTGGGATCATGTTGCTCGAGGAGATATTGCTATTGAACACGCCATCACCAAAGACAATCTCACTGATATCTTCACCAATCCTCTCGATGAGAAGAGATCATGTGCGTTACGGTGTGAGCTAAATATCTTAGATTCCGCAAACATGTAGTAAGATGGACTCGACACCCGTACCAACACCTCCACATCTTAATTGGAATGGGTGCATAACACTTGAAGAGTTTGAAAATTTCGACAAAGTGAAAGTTTCTTTCTGAGAGTGAATATATTAACGAAGAACAAGACTTATCGGGTGCCACGATAATTGTGCGATGCTCGAGGTCATACAGTTCTTATATGGTGGGTAACGCCACAACATTTTCTCTTTGTTTGCCTTCTGTTCGATTGAAGGATTTTGAGTTCGTCTGAATGCAATTCGCTCATAGCTTTTCGTTCAGCTTTTGTGTTTCTCTTGTCTGAGTGAATTGACTAGGACCAGGTTTTCTCTATATTCTACCATGTTCAATCTATTCTATTCAGTTATGAATGCTCAATTTCATATGGAAATGATACTTTATCAGGTGTCCTTGACCTCGATAAACTTTCGTTCTGAACTTTAATCATTTTGGCGAAAGCCATCCAAAATTTGGGGTTTCCCACCCAAGTCAGGACAATGATCTTTTATGATGGTTGCCACATGCTGTTTGTTAACTACCTTCCTATATTACCAGTTGAATCGCAAAAGTCTCCAAATAGTGGATGTTCGATCAGAATCATTTTATGCAGTTATTTTCCCTCGCATATAAATACTGCAGTTCCTCCACTCCCTCACTTATTCATCTTCCCGTCGCCACCATCTTCTCCTCTGAAATCCTCGCCTCAGTGATCCACGTTGATCTCGACGCCGATGATCTCTTCACCGCTTCACTGCCGGAAAGCAGTCACTGGAGTCTTTCCCTCGCCGCCAAGAGTCATCATCTTCCCCGCGCCACCGTAGCTGCTGCAGATCACCAAGCAAGGGTATGTGTGGCGTGAACTCATTCTTCCATCTTTATCGTTTGAGTTCGTCCGCAGTTTTATTCTCTGATTTTACCGCATATCTAGGATCTTTACTGCTTAGGGAACTTGTGTGGATGTTGTTTGTAGTTGTCCCTCGCACCCGAATATTTTCAGATCTAGGGTTTGTGTTCTTTATCACATGAATGGAATGCCTAGCATGCTAACTAGTATACTCTTTGGATTCACTAGCTCGTCCTAATCATTTCCTTCATTCAAAACTTTACTCAAAGTCTGCATCTAATTCTTCTTTAAAAGGATTTTCTGTTATCAAAACTTTTGCTTTGAGCATTCGTAAACCTGCACCCATTTTCCCTTGCATCTATTATGTTGACAAGCATATGCAGTCAGCTAAAGATTCTGCTCACCAAGCAAGCATGTCTGAGGGTGATGATATTGTCTTGGGCACAGCTGATGAGTCCAAAGCCTCCAAATGTAGAGGGCCCAACGGTAGGCCCATCGACCAACAAAAGAATGAGAACCGAGCAAAATCTTGGTGACCAAGAAGAAAATGCTCCTAAGAAAAGGAGAGGAGGCAGAAAACTGTACACAAACAATGCTGAAATGGTCTCTCATAGTGATTACGACACTGTTGAAGGAGAATCCAAGAATGACAGAGACATGCGCTTGTAATGGATTTGACGCCACTAGGTATGCAAGTGGTTCCACTATAAACTAGTTCATCCTCGATTTGCTAAGAACTTATCCTTTCTCCTTCATGGGGTGACTGCCGTGAAATTAACCTCATTAAAGTGGGAGATCCCCAGGAGAGGCCGCCTCCACCTCCAAATGCGGATCCGTCATCCCTTCGACTCCTGAATCATATCCTGATGAGCTGGCCAAGCTCCAGATGAATGCTAAGAAGAGAGCCGGGAATGCAGAAAAAGATAAAGCTCGAGAATAAGGAAATTTTCGCATTCTCAAATCTGATGTAGAAAAGAAAAGGGCCGAAGGAAAACCGGAAAGACATTGTAAGCACAAACATGATCCAAGTACTGCTGCTTTGAAGAAAAAGAGTGCTCCAAAGAAGAAGCCGACTGCTCAAACTGGAAGAAATGCATAAAGCCATTCTTCCGATCGAGATGATCGATTGCAAACCAAAGAGGTAGTTGATGATACACTGAGTGAACAAGCGAACATCACAACTTCTACAATGTTTCCTGATCTTCGAGCTCGTGTAGACCCAATAGCACCTCCGAAGAAAATCAAGTTGAGAAGAAAGACTCCACGCACAACTATCACTATGAAGGATTCTGTGAATATAACTCCCCATCCCGAGGCTATAAACTTGAAGGATTTGGTAGTTGATGCACCAGTCGACACTTCTAAGCGAGGAGAGCAAATTCCACAGCCTACAATAAAGAAAATCAAGGCTCCTTCCACCGAGCAAATTGCATCAAAGGACAAGGCTGCTTAGTTCGCTCCCACTTTGACTCAACCATTGGCTTCATTGCCTCCATTCGAGCAAGTTCAAGTGCAAACTGCTCCGATTACACAACCTGATGATAAATCTGATGCTCCACATTATTACAATCATGAGTTCATCATGGAGCAGCTAAACAAGTTCGTTGAAAACCCATTTGATGGTGAAGTGACATCTTTGCCCATTCCGTTTGAAGTCATCTCTCAAGCATCTGAGGCTATTCGAGAAACGAGAGATGATTCTATTGAGATCAACAACCTCACTGCAAAACTTCAAGCCCTTGATGATCGAATGAAAGCTGCAACTTCCAAGTTTGTCATTAAACAACTTGAAGAATCTTACATGGATATCAATCAGAGTTTGAACATCCTCCGCAACAGAAGGTTGGGTTTTCACTCGGATCTGGATAATATTGTTCGAAAGGTCTGCATTGAGCATCAAGCGCAAGCCACTAGCTACGATGATCTTGTTAAGGGACATATTGATCAAACTTCTTAGTAGAACAAGATGAAGAGGCGAAAGAAAACTACGATGAAAAATGCTCCTCCTGCTACAACAGAATGTCAACTAATCATTATGAAGCACATCCTGAGAAGGAAAACTCACCTGAGCCAGCAATTCCCCCACCAAGGCCAACTGAATCAGTGCCTGTGGTATCCCAGGTTCAGACTGAAATTCCTCCTCAGCATGTTGTATCTGAAGAAGGTGAAACCCCTCGCTCCGAACCTCATACTTCTCCTGCTCATGAAGAAACAAATGTTTCGGCTCCTCCAACTGACCAACAATGAGAAGTACCAACAAAGGTTTCGGCCCCGGTGCCCACCGAGAAGAAATCTCGTATGTCCACCATCTCTGCAACTCCTTCTGTTGTACCATCAACTCCTTCACCACTAAAATTGTCAATCGACACAACACCCAGAATTCAAGATGTTGGTCTGTCCGAACTTAAATGCTCATCATTCAGATTCAGTTATATATTTAGATGAAGTGATTTCCATCGAAGATGAACTTAAGTATCCATATCCTCAGGAAGAATTGTCATTGTTTTCAACCGTTGCTAGTGCTAAAGGACCGCTCTTCAATAGGAATGTACATCCGCAATTATTTCAGGAAAGTCCATACAAAGGGCCACACACATCTGAATCGCCTTGTTTCTGGACTAGAGAACATGCAATCTACTATTCTCAGGTACTATATGGCAGCAAGAAAAGTTTCCTACATGAGTATCCTGACATTGCAGCTATGTAGAAGATTGGTTGTTTTACACAGCTGCTGCAAGATCTTGATTCTATGCCACCTTATATATATATAGGGTGGGTCTATTATGATAACACCCCTTAAGAGTATTATTTTGATAACACCTAGGCTTATTCTCATAACACCTGGAAACTTATCCAGACCCCGAAACGAGCTAAACAGCCAACACAGACGAACTGCGGGGCAGAGGAAAAAAACTCCAACACCCAAACCCACGACCACCCACTACCTCGTGTCTACCCTCAACCTTGCTCGCACCCCCACATCCCGCACAAACCCACGCCCCTTGTCGGTGACAAAACCGGTGGATCTAGGGTAGGGGGTCCCGAACTATGCATCTAAGGATCGATGGTAATAGGAGACTGGGGACACGATGTTTACCCAGGTTCATGCCCTCTCGATCGAGGTAATACCCTACTTCATGCTATATTAGTATGGATGAATATGAATACAAGAGTTGATCTACCTCGAGATCGTAATGGATAAACCCTAAGTCTAGCCTATGAGGATATTGTGATTCTCTTCTCTAGCCTCTACGGACTAAAGCCTCCAGTTTATATACACACCGGAGGGGCCTAGGGTTTGTACATGTCTGTCGGAGATATGGACCATGGGTACCCTCAGCGCCAACCCTTGGTATTTTAAGACAAATAACAGCCGCTTGGTCTACCACGGCCGTCAGCTCCTCGAGCCGCCTCCTAGGGTAGCCTGCCCTAGGAGCCGGCGGCCAGCAGGCGGCAGGGACCCAACAGGCGGCAACACCAAGCACCACCAGCCAGCAGGCGGCCCCTCACTCCACCCTTAGGGGACACACTGAGGTGAGTCCCGGCGCGGCGGGGGCATGGCTACAGGAGAACATGTCCTTAGAAGATCTATAAGGACGTGGCTACAGTAACCATGTACTTTGGGAATATCTCCTAAGCGGCGGGACGCTGTAGCCACGAGGCTCGTGACCAAGCCGTGGTCAGAGGAGGCCACGATCCCACTACCCGCAAACGGCAGGGCCAACAGGCGGCTGGCCCCATCGGTCAGCGAGCAAGCTCAAGGACAAACCGCCTCTGGCACGCGGCCGGGGGAAACGGCCGTCTGGTAGCAGACGGCGCACCCCACCCTAGAAGTCCGAGCCCCATCAAGATGACGGGACGGGGCGAGGCGGCAGCGTACGGCGGGGGACGATGGCACTGTGGCCATGCCCTTCCCAACAATGCTGTCATCAGCAAAAGCACCCCCACAGTGAAAGGCAATCACGAGGGGCCCGTAGGCGGCGGGCCCCAGCAGACAGGCGGCGAGGCCGGCACCCGAAGACACTGACGGCTGGGGCCGCGCCGTCGAGGTTACCATTGTACCCCTGGGGGGTAGGCCTATATAAACCCCCCAGGGTCCTCCATGTTGAGGGCTGGAGGGTTGGCTATTAGAAGTTGACAAGATAAGAACCCTGGATAGGGGAGGGAGGAGGTGAGCTAGCCTTGTTCATCTTCTTCCTTCATACATCACAGCTCAAGGAGCAATCCTGTAACCACTCTAGTGCCATCAGTGATGACGCGGGGTCCCCGCAGAGCAGGACTAGGGGTGTTATCTCCTCGGAGAGCCCCGAACCTGGGTAAGATTCGTAGGTGTCCTAAGTATCGTCTTATCCCGCTTCCCGAGCCCGGCGACGTTCTTTTGACCCCATGCATGATAAGCCATCCTTTGGCATATGTCGTCCCAAAACCCCGACATTTGGCGCCCACCGTGGGGCTAGGTGCACCATCATCCGGAGACATGTTGTGGACGGGAACCTTGTTCCTTCCTGGTGAGAGTAGCCAGCCCGGCACGCCCGCTGGCGTAGAGACCGGGATGCTTCGCAGCGCTGAGGCTGCATGCGCCGTGAGCGGGCTCGCCGATCTGCTCGGCGCCGCCCGCGTCCACGACAAACCTTCTCCGGCGGCCGAGCCAGTGGCGCCGGAGAGCTTCCCCGTCGAGCTCCTCGACAAGCTCCACCTCGTCGACGAGCGTGCATCTGACGTGGAGTCAGTATGCTCTTCTGACCCACCAGTAGACATGATCGTCGACCCCGACGACTCCTTCCCCGAGCACGTGGAGATCGTCAACGACCCTCTTCTCGTTCTTCCGATCTGCGGCACCATCGGCATCGTCACGCAGGTGCTCGTCACCGACCACGGCGAACCATCGTGCCGGACGGGTCCAAACCCGCTCGAGGCCACTCTGCAGCACCTCGCCGCCCCTGTCGCGGCGGGGGCAGACGGCGCGGAGTTGGAGGCACTCCACGTCTCGCTCCTCGACAGCGCCAACAAACTGGCCGCCTCCCGACGCCTCACTGAAGCTTACCGTCGCGAAATGGACCGCGCCATCTGAGGCACGCCGGCTGCTGGCGAGCCTAGCCGAGCCGGCGTTGTCCGTGATCGCGGTGGGCTGCTAGCGGATATGCTGGGAGCCCCGCGGCCTGTGTACCTCACTCCATCGGAGAACCTAAGGGCTGCCCAAGCGGCAGTCAATGAGATGGGCCACTTGGAGGGAGACGAGCTCCGTTGCATGACCCAGCGTGCCCGCCAGCTCCTCGACGCAGCTGCTACGCAGCAGGAGGCCCGTCGCCAGGTATCAGAGGTGGCTGCGCACGCTGACAGCCGCCCTCTTCGGCGGGACCAAGGAACCACGTCCCGCTCTCCAACAGTCGGCGCCACCAATCGGCGAGACTAAGAGCCCGCTGCCAGCCACAGCCGGCAGACTCGCTTCACCATCGAGCGTGACGAAGACGGTCGCCCAAGGGTCGTAGAACGACGAGGGGAGTAGCCGCCTCCTCCCAGGCGGGAGAGGCGCGTGTCTCCTCCGCCTGTTGACCACCCCTCTCTGGAAGGCCGCCTGGGCTGCCGCAAGGGGGTCGGGGAGAACGACGCCCGCCACCGCCTGGACCGTCTGGCTCGCTCCCAGGCGGTTGAGGAAGAAGATGACCTCGGTCCGGCCTGCTTCGGCCCCCGCATCCGCAACGAGCCTTTTCCCAAGGGCTTCTCGCTCCCCAGAGACACCCCCAAGTACAACGGATCAGTGAAACCAGAGGACCGGATGGTGGACTACTCCACGGCTGTCAGCATAGCCACCGGCAACAGGCGTGTCGCGGTGAAGTACGTGCCTCTCATGCTCTAGGGCACGGCTCGGACGTGGCTGAACAGCCTCAAGCCCAACATCATCAACGGCTGGCTAGACTTCACCGACGCCTTCACACGCAACTTCACCAGCACCTACAAGCACCCTCCCAAGCCGCGTCAGCTCTCCCTGTGTGTCCAAGGCCCGGACGAGTCGGCTCGTGACTATCTAACACGTTGGGCAGAGCTGCGAAACTCCTGTGAGGGAGTGCACGAGGTACAAGCCATCGAATATTTCACAGCCGGGTGCAGAGAAGGCACCTTGCTCAAGCACCGTCTCCTGTGCTACGAGCCGGCCACGTTGGATGAGCTGCTAAGCATAGCGGACAAGTACGCCACCACTGACTCCTCCATGAAGACCGAGTTGCAAGTGGATGCTTCCGGCAAGATGACCCCTCCAACTCCCAAGACGCCGACAGGAGAATCCAGCCGGCGCCAGCAGAACAACGACCAGAAGCGCAAGGCCCAAGCGCCGGCTGCCAATAGCCGGCTAGTGGCAGCGGTCGATGGACAGCAGCCAGAGGTTCAAGCAGGGCCCAAGCGCCAGAGGGGCGGCAAACCGGTATGGCAGCCGGCCTTTTCCTTTGATCAAGCCTTGGACGCCCCCTGCAAGTTCCACGGCGGTGCAAAGCCCTCCAACCACACCACACGAAAGTGTCACTGGCTCACAAGGATTGCGAGGGGAGAAGCTCTGCCTCCGCCGCTTGCTGGACCGCCGGCTCCGCCTCCTAATCCGCCGGCTGCTCGTCCAGGCGGCCAGGTCCAGGATGAGTTCCCAGAAGAAAATGGAGCCTATGTTTTCTTCACCAGCCAGACGGATGATAGGCACAGCCGGCGCCAGCAGCGCAGAGAGGTCAACATTGGTGCCGTCAAGAACCCAGAATTCATGCACTGGTCTGAAAGGCCTGTCAGCTGGAGCCGAGAGGATCACCCGACTGTCATGCCATCTCTAGGGGCCTATGCCTTGGTCCTGGACCCCACTCTCTCCACTGACAAGCAGGCCTGCCGTTTCTCCCAAGCCCTGGTAGACGGCGGCAGCAGCATCGACATCATGTACCGAGACACCATGGAGAAGTTGGGCATCAAAGAGAAGCAGCTTCAGCCCACCAGGACCGTGTTCCATGGCATTGTGCCAGGCCTCTCTTGTTCACCAATCGGCAAGGCCAGGGTCGATGTCCTGTTTGGTGACAAGACGCACTTCCGAAGGGAGCCGGTCTGGTTCAAAGTGGTGAACCTAGAAAGCCCCTATCACGTGATCTTGGGCCAGCCCGCTCTTGCAAAGTTCATGCCAGTCCCCCATTATGCCTACCTCAAGATGAAGATGCCTGGTCCCAAGGGAATAATCACCATAACCGGAGACTACGAGAAGTCCATTGCATGTGCAACGGCCAGCAGTCGCCTGGCAGAAACCCTTGTTGTGGCTGAGGAGAAGCGCCGTCTGGAGCGGCTGGTGGCAATGGCTGGCGAGCAGCCGGCCATACCAACCGATCCCAAGGAGGCGGAGCCACAAGGCTCGTTCCAGCCCTCCAAGGACACAAAGAAGATTTCCTTGGACCCATCTCACCCGGAGCGATTTGCTGTCATAGGGTCAAGCCTAGACAGCAAATAGGAAAGCGAGCTTGTCGATTTCCTCCATGAGAATCGAGACATCTTTGCATGGTCCCCCAAGGACATGCCTGGTGTTCCGACGGAATTCGCCGAGCACAAGCTGCACGTGAAAGAAGATGCAAAGCCTGTCAGGCAGCCGCTGTGCCGCCTGTCAGAAGAGAAGAGAAGAGTCGTTGGGGAGGAGGTCGCCCACTTGCTAGCAGCCGGCTTCATCATGGAAGTTTTTTATCCCGAGTGGCTAGCAAATCCAGTCCTGGTGCTGAAGAAGAACAATAAATGGCGCATGTGCATCGATTACACCAGCCTGAACAAAGCTTGCCCCAAAGATCCGTTTGCTCTGCCACGAATAGATCAAGTGATTGACTCCACAGCCGGATGCGAGTTGCTGTCTTTCCTTGATGCCTATTCAGGATACCACCAAATCAAGCTTGATCCAGCCGACCGTCTGAAGACTGCTTTCCTCACGCCGTTTGGGGCCTTCTGCTACCTGACCATGACGTTCGGCTTGAGAAATGCCGGCGCCACCTTTCAGCGCTGCATGCAGAAGTGTCTCCTCAAGCAGCTTGGCAGGAATGCCCATGTTTACGTGGATGATATTGTGGTGAAGACGAAGAAGATAGGAACCCTTTTGGAGGATCTCCAAGAAACATTTGAGAATCTACGCCGCTTTCAGATTAAGCTAAACCCGGAGAAATGCGTCTTCGGGGTACCAGCAGGCCAGCTCCTTGGCTTCCTAGTATCCGAACGCGGCATCGAGTGCAACCCCGCGAAGATCAAAGCCATCGAGAGGATGGAACGGCCGACCCGTGTGCGAGATGTCCAGAGGTTCACGGGGTGCCTGGCATCTCTCAGCCGCTTCATCAGCCGGCTGGGAGAAAAGGCACTCCCCTTATACCAACTGATGAAGAAGACCACTTGCTTTGAGTGGAACGACCAGGCGGACGAAGCCTTCCAGCAGCTCAAGCGACTGCTGTCCACCCCGCCTGTCCTGGCGGCGCCAGCAGACAAGGAACCCATGTTCCTTTACATAGCTGCCACCGGCCGGGTGGTCAGCACTGTCATTGTGGTCGAGTGCCCAGAGGAAGGCAGAGCCTTGACCGTCCAGCGGCCCATCTACTACTTGAGCGAAGTGCTATCAGCATCCAAGCATTATACCCCCATTACCAGAAGATGTGCTACGGCATGTACTTCATCGTCAAGAAACTCAAGCAGTACTTCCAAGAGCATTCCGTCACGGTCGTCTGCACGGCCCCGCTTGCTGAAATCATGGGGAACAAAGACGCCTCAGGAAGAGTGGCCAAGCGGGCCATCGAGCTGGCCCCCTTCACCATCTTCTACCAGCCGCGCACCACCATCAAGTCGCAAGCATTGGCCGACTTCCTCGTCGATTGGGCCGAAACCCAGTACCTGCCGCATGTGCCAGACTCGACCCATTAGCGGATGCACTTTGACGGATCGAAGATGCGCACCGGCCTAGGAGCCGGCGTCGTCCTCACCTCCCCCAAAGGCGATAAGCTTTAGTATACCCTGCAGATCCACTTTGTCGCCTCCAACAACGTGGCGGAATATGAGGCACTTATCCACGGGCTCCGGATGGCCAAGGAGATTGGCATCTGCCGAGTGCTGTGCTACAGTGACTCAGACTTGGTTGTCCAGCAGTCGTTTGGGGACTGGGACGCCAAGGATGCAAATATGGCAAGCTACCACTTCCTTGTCCAGCAGATCAGCAGACACTTTGATGGCTGCGAGTTCCTCCATGTGCCACGAGCTGATTACATGCAAGCGGACACCTTGGCACAAATCGGTTCCACGTGCCAAGCAATACCAGCCGGCGTATCTCTCCAGTGCCTGCCAAAACCGTCTATCAAGCCTTCACCAGAGTCGGAGTCAATCTTCATACCAGCCGACCCCGGGGCAGGCGGCCCCGCGGTTTCGGCTGCTGGCCAAAAGACTGCCCCGGCAGGCGGCCACGACACTCCAGCTCTAACAGACAGATCACCCACAGCCGCGCCTGCTCCTGGCCCGGGGACTGCTCCAGCAGACGGCCAGGAGGCGCCGGCTCCAGCAGACGGCTTGGGTACTTCGGAGACACAGCAGGCGGCTCAGCCCAGCCCTCCGCCTCCTAGCCCAACCACCCTGGTCTCTCTGGCCGAAGCAACTAGAGTCTCAGCGCCGTCTTGGGCACGGCCAATCCTCACATTCCTGCTCAAAGGAGAGCTGCCAGCAGATGAAACTTTGGCGCATCAAGTTCAACGCCGAGCCTCAGCTTACACCATTGTCAACAAAGAGCTCGTCAGAAGGAGCGCGACGGGCATCTTCCAACGCTGTGTAGAAGCAACAAAAGGGCTGGCCATCCTGAAGGACATTCACCAGGGGGAGTGCGGCCACCACGCGGCCTCAAGATCTCTCGTAGCCAAATCTTTCTGCCACAGTTTCTTCTGGCTGACTGCTTTGGACGATACCAAAGATTTGGTGAAGAAGTGCAACGGCTGCCAACGCTTTAGCTCCAAGCAACACTTGCCAGCTTCTGCGCCCAAGACTATTCCGATCACTTGGCCATTTGCCGTCTGGGGTCTGGATATGGTGGGACCTTTCAAGACTGCCAGAGGAGGCCTGACACACTTACTTGTGGCAATAGATAAATTCACCAAGTGGATCGAAGCCAAGCCAATCAAGAAACTCAATGGCCCAACTGTTGTGACATTCATTGCAGACATCATAGTCCGGTATGGTATACCGCACAACATCATCACCGACAACGGCACAAATTTTGCCAAAGGCGCACTTGCCCGTTTCTGTGCAACTCAGGGCATCCGGCTTGACCTAGCATCCGTTGCCCACCCACAGTCTAACGGCCAAGTCGAGCGTGCCAACGGCCTTATCCTATCTGGCATCAAGCCCCAGCTGGTCGAACCTTTGGAGCGGTCAGCCGACTGCTGGATCGAAGAGATGCCGTCTGTCCTATGGAGCCTCAGAACCACTCCGAACAAATCCACCGGCTTCACACCTTTCTTCCTTGTCTACGGGGCCGAGGCCGTCATCCCAACAGACGTTGAGTTTGACTCACCTCGCGTCACCATGTACACGGAAGCTGAAGCCAAAGAAGCACGCGAAGACGGCGTGGACTTGCTGGAGGAGGCCCGGCTAGTAGCACTCAGCCGCTCCGCCATCTACCAGCAGGGTCTCCGCCGCTATTACAGCCGGCTAGTGAAGCCACGCTCCTTCCGCGAGGGAGACCTTGTGCTCCGGCTGATCCAGCAAACAGCCGGCCAACACAAGCTCTCGGCTCCTTGGGAAGGACCGTTCATCGTCAGCAAGGTACTGGGCAACGACGCCTACTACCTCATCGACGCCCAGAAGCCAAGAGCGCGCAAGAGAGACGACTCAGGCTAGGAGTCAGAACGCCCATGGAATGCAAACCTTCTTCGTCGCTTTTATAGCTGAAAGACAGTATGTGTCATGCTATCTAAGTTATTTTGAGAATCAGTGGGAGCCCCGAGAGATTCTCGGGGACTGCCCAAGCCTTTATCCATATGATAAGAATTATGCCTGTGAATGATTGTTGTTCACTCCTTCGTCCGGCACCGGAGCCTACCAGACGGCCCGGGGACTGGCCGCCTGGCCCTATGTCTAGAGAATTCTCCTTAAAAAGTCATACAAGTAATGTCATGGCACCCAAGCCCTCTCCTGCATCAAGTCGCAGACTCGCAGAACGCGGCTGTCCGGCTGGCAAGAGCCAAAGGCAGGAAGTGGTGCCCACATGAAAAATGGCTAAGGAAAAAAGACATAGGGCCAGCCGGCCCTTAAGATTAACTGCCGGCTGCCGAGCAGCCGGCCAGCCGGTTCTAGGCTTGGCCAGACCGTCCTCCAGAGGGCGAGATACTTGCCCACCCTGAAAACAGCCAAGTCCCTGACCCAGCCACAGAACCACGGAGTGGCCATCTGGCCGGCAGGGCGGCAGTAGAAAGGGTTGGCAAGGAGAAAATCGCCACGAGGAACTAGGGCAAGGCTAATCCTAGGACTCGGCACAATTGCATAAAAACAATGCTGCATTAAAAAGAATATTTACATCCAAAAGGCCTTAAGAGCCGCCTCGTAGCAATAACTTACTAAATACACCCAGCGGGTGGAATTGTTCGAATTAACCTTGCGAGTCTTACAGAAAGGCAGACAATACAAAGGAAAATCCTAAGGAGCAGCAGGCTGGGCAGGCGGCACGACGGAGCCGGCTTCTGGGGAGGCCGCCTGGCGGGGCTCGGTCTGGCTGTCTCCTGCAACAGGCGGGGCCGTCACTCCCGGCCCGCTTGTTGAGGACTGGTCAGGCTGGCGACTGCCTGCTGGGTCCGCCTCCTGGGAGCTGGTCTCCTCGTCACTGCCTCCCTCGTCCTCATCGCCTTCGCTGGAGGCGATCTCCTCGTCCGGCTCTTCCGACGCTGCCATGTCCAGCCCGAAGTTACCAGGCAGCACTACGTGGCCCCTGTCATCCAACTCTGGGATGAAGAGGGAGGTGTCGGCGTATTCGGCGAGGGCGGCAGCCCACTGGACGAGTTCCTCTGCTCCGCAGCCAGCTCCGGATGGGCCTCCGCGCGGAACATCTCCAGCTGCTCAAGGCTCAGGCCTGGGTACCAACTCTTGGCGAATTCCAAGGCAGTCCGTGCGCCAGCCCTTGCCGCGGAGCCCTTCCAGGCCTCGAAGCGCTGGCCGACCGCCTCCAGCCAGGCGACCGTCCAGCTTGGGGTGCAAAGCATGGGCACACCTGGCCAGAGGGCGGCCGGGACTTGGGCGCCAGCATGCTACAGACGGCGGACTGGTAGAAGACGCACCCGTATGGAGAGAAGCTCCTCGGCCGGGGTACTGGGCGTGTTGGGTGCAATTTCCCGGCCCGCCTGGTGCCTCGCAGCACGCTCGGCCTCGATGGCCTGGGTGGCGGCCATAGAGTAGCCCGGGAAGAATTCTGCCAAGACTAGAACAAGTATCAGAAGAAAAGCAAGACGGCTGCTGCAAACAATGAAAACAGAACGAGAAGGCAGATGCCTCACCGTCGACCATGTCTCCAATGGCTACGTAGCCGTCTTGGAGAGCCGCCTCCTTCTCGGCCCAATTCGAGCGCTCAGTCTCAAATTTAGCCCGCAGAAGGGACTCGGCGTCTGACATTTTGCCGAGCTCGGCCTTGTGGGCCGCCACCTGGTCTGCCAGCTCCTTGGTCAGGCGATCGCGGTCTTGGGCGGCGAGGGCACGCTCCTGCTCCTTTGCGGCCATCTCCGTCTGGGCCTCGCCCAGCTGGCTGCGGAAGCTGGCTGCGGCCGCTGGCAGGGGAGAAAGAAAAAGAACAAGGGTCAGCAGCAGAAGACATAACCTTGGAGTTCCAAGCCGCCTGCTCAGCAGCCGGCTCAGAACTCGGGGACTACACCCAGCGGGTGCGCTGACGCGCCCCCGCAAGGAGAAAAAGTGACACTGACCTCGGCTGTCTGCCAGGGCAGTCTGCAGCTGCGCCAGCTCCTGGCGATAGGCGTTGTAGGAGGCCACGCGAAGATTGTGGTACTCCTGCAAACAAGAAGCAAGATCTGATCTGGGTGAACGCTTTGGAGTTCCAAGCCGCCTGCTCAGCAGCCGACTCGGAACTCGGGGACTACACCCAGTGGGTGCGCTGACGCGCCCCCACGGAAAAAATCGAAGGAATAAAAGCAGAAATGAAACACACTTACCCGAACGGAGGACCGTGTGGCGATGAAATCCTGCATCGCCGTCTGCACGACGCTGCCCAGGGAGTTCATGCGGTCCAAGACGTCCCGCGACGCGACGAGCCACGCGCCGCCTCCTCCGGATCTCAAGCTCGATGGCGCCGCGCTGGTCGCCTCGCTCTCCGGCGCGGACGAGCTGGCCCCGCCAACCTCCACCTGTTGGGGCATGGAAACCGCCCTCGCAAGGCACCGGCGGGTTGGGCCTCGGGGGGCCGGCTGCGGGCCAACCACCAGCGTGCCCCCAACCGGCGGCACCTCCGTCCCCACCGGCCGGCTGCCCTGCTCCGCAGCAGGCGGCGCTGGGGGTGGTGGCGGCGTCTCCAAGATGACGCACTCGTCACCTCCATCGCCCGGAGCCGGCTGCTCGTCTGCAGCCGGCGTCTGGGCGGACGGCTCCTGAGACCTTGGCGCCGGGCGGTCGACGTGGCATGCTGGCTGCTGGGGGCCCTTGCCCTATTCTCGAACGCGGGCGGCATCTGCCTCGGCCTTCTTGGCGGCTTCGGCCTCCGCCTGGGCGGTGGCATCTGCCGCCGCCCGCTCACGCTCCGCGGCCTCACGCTCCGCGCGTGCCTCACGGGCGTTCCTCTCTGTCGCCTCCCGGAGCGCGGCGGCAGGATCCACGCGAGGGGGCACAGGAGGGGCGTCCGTGCCTCCTACCATAGAGCCCGCTGGCACCCATGAGAGGAAGAGCAGCGCGCTGTGAGGACGTCCAGAAGAAACAATGAATCAAGCAAGAAGGGATCAGCTGAGGAAAAAGAATAAGACGCAAAGAATGAGTAAGGGACACTTACCCAGACACGACTGGCCTGGCCTTGGGCATTTTCGGCATGTTTGCCCTGGCGGCTGCCTCCTGACGCCTCGTGGCAGCAGTCGACAGCCGAAGCTTCTTGGGTGGAGCGCCAGTCGGCCCTGACGAGGACCTCCGCTTCCCGCCACCGGCTGTGCCAGATGGCCCTGCCTGCCGGCTGGCGCGGACGGGCGCCTCCTCCATCCCCTCGTCATCGTCCGGCCAGCTCTCGAGGCCGCCTTCTGGCTGGGCACCCGATAGCGGGTCCCCGCCGCCTGTCACCTCCTCCTCCTCCATGGCGGCGGCGGCCCCAAGATCGGGGTCGCTCGTATCACTCTGAGAGCGATCCGGCTCGAGGGGGCGGCCCAGTTGGTTGGAGCCTGGCGCCGGCTGGCATGGGAAGATCTGAGCCGGGTGTTAGCACCAGACAGCTACAGTAGCCGGACAAAGAAGAAAGAAAATAGAAGGACGAAAACTTACTGCGGGCGGCTGGTTGTTACGGCTGTACGGAGCCTTGCTGAAGGTCCAGTCGGCTTCGGAGACCTGGCAGCTGGAGATGTGGTTCACCAGCCGAGCCACTTCCCCGTGTGGCAGGGGCTTGGTGCAGGTCCGGCTGGGGTCCCGGCGCCCGCTCATTTTACAGATGAGGTGGGGCCGGCACTGCAGCGGCAGCACCCGGCGCTCGGCGAACGTCAGAAGCAGATCCGCAAACTCCAGGCCTTCGTCGTCTCTCAGCTCCCGGAGACGGCGCACGGCGACGGAGGCGCCTTCGGTCAGGGCGACAGGCCGAGTCTTCCAGGAGTCCCGAGGCTCAGCAGGCGGCCCCGGCACCCACTCCGGCAGGCAGATGAAATCTTCCTCGGGGTCGACGTTGGAGACATAAAAATACGTCTTCTGCCACTGCTTCACCGATCTGACGAGTTTCGGCGCCGGGAAGAAGTTTCTCGCCCCGGTGTGCTTCACGGCGATGCATCCTCCGCACTGAGCGACCACGCTCTGGACGGTAGTGCCCAACTTCACATAGAAGAGCTCCGTCCAGAGCTCGACGGTGGGGAGGATGCCAAGATAGGCCTCGCAGAGGACGACGAAGGAAGAAATGGTGGTTATCGTGTTCAGCGTGAGGTGGTGCGGTTGGATGTGGAAGAAGTCGAGGAACGAGCGGAAGAAGCCGCTCGCCGGCAGGCCAAACCCGCACGGAAAGTGCGAGCGGAAGACGACCCGCTCGCCTTGTTGCGGGGCCGGTCTGATTTCCGGCACCGGCGCCAGGCGCACGGTGACCCTGTCGGCCGGCGGCAGCTTCCGCGACCGCCGGAGAACGTCCACTTGCTCTTGCACGACCTCACTGCCGTCCCATTGGTCGTGGTGTCGGGTAGGCGCTGGAGTAGCCATGGCTCGGGCGGTGTTTTGCTGTGACTGCGGCAAGGAGAAGTGAGGAAGAAGATGAAGGACCGGGGAGGGTGAGCGCGAGAGCAGCGCGAGCCCTCTCCCCCGGCCTATATATAGGCCCTGGCGACGAAGGCGAGGGGGCGGGCGTGGGCTTAACCACCCCACGTCCCGCACAACCCCCGATTTTCTTGCGCCTAATCCGCGCGCATTAAATGCGCGTGGGAGGGTAATCGATTAACCCTGCCACTTTGGATCTACGCGAGGCCCGAGGCCCATAGTGACGGGCCCCGGCCCACTATTATGTCATGTCACGCGCGTGGGCTGGCAGGCCGACGCGACAGGGCGGTGACGCGTGGGCGCTGCCAACGGTCCGCGGGTCTGTTCGGCTGCCCGCTGGCCAGGCGGCGCTTTCCTGCCGAAGATTCTGAGACGACGGTGCGGCTCCCAGAGGCCGGCTCCTGCAGCACAGAGCCAGCCGGCGGCAGACGGACTCCTTAAGCAGACAAGAGACAGACGAAAAGCAAGCCTGAGGGGAGAAGCTGCTGGAACCCCTCAGCATCTCCAGTGTCCGCATCGGAGTTCCACCAGCTTCGGGGACTACTGTCGGAGATAATGACCATGGGTACCCTCAGCGCCAACCCTAGGTATATTAAGACAAATAATAGCCGCTTGGTCTACCACGGTCGTCTGCTCCTCGAGCCGCCTCCTAGGGTAGCCTGCCCTAGGAGCCGGCTCCCAGCAGGCGGCAGGGACCCAACAGGTGGCAACACCAAGCACCACCAGCCAGCAGGCGGCCCCTCACTCCACCCTCAGGGGACACACTGAGGTGAGTCCCGGCGCGGCGGGGGCATGGCTACAGGAGAACATGTCCTTAGAAGATCTATAAGGACGTGGCTACAGTGACCATGTACTTTGGGAATATCTCCTAAGTGGCGGGACGCTGTAGCCACGAGGCTCGTGACCAAGCCGTGGTCACAGGTGGCCACGATCCCACTACCCGCAAACGGCAGGGCCAGCAGGCGGCTGGCCCCATCGGTCAGCAAGCAAGCTCAAGGACAAACCGCCTCTGGCAGGCGGCCGGGGGAGACGGCCGTCTGGTAGCAGACGGCGCACCCCACCCTAGAAGTCCGAGCCCCATCAAGGTGACGTGACGGGGCGAGGCGGCAGCGTACGGCGGGGGACGATGGCACTGTGGCCATCCCCTTCCCAACAAGGCTGTCGTCAGCAAAAGCACCCCCACAATGAAAGGCAATCACGAGGGGCCCGCTGATACATCTCAAACGTATCTACTTTTCCAAACACTTTTGATATTGTTTTGACCTCATTCTTGCATGATTTGAACTAAACTAACCCGGACTGACGCTGTTTTCAGCAGAGCTGCCTGTATGGTTTAATTGTGAGCAGGAAAACGGATTTTTAGGTATCTCAAAAAATTCCACGAAAAATCACAGAAAATCCACGCACCCGAAGGAACCCGGAGCCAGAAGAGGGGCCAGAGGGGGGCCAGGGGGGCCCCAGGCGCCCTGGTGGCGCGGCCCACCCCCTGGCCGCGCCGGGGGGTCGCCTGGGTGGGCCCCACCTCCCCTGGTGCCCTACTTTGACCTGTATTTTAGCTCGTGATGGAGAAATCCTAGATCAGAAGTTCTTTTCCCAGTTTTCGTCGCGGAGCCGCCGCCACCCTCTGTTCTTCTTCGGGAGGGCTAATCTGGAGGCTGAATTGGCCTCCGGAGAGGGGAGATCGTCGCCATCATCATCATCATCACCACTCCATCATCCCTCCATGACTTCTCCTTCCATGTGTGAGTAATCCCCTGCTGTAGGCGAAGGGGATGGTAGGGATTGGATGAGTTAGATCATGTAATAGTTTGTCAGATCGTTGGGGGCATGTTGCCTATCATCTACTATGGTGTTAATCATCTTTGCTTCAACTTGTTATTCTTAATGCTTGTCACTTAGGGCCCGAGTGACATGATTTCAGATCTGAACCATATGTTTTTGCATGAATATATTTGTGTTCTTGATCCTATCTATGAGTTGTTTGCACCTATTACGGTTCGGAACCGGCGATCCCAAAAGTGACAGCTTGGGACATCAAAGGGGACGGTCCGTAGTTTGAGGATTACATGTATCCATTGAGTTTATTGCTTTGTTCCGGTGCTCTTTGACAGGAGCACCTTAATCTCCATAAGTTCCTTTTGGCCCCGTTCGTAGCGGGATGGTAGGACAAAAGATGTTGTGCAAGTTCTTATTGCAAGCACGTACAACTACCTACGGGATACATGCCTAATGTTTGATATTTGCCTAGATGATCATTACTTTTCCGTGTGCCTTGCCCCAAGTTAGAATCATGATATATCTCATCCATGCAGCGCCCAACCATCCGTCTCCCTAGCCTACAGTGTTTTAAATCCTGCTGGTCACTAGTTGCTACTTTTGCTATTTACTTCTGCTATTTACTTTTGCTGTTTACTTTTACTATCACTATCATCACTATCATATCACTGTTACCACTTATCTTTTGTTGCAAGTAAGTATATTTCAGGTGCGGTTGAATTGACAACTCAACTGTCAAAGCTTATAAATACTCTTTGGCTCCCCGTGTGTCGAATCAATAAATTGGGTTATTCTTACCCGCGAAGACTATCTCGATCCCTTACGGTTGAGGGTTATCAAGTACCGTTTTCTGGCGCCGTTGCCGAGGAGCATAGCAATATTTACAAGTCTACTTGAAGTATCCTACCTGCTGCACTTCATCCGCTATGGGTAAGAAAGGAGACCCCAAGGTTCCGATCTTACTATCTACTACAAGAAGAGGTACTGTTCTGAGCACTAGTGCTACACTTGATTCACCTTCTGTTATGAGTAAGTTTGCCTCACCGCCACCACATGATGCTCCTACTGAATCTGTTACTATGGCCGATACTCTTGATGATGCTTCCACTACTTTTGATGATATTAGCTCACTTGGTTATGCTCCTGAGAAACAGATCGCTGCTGCTGCAAAAAAGTCTGAAATTAAAATTCCTGTTACTCGCTACCCTATTGGTGAGACTTACAATTATCCTGATTTGAGTAAACTCAAGGAGAGACTCCTTGACGATGATTACTATATGCTTGATGAAGATTTATGCAGGGAACTGACAGAGTTTTCTGGCTCTGACCCTGAAGTTATTAAGAAACTGTTTGAAAAACACTCTTTGAAGAACAAAACTGTTCCTGATCCTGAATTTGCTACATCTCCTATATGCATTGATGATCCTGATTATGATTTCTCTGTTGATCTTTCACTTATACCTATGGTTGAAGCTGACCCCTTTTATGGCAGAGAAAATGATGATGTTATTGCACACCTGACTAAACTCGGTGAGTTGGGTGGCCTGTTTACCACGGATGAGAAGATACGATACTTTTATGTGACCAAGCTTCTTCCTTTCTCCCTGAAGGAAGGTGCTAAAGCATGGTATGATTCACTCCCATGCGGTTCCATTAAGAGTCCTCAAGACTTAGCTCACTCTTTTGTTGATAAGTACTTTCCTGCTCACATGCAACATGCTGCTTTACAAAGAATTTATAACTTTAAACAGTTGCAGGATGAGTCCCTCCCTAAAGCTTGGGGGAGGTACTGCGGTCTGATTCGGGCTAGACCAGGACATGAAGTCCCTAAGAACGAATTAATCGATATATTCTATGCTGGTCTAACTGATGAATCCAGGTCCAATTTGGACAGTTGTGCTGGTTGTGTTTTCAGGAAAAGGACGCCGGAAGATGCAGAAGATTTGATGGGCAGGATTGCCAAAAACCATGAAGATTGGTCCGTCCCTTAACCACCTCCATCACCAAAGAAGAGGGGTATGTTTGTTCTAAGCCCCGAAGATATGCGAGAAGCAAAGAAGTCTATTAAAGAGAAAGGTATTAAAGCTGAAGACGTGAAGAATCTACCCCCTATTGAGAAGCTGTGTGAGCCTACCACTCACCCTCCTATGGTAGAGGTACACTCTCTTTTAGATTTCAACGCAAGTGACATCCCTCATGGTAAGCCTCCTGATCAATGTTTAGATGAGTTTGATAATTTTATTATGAAACAAAATCATTTTAATGAGAGGATACAAAGTCAATTGCATGATAATTCCCTTGCTATCAAAAGTCTGCTTGATGTTTTAGGTAGAACAGTTAATGATGTTCAATGTCTTCTGAAGCATTTTCATATGGTTCAAACTCAGCTTGAGCAAATTTCTAATGTGCAAAAAGATTTGCTTGCTAACAATGCCAAACAAGATGATTTGCAGGCCTTCGGGATTAAGACCCGAGGAGGAACTAGCACTCAAGATCCTCTTTATCCAGAGGGGCATCCGAGGAGAATCGAGCAAGATTCTCAAATGCAGGAAGAAGAAATTGTTGGCTCTCCAAAGAAGAAGAAGAAACATAAGGAGACTGACAATTCTAATGATCCTATTACAGATGAAGAGCCAGCTGTTGATCCCAACAGCGTATCTATCTCCGATGCTGAGACTGAAGACGGTGCTGAACCTGGAGATAAGGATAATGAGAAGAATGATCCGCCTGAAGTTCGAGAAGAAGAAGCACCTGACAAACGTAAGAGGTACACTAAAGAAGACTTCATCGCAAGAAAACATGGGAAGGAAAGAGAACCATGGGTACAGAAACCCATGCCCTTTCCAGGTAAGTCCATCAAATCTAAAGAAGAAGAGCATTACAATAAGTTTTGTGAGTGGATTAAACATCTTTTTCTTCAAATCCCTTTGACTGATGCTATTAAGTTACCTCCTTATTCAAAATATATGAAAGGTATTGTCACTAATAAAAGAAAAGTTCCTAATGAAGCAATATCTACTATGCTTGCTAACTACTCTTTCAGTGGCAAGATTCCTGAGAAGCTCGGTGATCCAGGTATACCCACCATTCCTTGCTCCGTAAAGAATAATTATGTCAAAACTGCTTTGTGTGATCTTGGAGCAGGAGTGAGTGTTATGCCTCTCTCTCTTTACAAGAGGCTTTTTTTAGAGAAACTAATTCCTACAGATATCTCCCTTCAGATGGCTGACAAGTCAACCGCCGTTCCGATAGGTATTTGTGAGGATGTTCCCGTAGAAGTTGCTAATTGTTTGATTCTTACTGATTTTGTTGTGCTTGACATGCCCGAGGATGGGAGCATGTCCATTATTGTCAGGACCGGTTTTCCAGGATATTAATTTCCCAGTAAACGGCCCTTGTGCTCACCAGCCCCAGGATTACTGTTAGCTGATGAGACACAAACTTGATACAGAAATTCCAAGCAAAAATACCAAATATGTAGTACAAGACCATTCTGGTCCATGAGTACAACAAAAGGGTTCTGGTGGTTGATGGCGGAAGCGGTTTGCGATACATCAGCGTCTATGGGACTCCGTTTCCCACAGGAACAGCTGACCTGGATAATTCCTATCTTCGCGAGGCTGCTATCACTGTTGCCTAGGTTCCGGGGCTGCCATCGTAGCACTCTTCTCCAAGCAAGAAATCTGGTTAAGACAATAACCAGGGACAAGCCAATGAGTACTTTGAATGTACTCGCAAACATTATGAACACAGGTACAATATAACAAAAGACATTCATGCTCTGAAATATTTTATGATCACTTCGTTAGTCGCGAAATAAAAATTCATGATGCAAGCATGTTATTCTTATAAACCATGGATAAGTAATCAAGAACAAAAATAAAATTCACCGATCGGGTGTCTGAAGCGACGCCTCGAAAGGATAATAAAAGAAAACATACCTCAGTCGGACGTCTGAGCGACGTCTCATAAAGGGCTTATAAAGAGAATAAACACAAACGTGCCACAGTCGGGCGTCTGAGCGACACCACATAAAGGGCTTATATGAAAAATAAAACACAAGCATGCCACAGTCGGGCGTCTGAGCGACACCACATAAAGGGCTTATATGAAATATCCAGGAGGTAGAACCATCCCAGGGATACGCAATAATTCAAACAATACAAGTGGTTAGTCCATAATAATAATAGTCATAATCCTCACAAGTCACAGGTTATGATCCATGTTTTGGCTTAGCAGTTTTCCTCCGAAGACCGACACTAAGACCGACACTTGACCCATCCCAGACTGAAATCCTTAACCGCGGACACGGCTATTCGAATAGATATAAACTCTGCAGAGGGGGTACTCTTTACCCACGAGCAATGGTTTCCTTTAGTCCATCGGGACTAATTCCATTTACGGACTTTTAGTTGAAAACACACCTGACCTGCACACACCAGCTTAACTTACCGGTGTCTGGAATCACCCACGACACCTGTTAAGTAAAACTCTAAGTGGGGAGGCTACAACCTCGAGTAGCATGGGATCACAGAATTTATAATGCGCGCGAACTAGGGGAGCTACCCCCTCGGCTCCAACCGGAAACACCCATGCCCCCGGACCAGGTGGCATGCCCACCGGATGCAGCCGGTATCTTCCACCATGGCCTCTCTGTACGGTGTGTGCCAAGAAGGAGGTTGACAGCTTACTGGACCGTACCCTACCTGCGGCAGGGACAAGTGGTAGTACGAAACAAGAATGGGGTTTACCGGAACAAGACTCGATCTATGGTCGACTCGGGAGGTTAAAGAATCACCTGCGTGATTAGCATAGTAAATATATCTCACACCAACAGACAGAATCACCACTTATCATACCTCAACATGCCTTACTGACTATACTCGTCTCAACGAAATATCAGTAGCAAGCTCGTGTCCACCCAAGACAGAGACTTTCCCGGATTCCTTCCAGTAGGCATGAGAGGTAGACGAGGGTGAGTACTATCACCAGTATATCAATTTTCAACAGCCAGGAATCTTCATCATGTATTCATGAGCATGATCATACCATCACATAAAATAACTAGTACTCCGTGTCAAGGTGGGGTTGTAAACGTGTCAAACAACACACAATAATATTATGCCGGGGTTCAGAATGCTTGCCTCTTAAGTGCATACAAGTGGAGGGTACTCATGAAAGTTTTCTTCTCCCTCCATATCCTTCGAGCTTTACGCTTTCACTTAAGCGCCTCGGCGGGACGACCAGAGCCACTGACGGTGGGTCCGCGGGTCCACTCGTCAGGTTTGACTGGTCCAACCAGTCTTCTCCCTCCTCTGGTCGAAAGGGGGCGGAGCTCCGGCGATCAACGCCGGCGAACGGTGGCGCCCCGAGGGCGTTCGAGTGCGGGGATGGATCCAGCAGGTCCTGGCGGTCCTTCCGGTTGTTGCTAGGTCCGCGGGAGTGGAGGGAGTCGCCGGCGGCGAGCGCTGCGGCGGACGGCGTTTCGGGAGGGAAAGGGGGAAATGGCTACGGTGGTGCTGGAGCTCGTTTGAGTGGTTGGGGAGCTTCGTGGAGTCAAGGGGAAGCCAACGGCGGCACTGGATGGGTGGGGGAGGGCCTGGTTACGGCGAACGGTGCCGGCGCATGGCGGCGGCCGAGGTTGCCGGAGATGGAGAAGGTGGCCTCTTCCGGTTGAACCACTACGGGGGGGAAGCTAGCTGCGGTGGACTGGAGACTGCTTGGGGTCTCGGACGAGCTCCGGTCTCCTTAAATAGATGGGGGAGGTCGGTTCCCG
>LR738713.1:840550866-840577864 GCA_902687465.1 Secale cereale
GGCTGCGGATAGGAACGCCGGCGAACCGCCTCTCTGTTGCGGCAGGGCGACGTGGCGGTGGTCGGCACTACCCGACGAGCTCGCGGATGAGCTCGAGCTGCTCCCCAGGGCAGCTGGCGAGCTGTGGTGGTCGGGGCGGCGCCGGCCACGGTACGGGCAGGCTGTAGCCGAAGGCTAGCCGCCAGGGGGCTCGCTGCGGCGGCGCTGTAGGGCTCCAGGACTGGCTTGGAGGGTTCCTACGTGTGGTCGAGGGCGGGCGTGGCTCTGCAGATGAGCGGGTGGCCAGAGATGCGACGCGGCGGCTCGGGCGCCCGTGCGTGCTAAACGTGCGCTCTGGGCGCGCCCAGAGCACGCATGCCACATGCTCGACAGAATGCTAAGGTGGCCTAGAGGGCTAGGGTGAGGCTGCCAATTAACAGGAGGGTTAGGGTGAAGGCAATAGGTCTAATTGACATGGTTGTAGGGTCAGGGAACCAAGTTCCCAATGTAATCACAAAACTATGCCAATTCTGACCAGACACACAAAGTGCTCGACAGAATGCCATGGGCATCTAGGCATTCCTACTGGCGACCAAAAACTCCAGGTTGGGGTCTCTTTAGAAGAGAAACATGATGGTGAAGTTGGATTGGATAAACAAGAAACTTAGTAATGCAACTATTGTCAAAATACAATTCTGGACAGAAAAGAAAAACTATCATTGCATGCACCAAAAGTATTTCAATGGGTCCAATCTCCTGGACTTAAGAGTTTGGTAGGGTAGACTATAAGCAGGAGAAAATTTTGAGGCAAAAAGGGCAAGCAAAAATGGGGCTGTAGTACAAACCACTAAACTGGACCAGAACACAAATGAGGATGTTTTGCTCAAATTTTCCAAAGAACACCACTGGGTTTTTGCATAGGAATGAGTTATATACTTCTACCAACATCCCCAAATTTTGGTGGAATTTTTAAATGAATTTATAAAAGGGTTGTAGTGCAAAAGAGACTTAAAAATTTATGAGAACCCACTTAAAAGCAATAAAGTTTTTAGGGAAATATTTACAGAAATATTTCCACTGATAAAAGAAATGATCTTGAGAGGGAATACAAGTCCAACAATATTCTTGAAAGGTTCCCCTTGAGGGAAAAATTCCACAATTCAAAAGAAAAGAATGGTACTGAGATCAAAAGGAAACCCAGAGAAGAAAATTTTAATTTCCTGGCAAAATTTTAATCAATAAAACATGGTTAAAAATCTTGGGGTGTTACAATTATTCTTGGTAGACCTTTTCTTAACACCGCAGGTGCTATTATTGATTGTAATAAAGGGAAGGTTACCTTCCATGTGAATGATAAAGAACACACGGTATATTTTCCAAAGAAGACCGACAGGAGGCATGGCCTCAACTCTATAGAAAATATCGAGACCGTGAAGATTGGAGAATGGGACTGTCCACTACATGTGCCTCACAAATACAAAACTATCATGGTGGGGACAATGTCCATCAAAGTAAAGGTTCAGTGATTACTTCGTAAGAGGTGAGACTTTTTGCTCTATATATCGCCTGTTTGTTGGTAAGACTTGATCAACCTTACTAGTAAACATGTTTTATATAGATAAAAAGTTGAGCTTGTTATGTTTTCATTTGTTTTTAGTTTTTGTTCTACTTGCTGTACCAAGTGTTTATGTTTTGAAGCTTCACAATACTACTCACTGCTTCAAGTTTTTAGAGAGTTTCGCAGCTTTTTGAACTTCGAAAAAATTTCAACAGTGAAGTTTTCAGAAAAATTCCAGAAAAATAAAAATAAAAATTTCCACGTCGGGAGTGACCCAGAGGGACCCGGGGCCAGCCAGGGGGACCCACCAGCGGCCCAGGCGGCCAGCTGGTGCGGCCTGGCCCCTGGCCGCGCCCACAGGGCGCCTGGGGCCCACAAGGCCCCCCTCCAGGTAAGTCTTCTTCCTCCCTCTCTCTTTTTCTCCAAAAACGTGAGTTCTGCACTTGTTCTTGCGTTCTTGCTGTTCTTGGAGGCGATTCTTCGATCTCTCTCTACAGCCCACCATTTGAGCTGAGATTTTGAACAAATACTCCCTGGTATGTGACTCCTCCACCCCTCCAATTAGATTTCTGATTGGTGGCTTCATTTGTGAGTATTTAGTAGTTCTTGGTGCTGTATAGATGAGCTTGCATGCATGTGTAGAAAGTTATTTTCCAAGTTTTGATGCAAGTTTATGCCTTGGGCAAGTGAGTTGAGTAGTTTGCCTTAACTCACCTTGTTTTAATCCTCGTTTTTGTAAATTGCCAAAAATTTCAGAAATGAGTTTGTTAGGAAGGGCAAAGGGGTGGCTTGAGAAGAGGAGGCCCACGCACTCTGATCGAGTTACTAGAGCCGCATCTTCACCCTCGACTGCTAGGGTGAGCTATAATGAAGATCATGTGCCCCTGGAGTTGTTGGAAGACACAAGTCCAGCACGTGCGATAACGTTTCCATGTGATGAATTCCTTGAAGCTGCGGGAATCAAGGATGAGTTTTATAATCTTTGTGCTAATGCACGTCTGACACGGCTCGTCACGTGCCGTGTTACTCAGTATCAAAAGCTCACCTCCAGTTTCATTAACAGTTTTAGATATAATCCTGATTCAGGTGCTATTGAGTTTAAAATTTACAATGATCTTATCACCATGACTTTGGGAAAGTTTTGTGAAATAATAGGTGTGCCGAACGTTGGGAGGACGGCTAGGATGGCCACTCAGCCCTCCGAGCTGAAAACCGTCTTCAACTCTCTTTGCAGCATGGGTACGAGGGATATTCATCGGTCAAAGATCTCCAGCATCTTGTTCCCTCACCTCAGGTATTTTGCATATTATGTTGCTAGAGGGGTGTTAGCTCGTGACAACACGAGCAACACTTCTGCGCCGGATATTGCTATCCTGGCAGCAGCCCTCTCAGGGAGATCTGATTATAATCTGGGTGCCTTAATTGCTCGACGCCTTGCTATGAACGGTAACAAGGGAGACTTATATGGTGGCGTTTATGCCACACTTATCTTAGAACATCTTGGAGGCACCCCACACCCTGATGATAATCCTTTTACTTATTTAAGCTTTGATCTTGCTGCTATGAAAAGGCATAAGTTTGTTACCATGGCTTCTGAGCTTGATAATCTTGTTTATATCTTGCGTTTCGGAACTACTGCGGAACGTGAGATCCATCTACCTGCACCTCTTTTGCTTGGCGTACGGACCCTTCCTCGTGGGAGACTCCGAGGAGTTCGGTATACGCGCCAGCATCCTTCTACGACCCTTGGACTCACCACTGTTCCCCCGGAGCAGGAGGCTCCTGGGAGCAGTAGCTGCTACCAACTTAGGCCAAAAGCCTAAGCTTGGGGGAGTACGTGCCCCTCTCACTTTTCCATTGTATTATCCGTTTTATTCGCTTTGATCTTTTCGAAGTTTTTGCCCGTTCTTCTTTATTTCTCTCTTTGCAAAAACAACAAAAAGATTTTCTCTTTCTTTTGCTTTCGTTCAACCTTTGAAATAATCCAAAAAGATTTCCTTTTTTCTCTTTAGTTTGCTTTGTTTTCAGAGTTCAGCTCGAGTCCGTGATGGCATTTAATTATATTTCCTACGTTCGATCGTGCAAGTGATGAGGCAGTAATGACGAAGATCGACTGAAGGGAAGCAACAAGGAAGACCGGTATGAACTCTTCTTGTTTCTACTTTTGTACATATGCCTGTACTTATGATCTAGAGACCAGCTTGTAGCGACATAGTGCTATGTTTACAATGCTCTTCCAGTGGTTCATGCTTTCCTTGTGGCTAGTCTCGAATAGCTAGAGTATATAATGTGTTATTGAAATGATTTACATGCATTGCACTGTTCATAGTCTGGTATACTAAGGTGGTATTTCCCTTTAGAGAATTTTTGGATTGACTTGGCACATGCTTACACATGTTTAAGACTAAAAAGTCTGCTCCGCCTTGATGATCTTTGAGTTTCAGAATAGTTATATCACTTTCATGCCCGATTCAATGTTGCTTTGTCGCTCTGCATGATTATGGCCGTTATTGCTCTCTAGTTGGTCGCTTCCCAGTCTTTTGCTAACCTCCACCTGTACTAAGCGGACTGACTGCTTGTGCATCCAAAATCCTTAAAACCTGTTATGCCATATGAGTCCACCATACCTTCCTATACATGGTATTTACCTGCCATTCCTAACGAAGACTTTCGTGTACCATCTCGAAATTAATCAAAACCATTTCTCTTTTTGTGCCTCTGATTTAGCTCATGAGGAAGTAGTAGTTAATTCATGATCTTTTTAAGTTGGACAAGTTTCACCCCGGGATTGCATGTTTAATGTGCAAACCCATAATATGAGAAGGAACTGGCATAGAGTGCGCCCAGCTCATAAAAGATAATACAACAAACAAACCCTCCTTCACGCTTTGTTCATGAGAAATCAGAAAACTTTGGCAGTGATAAACAAAGGAGATTAAGAGGATGAGATCGTCCTCATGCGGGAGCCGTTCCTCGAAACTTGTCCAGCTCAAGAAGTGATTGAGTTATCTGCTAGCATTCGTTGACGAAATATGCACCTCTCAAAAAACATTTTTACCTCTGTTTTTAAAAACCAAGAGATCTGGTACATGTTTAGTTTTTGTTTCCGATCACGGGTTTTCAACCTTGCCAACAAAAGCCACGGTTCGAGAGTCTCCACCTTCTTTCTTCAAAGCACCAACTAGGAGAGCATAATGTTCATTCTAAGTGTAATGTGCATTGTCCCAAAGTATTACATTGTCTTCTGCATGCTTGTGATATGATTTATTCTGAAATTCTTAGTTCTAGTCTTCTTTAAAACTCTGGAGGAGTTTCTGCATTTATGTTTTGCTTCACTCATGGAGGCTAGCGAGATACCACCCTAATATGCTCAAGCTATGTGCAATGTAATCTTGTCTTGATTTTCAGTAATGTATTATTTACTTTTAGGTATTTGTGATTGGTCACTTGAAAGAAGGATTGCTCCGTGCATTGTCCTCATAGTACTGTTTCAATACTTGCTAGACTCTTTTCGTAGTACATGCTTATATACATCTAATGAAGCAAAAGAGTTTGTCAAAGTTTTCTTTGTCGCGTCCAGTTCGTTGAACTGAATTGCTTGAGGACAAGCAATATGCTAAGCTTGGGGGAGTTGATACGTCTCAAACGTATCTACTTCTCCAAACACTTTTGATATTGTTTTGACCTCATTCTTGCATGATTTGAACTAAACTAACCTGGACTGACGCTGTTTTCAGCAGAGCTGCCTGTATGGTTTTATTGTGTGCCGGAAAACGGATTTTTAGGTATCTCAGAAAATTCCACGAAAAATCACAGAAAATCCACGCACCCGAAGGAACCCGGAGCCAGAAGAGGGGCCAGAGGGGGACCAGGGGGGCCCCAGGCGCCCTGGTGGCGCGACCCACCCCCTGGCCGTTCCGGGGGGTCGCCTGGGTGGGCCCCACCTCCCCTGGTGCCCTACTTTGACCCGTATTTTAGCTCGTGACGGAGAAATCCCAGATCAGAAGTTCTTTTCCCAGTTTTCGTCGCGGAGCCGCCGCCACCCTCTGTTCTTCTTCGGGAGGGCTAATCTGGAGGCTGAATTGGCCTCCGGAGAGGGGAGATCGTCGCCATCGTCATCATCATCACCACTCCATCATCCCTCCACGACTTCTCCTTCCATGTGTGAGTAATCCCCTGCTGTAGGGGAAGGGGATGGTAGGGATTGGATGAGTTAGATCATGTAATAGTTTGTCAGATCGTTTGGGGCATGTTGCCTATCATCTACTATGGTGTTTATCATCTTTGCTTCAACTTGTTATTCTTAATGCTTGTCACTTAGGGCCCGAGTGCCATGATTTCAGATCTGAACCATATGTGTTTGCATGAATATATTTGTGTTCTTGATCCTATCTATGAGTTGTTTGCACCTATTACGGTTCGGAACCGGCGATCCCAAAAGTGACAGCTTGGGACACCAAAGGGGACGGTCCGTAGTTTGAGGATTACATGTATCCATTGAGTTTATTGCTTTGTTCCGGTGCTCTTTGACAGGAGCACCTTAATCTCCATAAGTTCCTTTTGGCCCCGTTCGTAGCGGGATGGTAGGACAAAAGATGTTGTGCAAGTTCTTATTGCAAGCACGTACAACTACCTACGGGATACATGCCTAATGTTTGATATTTGCCTAGATGATCATTACTTTTCCGTGTGCCTTGCCCCAAGTTAGAATCATGATATATCTCATCCATGCAGCGCCCAACCATCCGTCTCCCTAGCCTACAGTGTTTTAAATCCTGCTGGTCACTAGTTGCTACTTTTGCTATTTACTTCTGCTATTTACTTTTGCTGTTTACTTTTACTATCACTATCATCACTATCATATCACTGTTACCACTTATCTTTTGTTGCAAGTAAGTATATTTCAGGTGCGGTTGAATTGACAACTCAACTGTCAAAGCTTATAAATACTCTTTGGCTCCCCGTGTGTCGAATCAATAAATTGGGTTATTCTTACCCGCGAAGACTATCTCGATCCCTTACGGTTGAGGGTTATCACCCGCAGGCGGCGGGCCCCAGCAGACATGCGGCGAGGCCGGCACCCGAAGACACTGACGGCTGGGGCCACGCCGTCGAGGTTACCATTGTACCCCTGGGGGGTAGGCCTATATAAACCCCCCAGTGTCCTCCATGTTGAGGTCTGGAGGGTTGGCTATTAGAAGTTGACAAGATAAGAACCCAAGATAGGGGAGGGAGGAGGTGAGCTAGCCTTGTTCATCTTCTTCCTTCATACATCACAGCTCAAGGAGCAATCCTGTAACCACTCTAGTGCCATCAGTGATGACGCGGGGTCCCCGCAGAGCAGGACTAGGGGGTGTTATCTCCTCGTAGAGCCCCGAACCTGGGTAAGACTCGTAGGCGTCCTAAGTATCGTCTTATCCCGCTTCCCGAGCCCAGCGACGTTCTTTTGACCCCATGCATGATAAGCCATCCTTTGGCATATGTCGTCCCAAAACCCCGACAATGTCATCTTGAAGAGGAAGGAAAATCTACACCCGAACCTAAAACTTGCCATTACATGAATACAAGAGTCCTATCCGGATACGAGAGATGATCTTCAATTATAATCTTCATGGCCCACCAGTCCGGCCCACCAGGAGTTTATCCGGCCACATGAGGACCCCTCGATCCAGGCCTCCCTCAGTAGCCCCTGAACCTGTCTTCAATGACGACGAGTTCGGCTTCTGTATAGTCTTCGGCATTGCAAGGCGGGTTCCTTCTTCCAAATAGATCTTATGCAAAAAAGGTGTATTGTGTTCTGCTCTGCAAGCTTAGTACAACCCTTAGACTCGAAGGCAAGGTTCTTAAAAGAAAATCAATAGTGTGTCTCTACTAACAACTTTTGGGTGAAGCGTCACATCCATCCCACTAACATATCGAACCGTTTTATTCGGTCCTAGTTTCGCGTTTCGAGGTATATCCGCATTGACACGTCCCGTCAGAATAGAGATCGTGCATGCTTATTGTGGGATCCTTATCAATATGACGTGAGCACCCACGCTGCGCATTACACACGTCCTCTTTGGGACCTGGCGAGGTTTATGGCTAAAGTGGGGGGACGTTCTATATTCACAACATGATAAAAGGACACCGATCCCTTTCATCAGCCCCACGCCTTCCTCAAGCTCGAGCTCTCCAATCTCCCTAGCCCCAGCATTCTCATCTCCTGTGGACACTTCTCCTCGTTCCTCAACCACTAGTCCCCTTCCCATCGATGGCTGGATCCGGTGCCAGGGACAAGTGGGAAGCTTCCACGGTCACTGAAAAGACCGTGGCGGATCTCAAGAGTGCGGGCTATCTCACCGCCGATATCGCGCACCGAGTCCCTGCCAAGGGTCAGGTAATCCCTGTCCCTGAGGCGGATGAGAGGGTGGTGTTTACATCCCACTTTGTTGGGGGGCTAAGGTTTCCACTCCACCCGTTTGTTCGGGGTCTTTTGTTCTTCTACGTGCTAGATTTCGATGATCTAGTGTAACACCCCAAAAATTTAGCAATGTTTTATTAACTAAAATTTTGCCAGTTAATTAAAATTTTGCCTTTTGCTATATGTTCCTTTGGTTTTCAGAACCATTCTTGTTCTGATATGTTGGATATTTTTACCCCTAGTGAAAACTTTCCCAGCTAATATTAGATCCCCCTTTGCACTCATTAAAAACCTTGCTTATATCAGCAGGATTAATTATAAATTGTCTCCCTAGATTTATCTTCTCTATATAAATGGTTGCCCTTAGTTTTAAGGCCTCTTTTGAACTGCAACCACTTGATACATTTATTTAAAATTTCAACCAGAATTTGGAGATGTCAAGTAATGCTATTAGATCACTTTTATGCTAGAATATAATTATTTCATTTAATATTTTGAGCTCCACAACATGTTTTCCAATCTGGTCCAGTAGGCCAGATTGCACTACAACCCCTTCATATATGCATGTATAGCTTCCACCAAAATTATGGGATGTTCTTAGCAGTATGTTATTCAACTTTATGCAAAAACCCTTTTAGGTCCTTTGGAGAATTTGAGTGAACCAACCTCTTTTCCATTCTGGTCTAGTTTGGTATTTTGCACTGCAACCCTAGTTTATTTTGCTCCAGTGCTATTGAGCTTCCTCATGCTTATAGTCTTTCTTGCAAAACCCTTAAGTCCAGAAGAGTGGGCCTATTGGGATATATTTTGGGCATGAAACAATGCTCTGCATTTTCTGTCCAGAACAGAAGTTTTGCAAAACTTGCACTAGCAAGTTTCTGTTTTTGCCCAATTAGCCTTGCCATCACCTCTTCCACCTAAGGAGGCTATGATCTGGAGAGTTTGACCACCAGTGGAGATGCCCCTATGCCCATAGCATTCGGTCGAGCACCTTGTGCGCATGACCAGGGCTGGCATAGTTTTTGATTCACATGGTGGACTTGAACCCCTGACCTAGCAGCCATGTCAGCAAACCTCCTAGCTCCCTCTAGCCTGAGGCTGCTAAGTTGCTTTGGCATCCACGCAGGTTTGGCCGCCCTGGCTTTTCGTCGAGCACCTGTCGTGCGTGCACAGAGCGCGGCGAGAGCGCGCGTTTTGCACGTGCCGCGCCCGAGCCGCCGCGTGTTGGGGAACGTAGTATTTTTAAAATTTCCTACGATCACGCAAGATCTATCTACTAGATGCATAGCAACGAGAGGGGAGAGTGTGTCTACGTACCCTCGTAGACCGAAAGCGGAAGCGTTTTATCAACGCGGTTGATCTAGTCGTGCACCTTCACGATCCGTCCCGATCTAGTACCGAACGTACGGCACCTCCGCGTTCAGCACACGTTCAGCTCGATGACGTCCTCGCCTTCTTGATCCAGCAAGACGGGCGAAGTAGTAGATGAGTTCCGGCAGCACGACGGCGTGGTGACGGTTGTTGATGAAGAACAATCTCTGCAGGGCTTCGCCAAGCACTACCGAAACTAGACGGAGGATAAACTAGAGGGTCGGGGTAGCCGGCACACGGCTTGGTGTATCTTGATGTGTTTTGGGTGCTAGCCCTACCCCTCTATTTATATGTTGAGCCCTGGGGTCGAAACTTGGAGCAAAAGCCTCCTCAAAGTCGGTTTTGCCCGAAAGGAAAGAGTCCCACTCGGTCTCCAGGGCTAGACGCCAGGGTTCCCGGCGTCTACCCCCCAGACGCCAGGGTTCCTAGCGTCTAGCCTCTGGTCTCCGCAAAACTTCCTTTTGCACTTTCCTAAAGCCTCGTGGGCTTTCCCCTTTGGCCCAAATAAAGTGTTCTCGTACCCAAACACTTCGGGAAACATCCGGAACCCCTTCCGGTGAATTCCGGAACCCTTCCGGAGGTTAAACACTATTATCCCATATATTAATCTTTATCTCCGGACCATTCCAGAGTTCCTCGTCATGTCCGTGATCACATCCGGGACTCCGAATAACATTCGGTCACCAACATACATAACTCATTAAATACTATATCGTCAACGAACGTTTAAGCGTGGGGACCCTACGGGTTCGAGAACTATGTAGGCATGACCGAGACATCTCTCCGGTCAATAACCAATAGCGGAACCTGGATGCCCATATTGGCTCCTACATATTCTACGAAGATCTTTATCGGTCGAACCGCATAACAACATACGTTGTTCCCTTTCTCATCGGTATGTTACTTGCCCGAGATTCGATCGTCGGTATCATCATACCTAGTTCAATCTCGTTACCGGCAAGTCTCTTTACTCGTTCCGTAATACACCATCTCCTGACTAACTCATTAGTCGTTTGCTTGCAAGGCTTATTACGATGTGCATTATCGAGAGGGCCCAGAGATACCTCTCCGACAATCAGAGTGACAAATCCTAATCTCGAAATACGCCAACCCAACAAGTACCTTCGGAGACACCTGTAGAGCACCTTTATAATCACCCAGTTATGTTGTGACGTTTGGTAGCACACAAAGTGTTCCTTCGGTAAACGGGAGTTGCATAATCTCATAGTCATAGGAACATGTATAAGTCATGAAGAAAGCAATAGCAACATACTAAACGATCGAGTTGCTAAGCTAATGGATGGGTCTTGTCCATCACATCATTCTCCTAATGATGTGACCCCATTGATCAAATGACAACTCATGTCTATGGTTAGGAAACATAACCATCTTTGATCAATGAGCTAGTCTAGTAGAGGCATACTAGGGACACTCTGTTTTGTCTATGTATTCACACATGTACTAAGTTTCCGGTTAATACAATTCTAGCATGAATAATAAACATTTATCATGATATAAGGAAATATAAAATAACAACTTTATTATTGCCTCTAGGGCATATTTCCTTCAGTCTCCCACTTGCACTAGAGTCAATAATCTAGTTCACATCGCCATGTAATTTAACACCGATAGTACACATCGTCATGTGATTAACACCCATAGTTCACATCGCCATGTGACCAACACCCAAAGGGTTTACTAGAGTCAATAATCTAGTTCACATCGCTATGTGATTAACACCCAAAGATTACTAAGGTGTGATCATGTTTTGCTTCGTGAGAGAAGTTTAGTCAACGGGTCTGTCACATTCAGATCCGTATGTATTTCGCAAATTTCTATGTTTACAATGCTCTGCATGGAGCTACTCGAGCTAATTGCTCCCACTTTCAATACGCATCCAGATTGATACTTAGAGTCATCTGGATTTAGTGTCAAAGCTTGCATCGGCGTAACCCTTTATGACGAACTCTTTATCACCTCCATAATCGAGAAACATTTCCTTAGTCATCCCGCTACTAAGGATAATTTTGACCGCTGTCCAGTGATCTACTCCTAGATCACTATTGTACCTCCTTGCCAAACTCATGGCAAGGTACACAACAGGTTTGGTACACAACATGGCATACTTTATAGAACCTATGGCTGAGGCATAGGGAATGACTTTCATTCTCTCTATATTTTTCTGCCGTGGTCTGGCTTTGAGTCTTACTCAACTTCACACCTTACAAGTCAGGCAAGAACTCCTTCTTTGACTGATCCATTTTGAACTACTTGAAAATCTTATCAAGGTATGTACTCATCGAAAGTCTTATCAAGCGTCTTGATCTATCTCTATAGATCTTGATGCCCAATATGTAAGCAGCTTCACCGAGGTCTTTCTTTGAAAAACTCCTTTCAAACACTCATTTATGCTTTCCAGAAAATTCTACATCATTTCTGATCGACAATATGTCATTCACATATACTCATCAGAAAGGTTGTAGTGCTCCCACTCACTTTCTTGTAAATACAGGCTTCACCGCAAGTCTGTATAAAACTATATGCTTTGATCAACTTATCAAAGTGTATATTCCAACTCCGAGATGCTTGCACCAGTCCATAGATGGATCGCTGGAGCTTGCACAATTTGCTAGCACCTTTAGGATTGACAAAACCTTCTGGTTGCATCATATACAACTCTTCTTTAATAAATCCATTAAAGAACGCAGTTTCGTTATCCATTTGCCAGATTTCATAAAATGTGGCAATTGCTAACATGATTCGGACAGACTTAAGCATCGCTACGGGTGAGAAAATCTCATCGTAGTCAACACCTTGAACTTGTCGAAAAACCTTTCGCAACAAGTCGAGCTTTGTAGATAGTAACATTGCCATCGGCGTCAGTCTTCCTCTTAAAGATCCATTTATTTTCAATGGCTTGCCGACCATCGGGCAAGTCAACCAAAGTCCATACTTTGTTCTCATACATGGATCCTATCTCAGATTTCATGGCCTCAAGCCATTTTGCGGAATCTGGGCTCATCATCGCTTCCTCATAGTTCGTAGGTTCATCATGGTCCAGTAACATGACTTCCAGAACCGGGTTGCCGTACCACTCTGGTGCGGAACGAACTCTGGTTGATCTACGAAGTTCAGCAGAAACTTGATCTGAAGTTTCATGATCATCATCATTAGCTTCCTCACTAATTGGTGTAGGAATCACTGGAACTTGTTTCTATGATGTTCCACTTTCCAATTCGGGAGAAGGTACAATTACCGCATCAAGTTCTACTTTCCTCCCACTCACTTCTTTCGAGAGAAACTCCTTCTCTAGAAAGGATCCACTCTTAGCAACAAAGACCTTGCCTTCGGATCTGTGATAGAAGGTGTACCCAACAGTTTCTTTTGGGTATCCTATGAAGATTTACTTCTCCGATTTGGGTTCGAGCTTATCATGTTGAAACTTTTTCACATAAGCATCGCAGTCCCAAACTTAAAGAAATGACGGCTTAGGTTTCTCGTCAAACCACAGTTCATACGGTGTCATCTCCACGGATTTAGATGGTGCCCTATTTAACGTGAATGTAGCTGTCTCTAATGCATAACCCCAAAAGCGATAGTGGTAGATCGGTAAGATACATCATCGATCGCACCATATCTAATAAAGTACGGTTATGACGTTCGGACACACCATTACACTGTGGTGTTCCAGGTGGCGTGAGTAGTGAAACTATTTCACATTGTTTTTACTGAAGGCCAAACTCGCTAACTCAAATATTTTACCTCTACGATCATATCGTAGAATCTCTTGTTTTCTTGTTACGATGATTCTCCACTTCACTCTGAAATTCTTTGAACTTTTCAAATGTTTCAGACTTGTGCATCATTAAGTAGATATACCCATATATGCTCAAATCATTAGTGAAGGTCAGAAAATAACGATACCAGCTGATGGCTTCTCGCCCCTCGTTGGTTACCCCAAGTGGAAGGTTTGAGATGCAGTGTATCGGAAGTTTTCCCTTGGCAAAGATACCAAGGATCGATTTTCCTGAGACTCCCAGTTTCAACAAGAAGGTGTCAACTGCTAACGGCGCCAGATATTAGCAATCAACGTGGACCTGCACATAGATACAAATAACTTTGCTCCCCACGAGTACAGAGAGGTTGTCAATCCCTCCGGCCTTGTAGTTTACAAAGGATCAAACGCAAGTGATAATAGTGATAGGTATTGCTGCAAATAGTAAGTAAAACAGAAAGTAAATAGCGGATGTGATCAGTGATGGTAATATGGACCGGGGTCCCATGATGTTCACTAGTGATGTCTCTCTCCCAAAAGACGATAAAACAGCTATGTGAGGTAAACGAATTACAGCTGGGCAATTGACAGAATTATGTGCGCAAACCAATGCTAATTATATTGCAAGAAAGGTAGAGGTTCAAAGCATGAGCGGAACACCAAGGTAAGTAGACCGAAATCCATCTGCATCTACTACTAATCATCCACCTTGAGATATCTATCCAGAACATCTCGCTGGTATTAAGTTGCGAGTCCCACCCATAGTGTAAACTCAAAGCAACAGACAACTGCATTAAAAGAACTTTGCATAAAGTAAACAATCCTTGTACCCGCGGGCACAAGCACCATTGTTTTCCCCTTGTGGCAACAGCACATCCCCTAGACTCATGTTTCTGTCACTCAAGCTAGTCATCGAGGGGCATGAACCCACAATCAAGCATAACGTTCCCTCTTGGAGTCACTACCTACTACATGGCCAAAGCAATAAATAACAACGGAGAACATGCAAGAATTACTTACGAACATAAATATAAAAGAGGTAGATCAAATATATTACTCAAATACAATCTGAACATAATCTCACAATCCATCGGATCCCAGCAAACTCAACATAGCAACAGCATAAGGATTACATATATGGCTCGATCATGTAGGGCAGCTCACGAGGTCTAATTAGTGAAGCACAAGAAGGGGAGGAGAACATCACATAGCTACTGGTCATGGACCCATGGTCCAAGGGAGACTACTCACAACTCATCCGGGAGGCGTCCATGGTGGTGGAGAGGCTCCCGGTGGTGATCCTCCCCTCCGGCAGGGTGCCGGGAAGAGTTCTCCTGGTGCTCCCGATCTTGGAAGCGCGGCGGCGGCGGAACAGAGATGAGATCGCGAAAAAGGGTTCCCGTCTCGAGGGTTTCGAGACGCGTCTTAAATATATGCCAAAGGGGGGCATCAGCGGAGGCTCGGGGGGCCCAGGCGCCCCCCCCGACGCGGCCAGGGGGGCGCCACCAGGGCGCCTGGAGCCCTGGTGCCCCCCGGCTGTACTTTGGCTACCGGGAAGCTTCTGGAACGCTGATTTTTTATATAATTTTTCCGGGATTTTTCGGGCAGTTCTCGTAATGTGAAAACCTGAAATACAAAAACAGCAGAAAACAGAAACTGACACTGGGGTGCACTGAGTTAATAGGTTAGTCCAAATATGATCAAAAGTGTATGGAAGTGTATAAATATCATAGCAATACCACCCAAAAGAGGCATGGAGCAAGCAGAAATTATAGATACGTTTTGGACGTATCAACATCCCCAAGCTTAATTCCTGCTCGTCCTTGAGTAGGTAAATGATAACAAGAATAATTTCTGTGGTGACATGCTATTAACCATATAGGACTTTTTCATAGTCACATGACAAAAGCTTACTGAGACAATGAAACTGTAGTAATTAAGTTGCCTCATGAGAAAATCACAAAGAACTGAAAGTTTTACAATATGATACTGAAACATCAAATAGATTTGTAATGAGCATGGTGTGCAAATATGATAAGGTAATATCTCGCTTGCCCCCTTTAGTGAAGCAAAACATAAATGCAGGGGCACCTCCAAGGCTTAAGTGATGACTAGATACAATGATTTCAAAATAAACGATATCATAATCATGCAAAAGACAATGCTACTTCGGGACAATGCACATTACACTCAGAATGACAATCATGCTCTCAGTAGTTGGTGCTTTTAAAAGAAGGTGGAGACTCTCGAACCGTGGCTTTTATTAGCAAGGTTGAAAACCCGTGGTCGGAAGCAAAGACAAAACATGTACCAGAGCTCTTGGTTTTAAAAACAGAGGTAATAATTATTTTTTTGAATATGCATGTTTCGTCAACGAATGCTAGCAGATAACTCAATTACTTTTTGAGATGGACAAGTTTCGAGGAACGGCTCCCGAATGAGGACGATCACATCCTCTTAATCTCCTTTGTTTATCACTGCCAAAGTTTTCTGATTTCTCATGAACAAAGCGTGAAGGAGGGTTTGTTTGTTATATTAATTTTGAGCCGGGCGCACTCATTGCCAGTTCCTTCTCGTATTATGGGTTTGCACATTATACATGCAATCCCGGGGTGAAGCTTGTCCAACTTAAAAAGATCATGAATTAACTACTACTTCCTCATGAGCTAAAACAGAGGCACAAAATAGAAATGCATTTTTTTTGAATAATTTCGAGATGGCACATGTAAGTCTTCGTTAGGAATGGCAGGTAAATATCATGTATAGGAAGGTATGGTGGACTCATATGGCATAACTGGTTTAAAGGATTTTGGATGCACAAGCAGTCAGTCCGCTTAGTACAGGCGAAGGTTAGCAAAAGACTGGGAGCGACCAACTAAGAGAGCAATGACGGTCATAATCATGCAGAACGACAAAGCAACATTGAATCAGGCATGGAAGTTATATCGCTACTCAGAAATAAAAGATCATCAAGGCTTGACAGACTATCTTTACATTCTTAAATATGCGTGAGCATACGCCAAGTCAATCAAAATAAATTCTTGAAGGAATATATTACTAAACCATACCACATCATAGGCAAACAAATCATGTTGGTACTCCAATAACACATTGGGAACCCCCCAGCTATTTGAGACTAACCATAAGAAAACATGAACTACTAAGCGCCATTATGCACGTAGCATTTTTATCATAGACATATCGACCAATGCAACAGAAGCAAACTCTCTTAATAAGATAAGCATGATAATTAAAGAGAGTTCAAGCAACCAACTAAACAAAAGCTTTTTACAAAGATAAGCATGAAAACTAAGAGCGAAACATGATAGTAGCTATTGAAAGACAAAGAACACACACAACAAAGATAGACATGAAAATTCTATGTTATGTTCTAGGTAGAAGTGGAGCGTGTTTCTCTCCCACACAAAGAAATGCTGAGTTCCGACTCGTTATGAAAAGCTAAAGAAAACTAAAAAGGAAACTAAAAGCAAGACGCTCCAAGCATAGCACATAACACATGAAGTGATAAAAATATAGTGGAACGAAAGACGAACTGATAATGTTGATGGAGAAGGGGATGCACGGGGGCATCCCCAAGCTTAGACGCTTGAGTCTCCTTGAATATTTCTTGGGGGTGCATGGGGGCATCCCCAAGCTTGAGCGTTTGACACTCCTGAATCTTTTTATCATCTTCCATCGCACACTTGAAAACTCCCTTCATACATAACTCATCATAAACTGATTAGCGAGGTTAGTACCCATAATAAAATAATTGTTCCTTGCTGGAAATAAGGATATTCTTGAAGGTCTACTGTTTCTCAAGATTGCCAAAAGGTTTTTGCAAAGAAAAAGCAAGCTCAAGGTTTGCAAAATGAAGGAAAGTCAAAACAGGACAAAATCTGTGAAAAACATAACAGCAGGTAGTAAATGATTTTTTCGGGGCACTTCTGCAACTCTAATCAAAAAACTCAGAACAAACGCGCGAAAGACAATTGTATAGAGCACGCTGTAGAAGCAATTCAGACCAAAAAGATGATCTGGTGATTTTATACGAATTTTTCTATCCAAGGACATAATCTGTTTCCTGGACAGCACGTCACAACTTTTGAACTTTCTTGCAATCAGAGGCTATACTTGGCACAAAATTGAAAAGTAAAGATACAATGATGATGCTACTGTAGTAAAAACATCAAGACACAACAAAAGCAAAATTTTATTCATGTGGGCTGCCTCCCAAAAGCGCTTTCTTTTATGCCTTTAAGCTAGGCATAATGCAAAGAGATCAAGTTTTATCAAGAGTAAAAGAATAGCTAGCCCGTATAACGGACTCAAAAGGTAACTTAATCTTCTTTCGAGGGAAGTGTTCCATCCCTTTCTTGAGAGGAAATTGGAATTTTATATTCCCCTCTTTCATGTCAATGATGGCACCAACGGTGCGTAGAAAAGGACGTCCCAAAATAATTGGACAAGAAGGTTCACACTCAATGTCCATGATAGTAAAATCAACGGGAACGTAATTGTCATTGACAATGATAAGAACATCGTCGATCCTCCCCAAAGGTTTCTTTATAGAAGAATCAACGAGACGAACACCAAAAGAACAAGAATCAAAAGGTTTCAATTTAAGCATATCATATATTCTTTTGGGCATAACGGAGGTACTAGCTACAACATCACATAATGCATAGCAAGAGAAGTTATTTATCTTAATTTTAATCATAGGATCCCAACCATCTTCTAGCTTTCTAGGTATGGAGGCTTCTACTCTAAGTTTCTCCTCCCTAGCTTTGATGAGAGCATTAGTGATATGCTCTGTGAAGGCAATGTTAAGCGTGCTAGTGTGGGGATCTTTAGCCATTCTTTGTAGAAAGGTGACAACTTCCGAGATACTACAATTATCAAAATCAATTTTATCATTATTGAGCAGAATTGTAGTGTCATCTTCTTTGTTTGAATTGCTCTCTATTATAAGAGTTTGAACGTCTTCCCAAGTTTGGGGAAGCATAGGAGCAACTTTAAACTGAGGCTCATACTCTTTTCCTCGAAGACCATGCCATGGGCATAACTCTCCATTAAGACTAACATAATCACAAGGTTTATTACTTTTGTAGATCCCGACAGTGGTGATTGGCGTAATGGAAGAAGGGGTGTACTCCTCCCATTTAGTGTTTTTGGTGGAATCCATAGTAGCAAGCAAGCAAGATAACTATTTTTGTGATTTTCGATAAAAGATACTAAAGCAAAACTAAAAGGTAAACTAACAAGACTAAAAAGCAAAGGTAAAAGATAGCGTGCAACTCCCCTATCCTGAAGAGTGGAGTCCCCAGCAACGGCGCTAGAAAACTTTGCTTGATGGCTTCTCGCCCCTCGTTGGTTACCCCAAGTGGAAGGTTTGAGATGCAGTGTAGCGGAAGTTTTCCCTTGGCAAAGATACCAAGGATCGATTTCCCTGAGACTCCCAGTTTCAAAAAGAAGGTGTCAACTGCTAACGGCGCCAAATATTAGCAATCAACGTGGACCTGCACACAGATACAAATAACTTTGCTCCCAACGAGTACAGAGAGGTTGTCAATCCCTCCGGCCTTGTAGTTTACAAAGGATCAAACGCAAGTGATAATAGTGATAGGTATTGCTGCAAATAGTAAGTAAAACAGAAAGTAAATAGCGGATGTGATCAGTGATGGTACTATGGACCGGGGTCCCATGATGTTCATTAATGTCTCTCTCCCAAAAGACGATAAAACAGCTATGTGAGGTAAACGAATTACAGCTGGGCAATTGACAGAATTATGTGCGCAAACCAATGCTAATTATATTGCAAGAAAGGTAGAGGTTCAAAGCATGAGCGGTACGCCAAGGTAAGTAGACCGAAATCCATCTGCATCTACTACTAATCATCCACCTTGAGATATCTATCTAGAACATCTCGCTGGTATTAAGTTGCGAGTCCCACCCATAGTGTAAACTCAAAGCAACAGACAACTGCATTAAAAGAACTTTGCGTAAAGTAAACAATCCTTGCACCCGCGGGCACAAGCACCGTTGTTTTCCCCCTTGTGGCAACAGCACATCCCCTAGACTCATGTTTCTGTCACTCAAGCTAGTCATCGAGGGGCATGAACCCACAATCAAGCATAACGTTCCCTCTTGGAGTCACTACCTACTACTTGGCCAAAGCAATAAATAACAACGGAGAACATGCAAGAATTACTTACGAACATAAATATAAAAGAGGTAGATCAAATATATTACTCAAACACAATCTGAACATAATCTCACAATCCATCGGATCCCAGCAAACTCAACATAGCAACAGCATAAGGATTACATATGTGCCTCGATCATGTAGGGCAGCTCACGAGGTCTAATTAGTGAAGCACAAGAAGGGGAGGAGAACATCACATAGCTACTGGTCATGGACCCATGGTCCAAGGGAGACTACTCACAACTCATCCGGGAGGCGTCCATGGTGGTGGAGAGGCTCCCGGTGGTGATCCTCCCCTCCGGTGGGGTGCCGGGAAGAGTTCTCCTGGTGCTCCCGATCTTGGAAGCGCGGCGGCGGCGGAACAGAGATGAGATCGCGAAAAAGGGTTCCCGTCTCGAGGGTTTCGAGACGCGTCTTAAATATATGCCAAAGGGGGGCATCAGCGGAGGCTCGGGGGGCCCAGGCGCCCCCCCCGGCGCGGCCAGGGGGGGCCGCGCCACCAGGGCGCCTGGAGCCCTGGTGCCCCCCCCCCGGCTGTACTTTGGCTACCGGGAAGCTTCTGGAACGCTGATTTTTTATATAATTTTTCCGGGATTTTTCGGGCAGTTCTCGTAATGTGAAAACCAGAAATACAAAAACAGCAGAAAACAGAAACTGGCACTGGGGTGCACTGAGTTAATAGGTTAGTCCAAATATGATCAAAAGTGTATGGAAGTGTATAAATATCATAGCAATATCACCCAAAAGAGGCATGGAGCAAGCAGAAATTATAGATACGTTTTGGACGTATCACCTGCCGCGAGCTTCAACACTCATTGGTCCGCATACATCAGTATGTATGATTTCCAACAAATCTGTTGCTCGCTCCATTGTTTCGGAGAACGGAGTTTTAGTCATCTTGCCCATGAGGCATGGTTCGCAAGAACCAAGTGATTCATAATCAACTGATTCCAAAAGTCCATCACTATGGAGTTTCTTTATGCGCTTTACACCAATATGACCTAAACGGCAGTGCCACAAATAAGTTGCACTATCATTATTAACCTTGCATCTTTTGGCTTCAATATTATGAATATGTGTATCACACGATCGAGATCCAACAAACCATTTTCATTGGGTGTATGACCATAGAAGGTTTTATTCATGTAAACAGAACAACAATTATTCTCTAACTTACATGAATAACCGTATTGCAATAAACATGATCAAATCATATTCATGCTCAACACAAACATCAAATAACACTTATTTAGGTTCAACACTAATCCCGAAAGTATAGGGAGTGTGCGATGATGATCATATCAATCTTGGAACCACTTCCAACACACATCGTCACTTCACCTTTAACTAGTTTCTGTTCATTATGCAACTCCCATTTCGAGTTACTACTCTTTAGCAACTGAACCAGTATCAAATACTTAGGGGTTGCTATGAACACTAGTAAAATACACATCAATAATCTGTATATCAAAATATACCTTTGTTCACTTTGCCATCCTTCTTATCCGCCAAGTATCTAGGGCAGTTCCACTTCCAGTGACCATTCCCTTTGCAGTAGAAGCACTTAGTTTCAGGCTTGAGTTTTAGCTTTGGGTTTCTTCACGGGAGTGACAACTTGCTTGTCATTCTTCTTGAAGTTCCCCTTCTATCCCTTTGCCCTTTACTTGAAACAAGTGGTCTTGTTAACCATCAACACTTGATGCTTTTTCATGATTTCTACCTTCGCCGACTTCAGCATCGCGAAGAGCTCAGGAATTCCTTTCGTCATCCCTTGCATATTATAGTTCATCACGAAGTTCTACTAACTTGGTGATAGTGACTAGAGAACTTTGTCAATTACTATCTTATCTGGAAGATTAACTCCCACTTGATTCAAGTAATTGTAGTACCCAGACAATCTGAGCACATGCTCACTGGTTGAGCTATTCTCCTCCATCTTGTAGGCAAAGTACTGTCAGAGGTCTTATACCTCTCGACACGGGCATGAGTATGAAATACTAATTTCAACTCTTGGAACATCTTATATGCTCCGTGGCATTCAAAACGTTTTGAAGTCCCGGTTCTAAGCCGTAAAGCATGGTGCACTTAAACTATCAAGTAGTCATCATACCGAGCTTTTGTCAAGACGTTCATAACGTCTACATCTGCTCCTGCAATAGGTCTGTCACCTAGCGGTGCATCAAGGACATAATTCTCTGTGCAGCAATGAGGATAATCCTCAGATCACGGAACAAGTCCGCATCATTGCTACTAACATCTTTCAACTTAGTTTTCTCTAGGAAAATAAACGGGGAGCAACATCGCGAGCTATTGATCTACAACATAGATATGCTAATACTACCAGGACTAAGTTCATGATAAATTAAAGTTCAATTAATCATATTACATAAGAACTCCCACTTAGATAGACATCCCTCTAGTCATCTAAATGATCACGAGATCCAAATCAACTAAACCATGTCCGATCATCACGTGAGATGGAGTAGTTTCAATGGTGAACATCTTATGTTGATCATATCTACTATATGATTCACGCTCGACCTTTCGGTCTCTAGTGTTCCGTGGCCATATCTGCATATGCTAGGCTCGTCAAGTTTAACCCGAGTATTCTGCGTGTGCAAAACTGTCTTACACCCGTTGTATTTGAACGTAGAGCCTATCACACCCGATCATCACATGGTGTCTCAGCACGAAGAACTTTCGCAACGGTGCATACTCAGGGAGAACACTTGTACCTTAAAATTTTGTAAGGGATCATCTTATAATGCTACCGTCGTTCTAAGTAAAATAAGAAGCATAATAAGATAAACATCACATGCAAATCAAAATATGTGACATGATATGGTCATCATCATCTTGTGCTTTTGATCTCCATCTCCAAAGCACCGTCATGATCACCTTCGTCACCGGCGCGACACCTTGATCTCCATCGTAGCATCGTTGTCGTCTCACCAACTATTGCTTCTACGACTATCGCTACCGCTTAGTGATAAAGTAAAGCAATTACATGGCGATTGCATTTCATACAATAAAGCGACAACCATATGGCTCCTGCCAGTTGCCGATAACTTTACAAAACATGATCATCTCATACAAAACCGTATATCTCATCATGTCTTGACCATATCACATCACAACATGCCCTACAAAAACAAGTTAGACGTCCTCTACTTTGTTGTTGCAAGTTTTACGTGGCTGCTACGGGCTTAGCAAGAACCGTTCTTACCTACGCATACAAAACCACAACGATGTTTCGTCAAGTATGTGTTGTTTTAACCTTCACAAGGACCGGGCGTAGGCATACTCGATTCAGCTAAAGTGAGAGAGACAGACACCCGCCAGTCACCTTTAAGCAACGAGTGCTCATAACGGTGAAACCAGTCTCGCGTAAGCGTACGCGTAATGTCGGTCCGGGCCGCTTCATCTCACAATACCGCCGAAGCAAAGTATGAGATGCTGGTAAGCAGTATGACTAGTATCGTCCACAACTCACTTGTGTTCTACTCGTGCATATCATCTACGCATAGACCTGGTCTGATACCACTGTTGGGGAACGTAGTATTTTTAAAATTTCCTACGATCACGCAAGATCTATCTACTAGATGCATAGCAACGAGAGGGGAGAGTGTGTCTACGTACCCTCGTAGACCGAAAGCGGAAGCGTTTTATCAACGCGGTTGATCTAGTCGTGCACCTTCACGATCCGTCCCGATCTAGTACCGAACGTACGGCACCTCCGCGTTCAGCACATGTTCAGCTCGATGACGTCCTCGCCTTCTTGATCCAGCAAGACGGGCGAAGTAGTAGATGAGTTCCGGCAGCACGACGGCGTGGTGACGGTTGTTGATGAAGAACAATCTCTGCAGGGCTTCGCCAAGCACTACAGAAACTAGACGGAGGATAAACTAGAGGGTCGGGGTAGCCGGCACACGGCTTGGTGTATCTTGATGTGTTTTGGGTGCTAGCCCTACCCCTCTATTTATATGTTGAGCCCTGGGGTCAAAACTTGGAGCAAAAGCCTCCTCAAAGTCGGTTTTGCCCGAAAGGAAAGAGTCCCACTCGGACTCCAGGGCTAGACGCCAGGGTTCCTGGCGTCTAGCCTCTGGTCTCCGCAAAACTTCCTTTTGCACTTTCCTAAAGCCTCGTGGGCTTTCCCCTTTGGCCCAAATAAAGTGTTCTCGTACCCAAACACTTCGGGAAACATCCGGAACCCCTTCCGGTGAATTCGGGAACCCTTCCGGAGGTTAAACACTATTATCCCATATATTAATCTTTATCTCCGGACCATTCCAGAGTTCCTCGTCATGTCCGTGATCACATCCGGGACTCCGAATAACATTCGGTCACCAACATACATAACTCATTAAATACTATATCGTCAACGAACGTTTAAGCGTGCGGACCCTACGGGTTCGAGAACTATGTAGACATGACCGAGACATCTCTCCGGTCAATAACCAATAGCGGAACCTGGATGCCCATATTGGCTCCTACATATTCTACGAAGATCTTTATCGGTCGAACCGCATAACAACATACGTTGTTCCCTTTGTCATCGGTATGTTACTTGCCCGAGATTCGATCGTCTGTATCATCATACCTAGTTCAATCTCGTTATCGGCAAGTCTCTTTACTCGTTCCGTAATACACCATCTCCTGACTAACTCATTAGTCGTTTGCTTGCAAGGCTTATTACGATGTGCATTTCCGAGAGGGCCCAGAGATACCTCTCCGACAATCGGAGTGACAAATCCTAATCTCGAAATGTAGAGCACCTTCGGAGACACCTGTAGAGCACCTTTATAATCACCCAGTTACGTTGTGACGTTTGGTAGCACACAAAGTGTTCCTTCGGTAAACGGGAGTTGCATAATCTCATAGTCATAGGAACATGTATAAGTCATGAAGAAAGCAATAGCAACATACTAAACGATCGAGTTGCTAAGCTAATGGATGGGTCTTGTCCATCACATCATTCTCCTAATGATGTGACCCCATTGATCAAATGACAACTCATGTCTATGGTTAGGAAACATAACCATCTTTGATCAATGAGCTAGTCTAGTAGAGGCATACTAGGGACACTCTGTTTTGTCTATGTATTCACACATGTACTAAGTTTCCGGTTAATACAATTCTAGCATGAATAATAAACATTTATCATGATATAAGGAAATATAAAATAACAACTTTATTATTGCCTCTAGGGCATATTTCCTTCACCGCGTCCCTGGCATGTCTCCCCCGTTCTTATCCAGACCACTGCAGCCTGCCGCGTCGAGCCAAGCCGCTGCCCGCACTCTCCCCCACCGCAGAGACAGCTTTGGAGCCCCACAGTGCCGCCGTCAGGTCGGCCACGGCAGCTAGCGGGCGGCCACAGCAACTCCTGCCGTGGGCAGCGCCGCCCAAGCCTCCAGCACTCGCCACCTGCCCCCTGGAGCAGCACCAGATCATCCACAAGTTCGTCCCCTAGCTCCCGTCGTCGCCACGTCGCCCTGAGCTACAGAATGGCGGTCGTCGGTGATCTTATCCACGACCGCCGCGAAACCGCCATCGTCTGCCTATTTAAGGGCGCCCCGAGCCTCTCCGCAACCTCAGACAGCCAATAGGTACCCCGCGGAGCACCCCCGAAGCAGCAAATCGACCAGGGGATGTCTGCTTCCCCAACTCCGGCGAGTACAGCTGCCGCCGCCCTCCAGTCCAATACGCCACAACCCGAGCCCCTTCCGCCCAGCCAGCACCATCATTCGACTCCATATACTCTTGCGGAGCCGCCCTTCAGCTCAAATGAGCTCGGGAACCACCATAGGGCGAAACCCCCAAACCCACCGAGGCCACCGTCCGCCGCGAGGCTCGTCGCCGTCTCTTTCCTCCACCTCCGTCGACCACACGACCATCGGGAGGACCGCACCAACCCCGCGGATCCATCCCTGCATTCGAACGCCCTCGAGGAGCCGCCGTTCGCCGGCGACGATCACCGGGGCTCCGTCCCCGTCGGGCGAAGGAGGAAGAAGGCAGGTAGACCAGTCAAATATGACAGGTGGGCCCGCAGGTCCCACCGTCAGCCCCTCACGTCCCCGCCCGCCAGTTTAAGTAGAGGCGCATTCCCCGAAGTACGTATTCTCTTCTCTAAAAACGTCTTCTGAGCCGATTCGTTTTCCTTTTTTCCGGTTTTTATTAAAACCAGAGTTGACTGAACTTTGACTGGCAATATCTTTTAATCTATAAATCCAAATGACTGGATTCTTTTTCTGTTGTTACCCAAATATTGTCTAGTTTATTTTCATATTTATATGAAAATTTTCCAGACAACTTTTTTGGGCTGTTCTAAGTCTATGTATTGATTTCCTTTTATTTCTTTTAGGAATTTTGAAGAGGGAGAAAACTTCCAAAATTCTTGGAATGCTTTTCTCCTCCCCTCTAATTGAAGGCAAGCATCTTGAACCTCGTGATAATACACATTGTGTGTTGTTTGCGTTAACACAATAACTCCATTGATAGGCCAAAATGGAGCATCATTATTTCATGCAGAAGTCTTACTCTTGCATATCTACTTGTGGTGAAAAATCTTTTCTGTTATGTTTGTGACATTGGTGGCAGTATACACTTCTCATGCCTCATATGCCTGATGATAATTTGGACGGAGTCCGAAGGAAAGTTGTGTTCCGATGAGCACAGCTAAGTGACTGACATCTCGTGATGACGAACGATGTGCAGTGAGGCAAGATGAAGCATGAGGGGTGGTGACCCTGTCAGAGAGCGGTGTCAAGCAATGCGGCACTAACCATATAGTAAAGTTGAAACCTCCTGAGTCGACCATAGATCAAGTCTTGTTCCAGGAACCCCCATACTTGTTTCGTGCTACCACGTGTCCCTACTCCAGGTAGGGTACGGTTCAGTAAATTGTCGACCCTGTTCTATCACACACCGTACAGAGAGGCCACGGTGGAAGATACCGGCTGCATCCGGTAGGCAGGCCACCTGGTCCGGGGGCATGGGTGTTTCGGTTGGATCCGAAGGGGATAGCTTCCCAAGTTTTCGCGCGCGTTATAAATTGTTGTGATACCATGCTAGTCGAGGTTGTAGCCTCCCCACTTAAAGTTTGGCTTAACTAGTGTCGTGGGTGATTCCAGACACCGGTAAGTTAGGCTGGTGTGTGCAGTCAGGTGCGTCTTCAAATTAAAAGACCGTAGGCGGAATTAGTCCAGAGGGACTATAAGAAACCCGTTATACGTGGGCAAAGAGTACACCCTCTGCAAAGATATAAAACCTATTCGAATAGCCGTGTCCTTGGTTAAGGACTACAGTCTGGGATGGGTCGAGTGTCGGTCTTAGTGTCGGTCTTCGGAGGAGAAACATTTAAGCCAGAACATTATTTATGACCTGTGACAGGTGGTGATTGTGGTTTGTTATTATTATGGACTAACCATTCGTGTTCTTTGGTACGATGAGTATCCTTGGGACGGTTCTACCTCCCGGATATTTACCATTATTTACCTTTTATTTATAAGCCCTTTATGTGATGTCGCTCAGACGTCCAACTATGGCATTCTTTTTATTTATAAGCCCTTTATGTGATGTCGCTTAGACGTCCGACTGTGGCATTCTTTTTATTTATAAGCCCTTTATGTGATGTCGCTTAGACGTCCGACTGTGGCATTCTTTTTATTTATAAGCCCTTTATGTGATGTCGCTCAGACGTCCGAC
>LR738713.1:840577915-840614890 GCA_902687465.1 Secale cereale
TATTTATAAGCCCTTTATGTGATGTCGCTCAGACGTCTGACTGTGGCATTCTTTTTGTTTATGAGCCCTTTATGTGATGTCGCTCAGACGTCCGACTGTGACATTCTTTTTATTTATAAGCCCTTTATGTGATGTCGCTCAGACGTCCGACTGTGGCATTCTTTTTATTTATAAGCCCTTTATGTGATGTCGCTCAGACATCCGACTGTGGCATGCTTGTTATTTATTTTGTTACTACTCTCTGATTGCATATGCCTTTTACTCGAATGTCCTGCTTGAAATTATATCCTGTCACATCATTATTATCATAATGATCATGAATCATCCTTGAGCATGTTTTGTCTCACCCTTATTCATAATGTTTGCGAGTACATTCAAAGTACTCACTGGCTCGTCCCTGGCTATTGTCTTGGCCAGATTCCTTGCGTGGGAAGGAACGATGCACCGATAGCCCCGGAACCTATGCTTATGGAGATAGCAGCCTCACGAAGATATGAGTTATCCCGGTCAGCCGTTCCTGTGGGAAATGGAGTCCCATAGTCACCGCCGTATCTCAAACCGTTTCTGCCATCAGCCACTAGAAACCTTGTGTTGTGCTCACAGGACAGAATGGTCTTGTACTACATATTTTTTACCTTGCTTGGAGTTTCTGTAACAAGTTGGTGCCTCATCAGCTAATAGTAATCCTGGGGCTGGTGAGCACAAGGGCCGATTTTGGGAAATGAATATCCCGAAAGCCCGGTCCTGACATCTAGCCCCAAACTCAATCCTCCACATATCCGCTTTTATAGTGGTATGTGAGGCCTTTCTCCGCATTCCCTGACACTTCGGCCTATGGCTTAAGACCTTCAACGTGAAGCCGAAGGTGGTGGACGGGGAACGCGCGGAGCGCGGGGGCGTGATACGTCTCCAACGTATCTATATTTTTTGATTGTTCCATGCTATTATTTATGAAGTCTTGGATGTTTAATGGGCTTTATCATTCACTTTTATATCATTTTTGGGACTAACCTACTAACCCAAAGGCCCAGTCCAGATTGATGTTTTTTGCCTATTTCACGGTTTTGCAGAAAAGGAATATCAAACGGAGTCCAAACGGAATAAAACCTTCGCAGGAGATATTTTTGGAGGAAATCACGCACGAAAGACTTTGGGGCCAAGCCAGAGGACAGGGGCCCACCCTTGAGGGTGGGGGGGCGCGCCCCCCTTCCCAGGGCGCGCCCCCTGCCTCGAGGGCAGCCCCTGTGTCCCCTGGTGCCCCTCTTCTTCCTATATATACCTACGTACCCCAGAAACTCCAGTCGCAGAGAGAAAACCCTAATTCCACCACCGTAGCTACTGTTCCCGTGGAGATCCCATCTTGGAGCCTGTTACAGGAGGGGGATCCATCACGGAGACCTTCATCATCATCATCATCGCCCTCACCATAAGTTGTGAGTAGTTTACCTCAGACCTTCGGGTCCATAGCTAGTATCTAGATGGCTACTTCTCTCTCTCTCTCCGGATTTCAATACAAAGTTCTCCTCGGTCTTCGAGGAGATCTATTCGATGTAATCTCTTTTTGCGGTGTGTTTGTCGAGATCCGATGAATTGTGAGTTTATGATCAAGATTATCTATGAAAGATATTTGGTTCTTCTCTGAACTTTTTATGTGTGCTCATAATATCCTTGCAAGTCTCTTCGAATTATTGGTTTGGTTTGGTTTGGCCTACTAGATCTATAGTTCTTCCAATGGGAGAAGTGCTTGGCTTTGGGTTCAATCTTGCGGTGTCCTTTCCCAGTGACAGTAGGGGCAGCAAGGCACGTATTGTATTGTTGCCATCGAGGATAAAAAGATGGGGTTTTCATCATATTGCTTGAGTTTATCCCTCTACATCATGTCATCTTTCTTAAGGCGTTACTCTGTTCGTATGAACTCAATACACTAAATGCATGCTGGATAGCGGTCGATGTGTGGAGTAATAGTAGTAGATGCAGGCAGGAGTCGGTCTACTAGTATCAGACGTGATGCATATATACAATGATCATGCCTAGATAGTCTCATAATTATTCGTTTTTCTATCAATTGCTCGACAGTAATTTGTTTACCCGCCGTAGAATATCGCTATCATGAGAGAAGCCACTAGAGAAAACTATGGCCCCCGGGTCTATCCTTATCATATTACTTTCCCGTCAATTTCTGTCGCTGTTGTTTATTTGCTTTCTTTACTTTCTGTTTCTATACTAAAAAAATACCAAAAACATTATCTATCATCTCTATCAGATCTCACTCTCGTAAGTGACCGTAATGGGATTGACAACCCCTTATCGCATTGGCTACGAAGTTCTTATTTGTTTGTGCAGGTGCGAGGGACTGGCGCGTGATCTCCTACTGGATTGATACCTTGGGTCTAAAAAACCGAGGGAAATACTTACGCTACTGTGCGGCATCTCCCTTTCCTCTTCGAGGGAATACAACGCAAGCTCAAGAGGTAGCAAGAAGAATTTCTGGCGCCGTTGCCGGGGAGGCTTACGCAAAATTCATATACCAAGTACCTATCACAAACCCTTATCCTTCGCATTACATTTATTTGCGTCTCGTTTTCCTCTCCCCCACTTCACCTTTGTCGTTTTATTCGCCCTTCTTCCGCCGTGTGTTTTTCGTTCGCTTGCTTCTTGTTTGCTTGTGTGTGTTGGATTGCTTGCTTGTCACTATGGCTCAGAACAATACCAAATTGTGTGACTTCTCCAATACCAACAACAATGATTTTCTTAGCACTCCGATTGCTCCTATTACCGATGCTGAATCTTGTGAGATCAATGCTGCTTTGTTGAATCTTGTCATGAAAGATCAATTCTCCGGCCTTCCTAGTGAAGATGCCGCTACCCATCTAAACAACTTTGTTGATTTGTGTGATATGCAAAAGAAAAGGGATACGGATAACGATATTGTTAAACTGAAGTTATTTCCGTTTTCACTTAGAGATCGTGCTAAAACTTGGTTTTCCTCTTTGCCTAGAAATAGTATTGATTCGTGGAATAAGTGCAAAGATGCTTTTATCTCTAAGTATTTCCCTCCTGCAAAGATCATCTCTCTTAGAAACGATATTATGAATTTTAAGCAACTAGATCATGAGCATGTTGCACAAGATTGGGAGAGAATGAAACTAATGATACATAATTGCCCTACATATGGTTTGAATCTGTGGATGATTATTCAGAACTTTTATGCTGGCTCGAATTTTGCTTCTAGAAATCTTTTAGATTCGGCCGCTGGAGGCACTTTCATGGAAACTACCCTAGGAGAAGCTACCAAAGTCCTAGATAATATTATGGTTAATTATTCTCAATGGCACACCGAAAGATCTACTAGTAAAAAAGTGCATGCTATCGAAGAAATTAGTGTTTTGAGTGGAAAGATGGATGAACTTATGAAATTGTTTGCTGCTAAGAGTGCTTCTTCTGATCCTAATGATATGCCTTTGTCCAGTTTGATTGAGAATAACAATGAATCTTTGGATGTGAATTTTATTGGTAGGAATAATTTTGGTAACAATGCTTATAGAGGTAATTTTAATCCTAGGCCTTTTCCTAGTAATTCCTCTAATAATTTTGGTAATTCCTACAACAACTCTTATGGAAAGATGCCTTCTAAATTTGACACTAGTGTTAAGGAGTTTATGATCTCGCAAAAGAATTTCAATGCTATGCTTGAAGAGAAATTGCTGAAAGTTGATGAATTGGCTAGAAGTTTGGATAGAATTACTCTTGATGTTGATTCTTTGAAACTTAGATCTATCCCACATAAGCATGATATCAATGAGTCTCTCAAAGCCATGAGAATTTCCATTGATGAATGCAAAGAAAGAACCGCTATAATGCGTGCTAAAAGAGAAGATTATATTAGATCGTGTTCTTCTAGTTATCATGAAAATAAAGATGAAGATCTGAAAGTTATTGATGTGTCTCCTATTAGATCCTTGTTTTCTAGTATTAATCTTGATGAGAATAGGATTGGAGATGATTCTGCTTTAAGGTGTCCTAGTAATTCGGAGTTTTTAGATCTTGATGCTAAAATTGCTAAACGTGGGATTGAAGAGATTAAAACGTTGCATAGTGATGAACCCACTACTTTGGATTTTAAGGGATTCAATTATGATAATTGCTCTCTGATTGATTGTATTTCCTTGATGCAATCCGTGCTAAATTCTCCGCATGCTTATAGTCAAAATAAAGCTTTCACTAAACATATAGTTGATGCTTTGATGCAATCTTATGAAGAAAAACTTGAGTTGGAAGTTTCTATACCTAGAAAGCTTTATGATGAATGGGAACCTACTATCAAAATAAAAATAAAAGATCATGAATGCTATGCTTTGTGTGATTTGGGTGCTAGTGTTTCCACTATCCCAAAAACTTTGTGTGATTTGCTAGGATTCCATGAGTTTGATGATTGTTCTTTAAATTTTCATCTTGCGGATTCCACTATTAAGAAACCTATGGGAAGAATTAATGATGTTCTTATTGTTGCCAATAGGAATTATGTGCCCGTAGATTTCATTGTTCTTGATATAGATTGCAATCCTTCATGTCCTATTATTCTTGGTAGACCTTTCCTTAGAACGATTGGTGCAATTATTGATATGAAGGAAGGAAATATTAGATTCCAATTTCCGTTAAGGAAAGGCATGGAACACTTTACTAGAAAGAAAATCAAATTACCATATGAATCTATCATGAGAGCCACTTATGGATTGCCTTCTAAAGATGGCAATACCTAGATCTATCTTGTATCGTGCCTAGCTAGGGGCGTAAAATGATAGTGCTTGTTGGGAGGCAACCCAATTTTATGTTTTTGCTTTTGTTGCTGTTAGGGAATAAATATTGCATCTAGCCTGTGATTAGATGTGTTTTCATGTTTTGTTTAGTGCTTGTGCCAAGTAGAACCTTTGGTAAGACTTGTGTGAAGTTTATTTGATCTTGTTGTGAAAAACAGAATCGTTAGCGCTTGCTAAAGTAGTCTTCAGATTTTACTGGAGAGTGCTTTTTAGTTGATTCTTTTTTATGCTGATTGGTAGACAGATTGCGCAAATTTACCAATTTAGTTTGAAGTTTTTGGAATTCCATAAGTAGGCGAACCCAGCAGATTACTACAGACTGTTCTGTTTTTTACATATTCTGTTTTTCGTGTGTTGTTTGCTTATTCCGATGCATCTATGAGTAATATTGGAGGATATGAATCATAGAAAACTTGGAGTACAGTATGTTTAACACCAATATAAACAAAGTACGAATTCCTTGCTGTACCTTTGAGTGGTGGTTTGCTTTCTCTTACTAACGGAGCTCACGAGAATTTTTGTCTAAGTTTTGTGTTGTGAAGTTTTCAAGTTTTGAGTATTGCTTTGATGGACTATGGAACAAGGAGTAGCAAAGGCCTAAGCTTGGGGAAGCCCATGGAACCCCAAGTAAATTCAAGATAATCAAAAGCCTAAGCTTGGGGATGCCCCGGGAAGGCATCCCCTCTTTCGACTTCATCCATCGGTAACTATACTTGGAGCTATATTTTTATTCGCAACATGCTATGTGTTTTGCTTGGAGCGTCTTGTATAAATTGAGTCTTTGCTTGTTAGTTTGCCACAATCATCCTTGCTGGACACACCTACTTGAGAGAGTTAAATATGCCCTAGAAATTATTAGAACACTCTATGTGCTTCACTTATATCTTTTGAGTTGAATAGTTTTTGCTCTAGTGCTTCACTTATATCTTTTAGAGCATGGTGGTGGTAATATTTCGTAGAAATTGTTGAACTCTCATGCTTCACTTAGATCTATTTGAGAGTATATTAAAACAACATGGTAAAGTGTTTAGGCTAAAGAAACTAGTCTTCACATGATAAACATCCAATGTCAATGTAGTAAAAAAATTCACATCAAGTACATTGAATAGAAAGAGATGTTGGATGCTTGACAATTGTTTTGAGATATGAGGATAGTGATATTAGAGTCATGCTAGTGGAGTAATTATGAAATTGGGAAATATTTGTGTTAAGGTTGGTGATTCTCGTAGCATGCACGTATGGTGAACCGTTATGTGACTAAGTTAAAGCATGAGGTATTTGTAGAGTGTCAACCTTTGTGTGGAGGTCGGGGGCGCGCGATGGTTAACTCCTACCAACCTCCCCCCTAGGGGCATGCATTGATTGCTTTGTTTTGATGACTCGTAGATTTTTGCAATAAGTATATGAGTTCTTATGACTAATGTTGAGTCCATGGATTATACGCACTCTCACCCTTCCACCATTGCTAGCCTCTCTTGTACCGCGCAACTTTCGCCGGTGCCATAAACCCACTATATATCCTTCCTCAAAATAGCCACCATATTGTTCCTCAAAACAGCCACCATACCTACCTATCATGGCATTTCCATAGCCATTCCGAGATATATTGCCATGCAACTTTCCACCGTTCCGTTTACATGACATGCATCATATTGTCATATTGCCATTGCATGATCATGTAGTTGACATCGTATTTGTGGCAAGGCCACCATGCATAATTTTTATACATGTCACTCTTGTTTCGTTGCACATACCGGTACACCACCGGAGGCATTCATATAGAGTCATACTTTGTTGTTGTAGTATCAAGTTGTAATATTGTGTTGTAATGAAAGTGTGATGATCATCATTTTTAGAGCATTGTCCCATGGGAGGAAAGGTTGAATCTATAAAGCCCCTCCGCAAAAAAAAGGCCAAAGAAAAAAAAGGCCTAAAAAAAGAAAAAAAAAAGAGAAAAATATAAAAGGGACAATTGCTACTATCTTTTTCCACACTTGTGCTTCAAAGTAGCACCATGTTCTTCATTGTAGAGAGTCTCATGCTTAGTCACTTTCATATACTAGTGGGTATTTTCGTTATAGAACTTGGCTTGTATATTCCAACGATGGGCTTCCTCAAATGCCCTAGGTCTTCATGAGCAAGCAAGTTGGATGCACACCCACTAGTTTCTTTTGTTGAGCTTTCATTCATATTTAGCTCTAGTGCATCCGTTGCATGGCAATCCCTACTCACTCACATTGATATCTATTGATGGGTATCTCCATAGCCCGTTGATACGCCTAGTCGATGTGAGACTATCTCCCTCCTTTTTGTCTTCTCCACGACCACCTCTATTCCACCCATAGTGCTATGTCCATGGCTCACGCTCATGTATTGCGTGAAAGTTGAAAGGTTTGAAAAGATAGGGCATGAAAACAAATGCTTGGCTGAAATCGGGGTTGTGCATGATATGAACATTTAGTGTGATAATAAGGGAGCATAGCCAACACTATATGATTTTGTAGGGATAACTTTCTTTAGCCATAGTATTTTGAGAAGACGTGATTGCTTTGTTAGTATTGCTTGAAGTATTGTTATTTCTTATGTCAATATAGACTTTTATCTTGAATCTTTCATATCTGAACATTAATGCCACAATTAAGAGAATTACATTGAAAAACTATATTGGTTAGCATTCCACATCAAAAATTCTTTCTTTATCATTTACCTAGTCGAGGACGAGCAGGAATTAAGCTTGGGGATGCTTGATACGTCTCCAACGTATCTATAATTTTTTATTGTTCCATGCTATTATTTATGAAGTCTTGGATGTTTAATGGGCTTTATCATTCACTTTTATATCATTTTTGGGACTAACCTACTAACCCAAAGGCCTAGTCCAGATTGCTGTTTTTTGCCTATTTCAGTGTTTTGCAGAAAAGGAATATCAAACGGAGTCCAAACGGAATAAAACCTTCGCAGGAGAAATTTTTGGAGGAAATCACGCACGAAAGACTTCGGGGCCAAGCCAGAGGATAGGGGGCCCACCCTCGAGGGTGGGGGGCGCCCCCCCTTCCCAGGGCGCGCCCCCTGCCTCGAGGGAAGCCCTTGTGGCCCCTGGTGCCCCTCTTCTTCCTATATATACCTACGTACCCCAGAAACTCCAGTCGCAGATAGAAAACCCTAATTCCACCGTCGTAGCTGCTGTTCTCGTGGAGATCCCATCTTGGAGCCTGTTCCGGGAGGGGGATCCATCACGGAGGCCTTCATCATCATCATCATCATCGCCCTCACCATGAGTTGTGAGTAGTTTACCTCAGACCTTCGGGTCCATAGCTAGTATCTAGATGGCTTCTTCTCTCTCTCCGGATCTCAATACAAAGTTCTCCTCGGTCTTTGAGGAGATCTATTCGATGTAATCTCTTTTTGCGGTGTGTTTGTCCAGATCCAATGAATTGTGAGTTTATGATCAAGATTATCTATGAAAGATATTTGGTTCTTCTCTGAACTTTTTATGTGTGCTCATAATATCCTTGCAAGTCTCTTCGAATTATTGGTTTGGTTTGGCCTACTAGATCTATAGTTCTTGCAATGGGAGAAGTGCTTGGCTTTGGGTTCAATCTTGCGGTGTCCTTTCCAAGTGACACTAGGGGCAGCAAGGCACATATTGTATTGTTGCCATCGAGGATAAAAAGATGGGGTTTTCATCATATTTCTTGAGTTTATCCCTCTACATCATGTCATCTTTCTTAAGGCGTTACTCTGTTCGTATGAACTCAATACACTAGATGCATGCTGGATAGCGGTCGATGTGTGGAGTAATAGTAGTAGATGCAGGCAGGAGTCGGTCTACTTGTCTCGGGCGTGATGCCTATATACAATGATCATGCCTAGATAGTCTCATAATTATTCGCTTTTCTATCAATTGCTCGACAATAATTTGTTTACCCGCCATAGAATATCGCTATCATGAGAGAAGCCACTAGAGAAAATTATGGCCCCCGGGTCTATCCTTATCATATTACTTTCCCAGTAATTTCTGTCGCCGTTGTTTATTTGCTTTCTTTACTTTCTGTTTCTATACTAAAAAAATACCAAAAACATTATCTATCATCTCTATCAGATCTCACTCTTGTAAGTGACCGTAAAGGGATTGACAACCCCTTATCGCGTTGGCTGCGAAGTTCTTATTTGTTTGTGCAGGTGCGAGGGACTGGCGCGTGGTCTCCTACTGGATTGATACCTTGGTTCTCAAAAACTAAGGGAATATACTTACGCTATTGTGCTGCATCTCCCTTTCCTCTTCGAGGGAATACAACACAAGCTCAAGAGGTAGCAGGGTGTCGGGGGAAACTGTCCACCACGAGCACCTATGGGACCGGAGCCCCTTGTACGTTGCGGTGAGGGAGCGGAGGGAGCACAAAGAGCGGATCGAAGAGCACACGCGGGCAGTTTACCCAGGTTCGGGCCGCGCGGACGCGTAAAACCCTACTCCTGCTTGGTTTGTATTGAGTTTTGAGAGCTCGGGAGCTTGAAGAACTAGCTACACCGAGCAAGGAAAGCTATCTGGGTTCCGAACCCTTTCTACGTTGTGCATGGGCCTCCTTTTATAGCTCAAGGGGTCACCAACAGGTGTCAATGTAGAAGAAGGGCAAAAATGTAACTTTGGTGGTAGTTGTAACAGTGCGGGAACAGTGGATGAACAGTGGTCTTCACCTAACTTGACAGTGGGGGACAAGGGCATTAAATGCCCGTCGCCGTCGACCCCAAAAGCACCCGTCCATGCGTCTCCGTTCGCCACGGCGGTAGCCTCGTCACCGTGGCTCGCCACCGTGTCCCCCAGGCTGCACAGCCATCCGCCACGCGTCCCTGGAAGGGCCCCAGGGCGACGCGTGGGCCGATGAGCTGGAGCGCGGGCACACAGTGCAGGCTTCCCCCGGCAAGCACCTTGCCGGGGTCTTGATCTTGCCGGGCCCTGAAGCTTGTCGCTCCCCGGGCCCTGCCGGGGCGCATGCTGCGCCAAGGCATGTCTTCTGGGATGTAGTCTTCTGGTCTTCCTGGCAAGCTCCTCTTGCCAGGGTCTTGGGTAAAAGTGATAAACTTGAGCCTGGCACGGCCTCCCCGGCAAGCTCCACTTGCCGGGGTCTCGGTCTTCTGTCTTGTATACTTTGTTTTTGAATGGTTTTATATGGATCAGAAAGGTCTCCGGCGAGCACGTGGTGAGCCCTGTCGCCGGAAGCTGCTACTGTCCGTGCACAAGTTGGGGTACTAAGGTACCCCTATCTTAGTACACCGACAGGAGCCCCCGGGCCTGGGCCACACACGGTGCCGAGCGCTGTTGGGCCAGGCCCAAAACAGTGCACGGACACACGCGGCCCACGGCACGCCGAATCCCCTTCCGCATCCGCCGCGCCCCTCCCTAACGGCACGCGTCGATTGCGGCGTCGTGGGAGAGATCGTGGCCACGTTCTTTAATGGAAAATGTGAAACGTCCCCCGCTCCCCCCTTAAAAGCAGAGGGAACAGGGGCAGTTTCCTTCCTCCGTCTTCACTTCGTCTTCAACCTCCAGAAAGCCTCCGCTGCTCTCTGCCTCCACACCTCCTCCGCCCTCTTCCGCTCTCGCGGCGCCGTCGAGCTCCTCGCCCCTTCCCCCGCCGCCTCCGCCATGGCTCCGGAGGCCGAGAAGGCGAAAGCGGACAAGGCCAAGAGGGAGAAATCCGAGCAGGCGGCGAAGCTCGCCGCCCTGCGGAAGAAGAATGTAGTCTTCGCGCCGAGGCTCAGCGCGAGGGAACTCTGGAACAAGTACTACCTCTTCTGGGCCAAGGAGACCAAAGCTCATCCCCGGACCAGAGTCTACCCCGCCGTTGCCAAAGATCTGCTTCCCGGTGGGTACTTCTTCTTCGCTGTCTTCTTTCACTGCGGCTTGTGCCCTCCGTTCTCGGAGTTTTTCTGTGACATCATGAACACGTACGGCCTCCACCTCCTAGACTTCACCCCCAACGCCATCCTTACGATGGCGGTTTTCGCACATCTGTGCGAAAACTATATAGGGATCTATCCAAACGTAGCACTTTTTCGCCATTTCTTCATGCCTAGAGTAGAGGCTGGCGCTCCCCTCTCCGGCGGCATCTCCTGGATCTTCCGCTTGAATAAGAAGGAATCATATCTGAAAGGAGAACTCCGCGGCAAGTGGGAAGAGTGGCGCGCAGATTGGTGTTGGATAGTGGAGGACCAGCCGGAGCCTTTCACTGCGCCGCGCACAACAGCCATAGTGCGCGGCAGGGACTGGAGCGAGTTGGCCCCGGATGACGTCAAGCTCAACGTTGCCCTCGTCAGGATACTTCGTCTCCGGGTAGCCAAACTGACCATCGGAGAGGTAGGGGCAGATTTCCTCCGCCGCCGCATTGCCCCTTTACAAGAGAGGAAAAGGCCAGCATGGGAGTTTGGCAATGCGGCGGACATTATGAGGCTGCGCCCGGGTTTGAACTTCAACTTCACGGCGTTGGAGCTGAAGGGGATGGTCCGGGAGCTTTTCAAGCATGACCCGGCCCATCCGGAGTGGTTTAGATCTCCCCGGGGAGTGGTGCCGCTGTGCAACAGCACTGCCCGGGATGCCTTGCGCGCAATGATGCCCGCGTGTGACTCTCACGGCGTCGACCCCACCTGGATAGTGCCCACGCCGGATGCAATTATGAGTTTCTTCGATAACTTGGTCGAGGTGCCGAAGAACACCGAGGAGAACAAAGGCCTCACTCGGGCCACCACAGAGCGGGACATAGCCTATATTGCTTCCCGGATGGAAGAGGCCGCCGCAGCTGCAGCAGCAGGAGACTTCGGATTCACCATCGACGAGGCGCAGGCTGCGGACGAGGTGTGCCAAGCAGAGGAGGCTGAGATCCGCAGACTGCTCAAGCTTCCGCCCGACGAGCTTGCCGGGGTCCCATCCTTGAGGCACGCCGGGATTCCCGGAGTCGTGAGCGAGGCCGCGGCAAGCGAGGTTGCCGGAGGGAACAGAGGTGCCGGAGGGAGCGGAGCCACCGGAGGGAGCGGAGCCACCGGAGAGAGCGGGGCCGCAGGACAAGATGCTGGACCCAGCGAGCCCGCCGGGGAGGAGGAGGAGGACACCGAGGCCGATGAGGACACCGGTGGGTCTCTGGGGCTCGACGACGACGCCTCATTGTCCTCGGAGAACTCCCCGCCTCGGGCAAGTCCCAAGCAGACACCGTTGAAGCGCCTCCGCAAGGCGGCTACAGCGACAAGGACGCAGGCGCCCCAACAGCAGCCCACTCGCCGGGCGACGCGCGTCACCAGAGCGAGCCAAGTCGCGACGGAGGCGCCCCGCGCAGCAGCCGCGGCGGAGGCGCCCCGCGCACCAGCCGCGGCGGAGGCGCCCCGCGCACCAGCGCCAAGCGGAGGGGGATCTTCCCAGAGCGGAGCGGCCGCTCCGCCTGCTCCTCGGGCCTCGGCGTCGGCGTAGGCTGGGTCTTCGCAGCCCCCAGCCCCGGGGACCGCCAAGCGCCCGAGGGAGCCTTCTCCTCCTGTTCCTCGCGCCGGAGCAACTCAGGTGGAGTTCGATTTCTCCGCTCTTAGCGACGACGACGAGGAAGAGGAGTAAGCATCTGTAACTTATAGCTTCTTCAATTCTGACTTGATCTTTCTTCGTGATTCTGATCTTGTTCTTGTTTTGCTTCCAGGACCCTGGCCCAGCGGATGGCAAAGCGGGCCAAAATCCCCGTGGTTGAGGTCGAGGACGACTCGCCCGTCGCGGCGACAGGAGACACGCCGGCGACAGGCTCGTCGGACCAACCTGCTGCTCCGAGGAGCAGCCCCCAGCGCAGCCCCCAGCGTAAGTTTGGGTTTTAGATTTTTTGTTCTTCGGGCGCGCTTGAGGTTTCAACTTGTACTGATATCTTGCTGCTTCATTTGTCTTGTGCAGAAGTGGAGCCGCAGCTGCAGGAGCGCCCGGAGACTACTCCCGAGGAGCCACAGGTCCCGCCATTCCCGCCAAGGGCGAACTCCCCGGCGAGGGAGAGCGCTCCGCCAAGGACGGGTACTCCGCCAAGGGCGAGTACCCCGCCAAGGGCGAGCAGCCCGGCGAGGGTGGCCACCCCGCCAAGGGAGGACTCCCCGGCGAGGGAGCCTGTCGTCGAGGAAGTCCGCGAAGGTGAGTCTTGTAACTTCGTCTTCTTGGACTTGTCTTTTTGGATATTTGCTTGAACTTCTTCTTTTCTTTTCTTCTTCTTCTGCTAGATCCTCCTCCCCCGGAGCGGATGGAAACGGAAGTCATCGTCGAGGAGGAGGGCGCGCAAGGCGACGCCGGCAATGCCACTGTCGTTGAGGACATGGCAGGAGCCGACGAGCCTGCCGCTGAGGAGACTGCCCCGTCCGCAGACGCCGCGGCCGGGGAGGGGGACGGCGACCACACTGCCGGCCCGGAGGCGGCAGGAGCGTCAAGCGCTGCGCCGGCCGTCGACCCCTCCGCCGGCAAGGAGCAGTCGGGCATCTACCTTGAGGCCCTCAATGGCGTCTTCATACAAGTGCCGTGGGGATCCTCGTCGCCAGCCCCCGTGGAGGGAGAGACCTTTGATGGAGAGGTCCTCGCCTCCGCGGGGTTGAAGATCGTTGAAGCGCCTGGCGGGAGCGATGAGCCCGAAGAGGAGAAACTTCTCCGCCAGCTCCTGGCCCTTTACCGGGCCAGGCAGGCGAAACTGGAGTCGCGAGAAGCCCTCACCGCCAAGGCCGGAGCGGACTTGGAGAAACGCGCCGCAGAGCTCCGCGCCGCCAACCAGGCAGCTCTCCGCGACTTGGCGGAGGAGCGCGAGAGGCTTGCCGGAGAGCAGCAGGAGTTTCTTCTGGAGAAAGCTGAGGCCGAGGAGCAGCAGCGACTGGTCGGTGAAGCGCTGTCCCAGCGAGAAGGCGCGCTCAACCAGCGGAAGGTCGACCTCGATGCTCACGAGGACGACCTTACCGCCCGGGAGCAGGCCCTTGGCGGAGAGTTGAAGGAAGCGAAAGCCGCCGCAGCCACCGCGGAGACCGCCAAGAAGGACCTTGAAGCCAAGGTGGCGCAACTGGAGGAGTACCTGAAGGCGAGCACGGAAAGGGTCACCGCGCTCAACATAGAGCGCGAGAAAGACGCCCACACCAACTCTGATCTTCAGGTACGCCTCTCCAAGCAGGGCGACGAGCTCAAAGCCGCCAAGGACTCAATTGCTGATCTGGAGTTGAAGGTCTCCACGCTGAGAGATTCACTGGACGCCGCCCGGGACCGCGAGACCAAACTGAAGGAGGAGCTTCGCAAGGAGCGGGGGCTGGTGGAGAGCGCCGCCACTTCCGCGAACAACTTCAACCGGGCGGTGGAGCAATGGACGGAGGACCTGGTCACTTCCGCCGCCAATATCGACAAGGAGCTGATGGCGCTGAGGGTGGAGCACCTCGTGTACTCTCCGGACCCGAACCTCCCCCACAGCGCCAAGCTCAGTCTTTTCTTCAGGGGAATCGCGCCGGCGCTTGCACGGCTGCAGGAGAAGCTCCCCGCGCAGCTGACCGAGGAGTCGCGCCAGCTCTGCGCGGGTACCTTGGAGCGTGTCTTGACCAAGATCGTCTACCGCAATCCTGGTATTAATCTTGTCAACGTCCTCCGCAGCTTGCCGGCCGACGCAGATCAGGAGGCGTTGAAGGCGCAGGTCGCCCACATCATCGCCAAGGTGAACAAGATCTCCAGGCGTGAAGGCGATCGCGTAGATTAGGCCTCTTTCTTCTTATTTCCTTTGCTGCTGCAAAGTGTGCCATGAACATGAATCTATTAGTCATTGCGACAAGTTATCTCTGTAATATATTATCTTATTTCGGAGCAATTGATGCAGTGTTATCTCCCTTGTTTTTGGTCCTTTACTTTGTATGCTTTTTACCCTACGCTTTTAGGGAACTTGCCGGCAAGGGACCCTTGCCGCGAGCGCTGAGTGCTGGACTCTGAGCAGCCTGCTGGCAAAGGCCTTATTGGCAAGCAACCTTGCCGCAGCTAGTCGCAACGCACTTAGCTTGCTGAGCGAACTCGAAAACGAAGTAAGGGCGCGACACTTGTCGCAGCTCACTTAAGCCGTTGAGCGTACTAGAAAACAAGATAAGGGTGCGGCTAGCCACGGGTAGGTTCCTCCGCGCACAGGTTTTCCATACAAAGTGTGGTTGTTCAAGGAAGATAACTAAAATTTTAAAAACTTGAACTGCTCAAATTCTGGTAACTTAGCTTTCATAGTCTGTTCGTTCTCCGGTAAGCTTTTCTTTCTTGAACAGCACTTGGTTCGTCCTCCACCTCCTTCCCCCCCGGCAAACTTGTGCGCGAGGAACGTTTCTTCTGCTTAAGAGGGAAAGAAAAGGAGAAGAGGAAACAAGTATAGGGTTTCTCGGCATGGTAATGCTTACCGGATATGTGTGTTGCACAAGATGCCAAACAATGCATGCAAATAACAAAGAAAAGCATGAAAATGGCAAATAGTGCGAAACACAAAAGCTTTACTGATGCACGGGATCTGCGCCCGGCTTTGTACAAAGGTTTACATGCGACAGCGGCAAGACTCGTACAAAAGGTGGTTGCCGGAGCGGATCACGGCAACCGCGCCTTATGGGTGAAACTTGCGAAGATGCTCTATGTTCCAGGAATTGCTCACCGGTAAGCCTTCTTCGGTCTCAAGGCGGATAGCGCCGGGCCTTGTGACTTGTCTCACCCGATAAGGGCCTTCCCACTTCGGCGTCAACTTGTTGGAATTCTTGGCGGACTGAACACGCCGAAGAACAAGGTCGCCTTCCTCGAGGCTCCTGGCCTTAACCTTGCGGCTATGGTAGCGGCGCAAGGCTTGCTGGTATCGAGCAGCTCGTACAGCAGCCTGGAGACGTTCCTCCTCGAGGAGCAATCCATCATCTTGTCGCAGTTGCTCTTGCTCGAGCTCATCATAAGCGAGCACTCGAGGAGATCCGTATACGAGTTCCGTGGGGAGAACTGCCTCTGCTCCATAGACAAGAGCAAAGGGTGTCTGCCCGGTGGCTCGACTTGGTGTCGTTCTGATTGACCAAAGAGCCGCCGGCAACTCCTCTATCCAGTTTCTTCCGCACTTGCGCAGCCTGTCGAAGGTTCTTGTCTTGAGCCCGCGCAGCACTTCAGCATTGGCCCTCTCCGCTTGACCATTGCTCCTCGGGTGAGCAACAGAAGCGAAACAGACCTTGGCGCCAAGGTCTTGGACGTACTGCATGAAGGTGCGACTAGTGAACTGTGTGCCGTTGTCGGTGATGATCCTGTTAGGGATTCCGAAACGGCAAACAATTGACCTGAAGAACCTGACCGCTGACTGTGTTGTCACCTTTCTCACCGGTTCCACTTCTGGCCACTTTGTGAACTTGTCGATCGCAACGTACAAGTACTCAAAGCCCCCGACAGCTCGGGGGAAGGGGCCGAGGATATCGAGCCCCCAGACCGAGAAGGGCCAGGACAAAGGGATCGTCTGGAGAGCTTGAGCTGGCTGATGAATTTGCTTGGCATGGAACTGGCACGCTTCACACTTGGTTACTTGTGCAGTTGCATCTTGGAGGGCTTCTTGCCAAAAGAACCCTTGCCGGAATGCCTTCCCGGCAAGTGCCCTTGCGCCAATGTGGTGGCCACATATGCCTCCATGTATTTCTGCCAACAGCTTCTGTCCATCTTCTCTGGAAATGCACTTCAACCTGACACCATTGAGCCTTCTTCTGTACAGTTCGTTGTCCACGAACTGGTACATACTTGACTGCCTGGTTATTTTCTCTATCTCTGCTGGGTCGTCGGGAAGTTCTCCAGTTTGCAGAAAACGGACGATCTGCTGTGCCCATGCCGGAGCCCGAGGCTCAACGGTAAGGACTAAAGGCATGAGGGCCGCTGTGGGGACCCCAGCTTCTACGGCAAGAACCTCTGGTTCTGCCGGAGCTGAAGGTCCCCCGGCAAGCCTGCCGGGGCGAGGCTTGTCGGGAACGTTTGCTTCAACTGTACAGACCGTTAGATCTGCAGGAGCAAACTGTTCCTCAGCGTTCTGATCGTTGATCTTGGGGACCTTGGCGGCGTCCTCGGGGAGATCCACCGGGAAGTAGTCGCCGGAGACCAACTTTCTCTTCTTGGGCTGCCCAATTGATGGTGTAACGGATGGCTGAGTCAGCTTGAGCAGGAAGGTCCCTGGTTCCACAGGTAACTTCATTGCAGCACACTTTGAAAGGCCATCTGCTATATCATTCTGAGCTCTCGGGACGTGCTCCATTTGCAGACCTTCAAAGTGCTCTTCAAGCTTTCTCACTTCATCTACATAAGCTTCCATCAAAGGGCTCTGATAACTTTTGTTCACTTGTCGGACCACCAACTGAGAGTCTCCCCGCACAATCAACTTCTTGATCCCAAGTTCAGCTGCAATTCTGAGGCCGGCAAGCAGACCTTCATACTCTGCAGTATTGTTTGTCGCCTGTTCTCTGGGAAAGTGCATCTGGATAACATACTTGAGGTGCTCTCCGGTGGGCGCTATGAGTACCACGCCGGCACCGGCGCCTTGCAGCGAGAAAGCACCATCAAAGTACATCATCCATTCGCTCGTCGCTTCTTGCACGGGTACGCTTGTCTCTGGAACTTCTTCATCTGGCGTTGGGGTCCATTCAGCTATGAATTCTGCCAAAGCTCTGCTCTGTATGGTTGAGGTACTCTCAAACTTGAGGCCAAAGCTCGACAGTTCCAGTGCCCACTCGACAATCCTGCCTGTTGCTTTTGGATTTTGCAGTATCCTCTTCAACGGAAAGCGAGTGACCACTGTTATCTCGTGTGCTTGGAAGTAATGGCGCAGCTTTCTCGAGGCCATGAGGAGACCGAAAAGCAACTTCTGCACCCCGGAGTATCTTGATCTAGCCCCCTGCAAGAGGGAACTCACAAAATACACCGGGCGCTGCACCATCTTCCTTCGCACTTCTCCTTGCTCCTGCGCAGAGTTGTCCTTGTCGGGGCCAGAGCTTGCCGGTGGAGCCCCCTGCTTGTCGCTGGACCCGCTCGCCGGAGGTGTGGGCTCTTCCTCTGCCTCCCTTTCCGCTACCAATGCAGCACTAACCACTTGATTGGTTGCCGCTAAGTACAGCAGCAACTTCTCTTGTGGCCTAGGTGCGACAAGTATTGGAGTGGAGGATAGGTATCCTTTCAAATCCTGCAGCGCTGCCTCCGCTTCCGGAGTCCATTTCATAGGACCTGCCTTCTTCAAGATTTTGAAGAAAGGCAGGGCGCGTTCTGCAGATTTTGAAATGAACCTGCTGAGGGCAGCCACACAACCAGCAAGTCTCCTTACGTCCTTGACGCGCTTCGGGGCTTCGATCTGCTCGATGGCTTTTATCTTGTCGGGATTAGCTTCAATCCCCCTCTGGGACACAAAGAACCCGAGAAGCTTGCCGGAGGGGACTCCGAAGACGCACTTCTCGGTGTTCAATTTGAGCTGGATCTTGCGCAGATTTGCAAATGTTTCTTCTAAGTCTTGGATCAGGGTATCTTTGCTCTTGCTCTTGACCACTATGTCATCCATGTAAGCTTGTACATTTCTGTGGATCTGTGGCTCAAAAGCAGTGTGCACCACCCTTGCAAATGTTGAGCCTGCATTCTTCAATCCAAAAGGCATGCGAATGAAGCAATATGTGCCACATGGAGTAATGAATGCAGTCTTCTCTTCATCTTCCTTGGCCATGAAAATCTGGTGGTAGCCTGAGTATGCATCAAGGAAGGAGAGCAGTTCACATCCAGCAGTGGAGTCAACAATCTGGTCAATGCGCGGCAAGGGAAATGGATCCTTGGGACATGCTTTATTCACATCAGTGAAGTCTATACACAACCTCCACTTCCCGTTAGCCTTACGCACGACAACTGGATTTGCTAACCACGTCGGATGGATCACGCCTCTAACCAGGCCCGCTGCTTCTAGCTTCTTGATCTCTTCGGCAATGAATTCTTGGCGCTCCACGGCTTGCTTCCTGACCTTCTGCTTGACGGGCCGCGCATGAGGACAAATAGCAAGCTTGTGCTCAATTACCTTCCTGGGAATGCCGGGGATGTCAGATGGTTGCCAGGCAAACACATCGACATTCGCCCGCAGGAAGGCAACGAGCGCGCTTTCCTATTTGCTATCAAGTGTAGCACTGATGGTGAAGGTACCACCAGTGCCGTCCTCCTTGGCGGACACCTTCTTGGTTGCCGGTGGAGCGGCCATCCCTTTCTTGCACTTGCCGGTGGAGCTCGATGGAACGTCCTCGACGGCAGCGCAGCACTCCGAAGAGGTGTGTTTGCCGGAGTCGGCCCCAGAGCACTTGCCGGACTTGGTCTTGGTCTTCTTCCCCCCGGGAGCTTCAGCGGCAAGTGTGTTGCTCTCCACCGCGGCTGCTGCATCCCGGTATATCTTGTCGGCGCAGATAAGCGTGTCCTTCTTGTCGCCAGGGACAGAGATGACGCTTATCGGCCCCGGCATCTTGAGTATGTTGTAGGCGTAGTGGGAAGCTGCCATGAACTTGGCGAGGGCAGGACGTCCAAGTATCCCATTGTATGGCAACGGGATATCGGCAACATCGAAGGTTATCCTCTCCGTCCTGAAGTTGAGTTCCCCGCCAAAGGTCACTGGCAGAGTGATCTTCCCCTTCGGCTTGCTCCTCCCCGGGTTTATTCCTTGGAACGAACCGGTTTCTTCGAGCTCGCCGTCTGGGATCTGGAGTTTCTTGATTACAGCCGAGGAGATCAAGTTCAGGCCGGCCCCGCCGTCAACCAACATTTTGGTGACCTTGAGGTTGCGGATGGTTGGTGAAACCAACATCGGCAAGCACCCGACCGCCGTGGTGCGGTCAGGGTGATCCTCAAGATCAAAAACGATGGGCGTGCTGGACCACTTCAGCAGCCTGCGCGACTCAACGGGCGGCTCTGCTGCGTTCACTTCCCGCACCCACTGCTTGAGTTGGCGGTGGGAAGTGTGCAGAGAGGCGCCTCCGTCGACACACAGCACTTCTGTGGCCTTCTGGAACTCCTGCTCGCTGTTATCACCTTCATCCATGTCGTCGTCGTCGTCTTCTTCCTCATCCTTGTCGCGGCCCCTGGGAGGTCGATCACCTTGCCGCTGCTTAGCCTTGCCGCGGCGTCCTCCCCGGCCATTGAATGGCCGCTTCTTGCTTGGCTCTCCTCCGCCACCTTGAGCCTTCTCCTTGTCGCGACGCTCGTATTCAGCTTTCTGCTGCTCTACGAGGTACTCGACGCGCTTGCAGTTGGAAAGGTCGTGGCCCTTGGTGCGGTGGATCTTGCAATATTGCTTGTCGGAGCTGTCCGGCTTGTCGGCTGCCGCCACAGGGGCAGGCTCCTTGCCGGAGCCGCCAGCCTGTGCTGTCTTGGCGGGAGCCTCCTTGCCGGACTTCTCGACGACCAGCACTTCCTTGCTCTTCTTCTTCCTATTGTTCCGCCGCCGGCTCTTCTTTGCCGGGGCGGCATCCTCGCTGTCGCTTCCCCCTGCGCCAGCATCCTCTCCGGGGAGTCTCCTCCCCTCTTCGGCGCGCGGGCACTTGTCAGCCAGAGCGTAGAGCTCGCTGACATCCCGAATCTTGGTCATGGCCATCTCTTCCCGCATGCGACGGTTACGCACGTTCTGGTGGAACGCGCTGATAACCGCGGCGGGGTGGACGTCGGGAATGTTGTGCTGCACGCGGCTGAACCGTTGAATGTACTTGCGCAGGGATTCTCCTTCCTTCTGGGCCAAGATGTGGAGATCACTCTCCTGGCCGTGGGGTTTGTGGCCGCCCGTGAAGGCGCCAACAAATTGGTGGCACAGATCTGCCCACGAAGAAATGGAGCCTTCCGGCAAGTGCATAAGCCAAGAACGTACGTTTGGCTTAAGCACCAGCGGGAAGTAGTTCGCCAGTATCTTCTCGTCGCGTCCCCCGGCAGCCTGCACCGCGATGGTGTAGATGCTGAGGAACTCCGAGGGGTGCGTCTTGCCGTCGTACTTCTCGGGTACGTCGGGCTTGAAGTTTTTCATGCTGGGCCACTGGACGCGCCGTAGCTCACGGGTAAACGCGGGACAACCTGCCGCGTACGGCAAGTCGCCTGGTTCACCGGGCGCGTGCGTGTCGACAGCGGTCCCAGCACGTTGGTCCGATTGTCGCCGGGCTTCTCGCCGGCGCTCGATCGTTGTCCAAGCATCTTCTTGCCGCCGATCGTCAAGGACCTGGCGCTGGTCCCGACGAGCCCGCGGATCCGACGACGCCGTGGAGTCGTCGTCGACGTTAATCCGGCGGGGAGGCGTCTTCTGCTTCCGCGGCGGGGAGTGCACGGTGGTTGCACCCCCGGCGGTCTTGTTGCCGTCGGCCTTCGCTTGGTCGACTTGCCGTGGCCGCGATGTCGCCGGCTGCTGCGGCGTGTCGTTGTTGGCGAAGGCGATCAGGCTTTGGATTGTTACCCTCCAGTCTTCGGCCTTGTCCGCCGCTGGAGGGAAATCGAGGAGCAGTTGCGCTCTTGCGAGAGCTTCTGCTGGAGAGGAGGGGAGCGGTGGCGAGCGGTGCGAGGAGCGAGATATGCTCGGACTTCTAACAGGGTTAGAAGGAGCAGTCTCTCGCCCCGGCGACCGTGCCTTGCTCGTGCCAGGACGATGGCCTAGAGCATCCCGCGAGCCTCCGGTTTGTCCTTGGCCCAGCAAGCGGATGGTACCTCCTGTACCACGGCGCTGCTGGCCTGTCGTCTGCTGAGATGGACGTGGCGCATCCACGGACACCGAGGCCTTGGAGTTGGTCCGGTCGTCCGCCTTGTCCTTGGATTTGGCGGTGCCGTGAGTTTCCTCGCCGGCGACCACCCTTCCGCCGGCGTCTCCTCCACCCACCGTTGGTTCTGGTGGCGGGGGAATAGACGCAGACGGGCCTGCAACCTCCGAAGCCTTCTTCTTCGGGGCCATGTTGCTGTTGCTGATGAAGTTGGTGAAGTTGGAGAGGTTGATGAAGAATGCGCCCGCGTGAGCGCCGGATCAGATTCGCACAACCTCGATGCCCCCTACCTGGCGCGCCAAAGATGTCGGGGGAAACTGTCCACCACGAGCACCTATGGGACCGGAGCCCCTTGTACGTTGCGGTGAGGGAGCGGAGGGAGCACAAAGAGCGGATCGAAGAGCACACGCGGGCAGTTTACCCAGGTTCGGGCCGCGCGGACGCGTAAAACCCTACTCCTGCTTGGTTTGTATTGAGTTTTGAGAGCTCGGGAGCTTGAAGAACTAGCTACACCGAGCAAGGAAAGCTATCTGGGTTCCGAACCCTTTCTATGTTGTGCATGGGCCTCCTTTTATAGCTCAAGGGGTCACCAACAGGTGTCAACGTAGAAGAAGGGCAAAAATGTAACTTTGGTGGTAGTTGTAACAGTACGGGAACAGTGCATGAACAGTGGGTGAACAGTGGTCTTCACCTAACTTGACAGTGGGGGACAAGGGCATTAAATGCCCGTCGCCGTCGACCCCAAAAGCACCCGTCCATGCGTCTCCGTTCGCCACGGCGGTAGCCTCGTCACCGTGGCTCGCCACCGTGTCCCCCAGGCTGCACAGCCATCCGCCACGCGTCCCTGGAAGGGCCCCAGGGCGACGCGTGGGCCGATGAGCTGGAGCGCGGGCACACAGTGCAGGCTTCCCCCGGCAAGCACCTTGCCGGGGTCTTGATCTTGCCGGGCCCTGAAGCTTGTCGCTCCCCGGGCCCTGCCGGGGCGCATGCTGCGCCAAGGCATGTCTTCTGGGATGTAGTCTTCTGGTCTTCCTGGCAAGCTCCTCTTGCCAGGGTCTTGGGTAAAAGTGATAAACTTGAGCCTGGCACGGCCTCCCCGGCAAGCTCCACTTGCCGGGGTCTCGGTCTTCTGTCTTGTATACTTTGTTTTTGAATGGTTTTATATGGATCAGAAAGGTCTCCGGCGAGCACGTGGTGAGCCCTGTCGCGGGAAGCTGCTACTGCCCGTGCACAAGTTGGGGTACTAAGGTACCCCTATCTTAGTACACCGACACAGGGCGCCATGATTAGAAAGGTCCCGAATGCAACTTGGCCCAAGGGCTCATTCGTGGAGACGAATAAGGTCTGGCAGCAGGAGTGGTTCTACATCACCGAACCCCGCGAAGCCAAGTGGGCGGCGGAGCCTGCTTTCAGATCCGGACCCCCAGAGAGGCTGACCTCCTGGACCAAAAAGGGTCTGAACTGAGGGTCTACAACTAAAGTGACGACTCTTGTGAGCCGCGTGTCCAGCATGATTTCCAAGGGGCACCTGCTCTCCACCGTGATCTAGGTGATGCTGACCCGACTTGTTCTCCCTTGCCAAAGCCGAGACTCCTCCCTATGGGAGTTCGATCCGGCAGGAGACAAGCCGCTGAAACATCTCTTCGGCTTTACGCACAAGGAGATCTGGAAGCATCTCTTCAAGAGCCAGAAGGAATGGCCCGAAGAGACCGAGGATGCGGGCTACAACACTATGGCCTCCACCCCAGAGGTAATAGAAATCCTTGCCGAACACATACCCTTTCCATTATTTGACGATAATAGGAATTGGAATTTTTACGTGATATACAGGGCTGGACGAAGAAGGCGACCCGAATTAAGAGTCCCGCACCTTTTCCCGAAGACCCAGAATCGCCTCTGGTGATGGCAATGCTGGTCCCGGCGCCATACAAGGCGCCGACCAAGAAGCCCAAGAAGACGAAGTGCAAGGGGGCGGAGACAGCCCCCGTCCTGCGGGCAAGAAGCCCGAGGACCTCCACATCCTCTCCTCTAACGAGGTGGAGGAAGATGATGAGGAGGAAGAGGAGGAAGAAGAAGATCCCCCTGCACAAGGGAGGGGGGAGAAGAGGGGGGTCGTTGCTGACGCGGGTATGGCCGCGCCCCGGAGGAAACTGAACCTCGGAGGTAGTTCGGATTCATCCAAACATAGCTTTGTGGTGAAGCCCAGGGTGAAGCCCCTGCCCGAATCGTAAGTTTGTCCGGATTGGCTGCTGCACTTTTGCTTTGTTTTAGTATTTACTTAGTATTTCTTCCTGCTGACCTACAGCCCTCCCGATGGACACCCTGATGCTATCTCATCAGAGGGGAACTCTCTTGCACCTGGAGAGATGGGGAGTGACCCGACGATCCGAGCTCCATCGCCGATTATCGGTGGGGACACTGAAGTGTCCTCCCAGCGGGTGTCCTCCGCCCAAGGAGACGAGGGCGGGGTAGGTGATGGGGCAGCCGGAGGTAATACCTCCGCTGCTGCCGACCATGGGGAAACAACCCCCATGGAGACCGAAGACATGGGGCCCAAACAATCCGAGGCCCCACCGAATACTGTCCCGGAGCCTGCTAGCGCGGCTCCGGGGTCCGAAGACCCGACTACTCAAGCGGAGGAGGATACGGCGGCACCTGGAGTTAATCCGGAAGCGTTGGTGTCTATGAAGGGAGCACTGCAGAATGCTCTCGTCATTGAAGAACACTGCACCGTGATGGGTGCGGTGATGAAGAAGATTCAGTCCGTCAAGGGCGGACTGCATGAAGCCTTCAACAGCCTTTTAACAGGCTTTGAGGTAAGCAATGTAATGCTTTTTATAGAATTTTTATTTTTAATGCACATACATAGCTAGTAGTCCCTGATGCTTTGTTTGATTCTGAAAAAAATCGGACGAAGTATCCGTAGTATAGCATGCTTACAGAGCTGAACTGTTGTGCAGGCTTCATTAGTAACAGCAACTGCGCGAGACGCAGAGGTTGCCGAACTAAATCGGAAGCTCGAGCTGGCCAACGCGGACCTCGACCACGCCAACCGACATTTGCATGAAATGCAAGGTATGCAGATTTTTGAATTGTCAATCAGACTTAATTGATCAAATATGTTTATAAACTCTAATGTTGTATTCTGTATTACACAGTTGGCGCCACTGAGCTCGAGGCCCTCAAGGGGGAGGTTGTCAAGGCCAAGAGGGAGGCCGAGGCGAACAAGGTGGTCGCTGACAAAGCGGCTGCCGATTTAGAGGCCGAAAAGGCGGAGTGCGAGAAGCACTGGGCTCGGGTGTCCGAAGTCGAGGTCGATCTTAACAATGCTACTCTCAAATGTGAGGCATTGGAGAAGAAGACTTCGGAACAAGCAACCGAGCTGTCTGCGGCAGTGAAGACTGCCCAGGATGCGTGGAGCGAGTCACGCAGTGCTCGTCAGGAAATCGAGCAGGCACGGCAGATAGCATCTGGTAAGACATTTCTCTTACAGAGCATCTTCGGAGGGCAGAGGTACATTGGGCTGACACGATTATGGAGTTCTCCAGGTGTATTTGCTGATCTTCCGAGGAGCAGCACTGACGCCGCGCTGTACTTCCGAGCCCTGGAGCGGAACAACACGGAGAAGCTGTTTTGGTCGCAGTTATATGCGCCAAAACATCCAGTGCCCCTCAGCGACCAGATGAAGCAGTTGGTCGAGCTGCACAACATGGCGGGTTCAGCCGTGAAGGACTTAATAGTCCGGCTATGGCCCGCGGAGCCAATCCCAAGTAGCTACTTCGGATCGGTGAAGCGTCTCGTTAAGGTGAGTCCGCGGGTCGAAGAGTTAACGCATTCGGCCTGCATAGAAGGTGCTCGGATGGCCTTCGCTCGTGTCAAAGTGCACTGGGCGAATATGAACGCAGTGCGTATAGCTACTGCTGGCTCACCCGCAGGCAAGGAGCACCGCAAGCCGGAGAAGTACTTCGAGGACGTCATCGAGGGCGCCCGCCTTGTAGAAGGCCAGTGTTCGAAGGATGTTGTTTTCGACTAATTGTATCCGGATGTAAAGACTATGCTTATGAATCCAGTGTATATAACTTTTGCACTATTATAATATCAACGTCTTTTACCTCCTGTGTGACTGTTTATCTAAATCCGAAAGTTTCCAATCGTCGGCTTCAGCCCCCATGTACATAGTACTGAGGTGTTCGGTCATATGTGTGTACACTCTTTATCCAACGTCTTGGTCCATATAGGAGGTGTATGCGGAGGGAACCAGGCAATCAGACTATGCGGCGTTATTGCTTCCACTTAGTCGTAGGAGTTTGACATGTGGGGCTAGGTACTAGCCCCTGGTGCGTATATAATATTCGTTACTTAAGGCATCCAATTACACCTGGCTGGGCGAAGAACCAGCCCTTCTTATAACACGGGGTAGACCTCTATCGATCGTAGTATAAAACTAAGTCACTGGATTGCAGACCAGGTTCTCGCTTATCATGACAGTCATTTTTCGGCTTTCTCTACTGAGGTACTTGACCGGACTAGCTAGAAGTACAATTACAATAGTTCTCCCTTTACACCCTAGCCGAACAATCTGGAACGTAGGGGTAAGAACAGGAGCCGGGCAACCCAACTATTGACCCAAGACATGATTCGGAACTGATGCATATAAGGCAAACATCCAGGACGCCGAACACTCCCTATATGTGTTCGGTCTTTTCGACATATATCAGGGCTGAATACAGCCCCAGGTAATAAACCCTTATTGACAAGGCACATATGGCAATCTGATGCGGGAAGAGAATATTTATGGTGAGTGAATAAAACTCCAAGCATAATGCGAGTAAAGCTGTTCTATTAATATCCCTCTATAATACGGCGAGCCGTAATCTTACAAACAATGCCGAAAAAACCTTTTTTGGACATTTTACATGCCAAGAAGGTATATAACAAGAAAGAGAAAAAAGGTTTACACATGGTCTTAATCTAAAAAGAAACCTTAGTGCGGGTCCCTGCTGCACGTCTGCGCCGTTTCCTCCTCTGTAATGTGTCCTTGAAGGGGTGGGAGTATGATGGCCATCTGAAAGAAAAAAGAATAAACCTGGAAAAAGAAGAAACCAATCCGGTTTGGCCATAGCAAGGTTGGTTCGTTTGATTAACCTAAAAAAGTTTAGAGTCCGAATAGGGTCTAGCCGAACTATGGACTATGTGCAGGTGCCCCCGGTCATCGCCCAAGGAATTTTTAAGGCATAATTATGTACTCGAGGCACATATGCTATCACCTTATGGGGCAGTCGACGGGGGCGTAGCTGTCAATCTTGCTTAGGGTCATCTGAGCTGCCGCATTGAGGCGTGTGCCAGACACGTTTAGTTGTGTCCGCTATTGATGGATTATCCGGTTTGAATAGGCCGCTTTGGACTTCGGCTGCTAGGGCCGCAGTGTCCTCCTCCGTACGGAGAGAGCGTTCCATATTTCCATTGACCGTGATAACGCCACGTGGTCCAGGCATTTTAAGCTTTAGGTAGGCATGATGCGGGACTGCATTAAAGTGGGCGAAGGCCGTTCTTTCGAGTAGAGCGTGATAGCAACTTCGGAAAAGAGCTATGTCGAAGATTAGTTCTTCACTTCGAAAGTTGTCAGGAGAACCGAATACAACTTGCAACGTTAAAGAGCCTATGTACTGGGATTCAACGCCCGGTATCACTCCTTTAAAGGTCGTGCTGCTTGGCTTGATTCTTGATGGGTCGATCCCCATCTTGCGGACAGTATCGTGATATATCACATTGAGATTGCTGCCGCCGTACATAAGGACTCGCGTTAGATGGTATCCATCGACTATTGGGTCGAGCATTAGGGCAGCCGAACCCCCATGTCGAATACTAGTCGGATGATCCATACGATCAAAAGTGACCGGACAGGCTGACCATGGGTTGAATTTGGGGGCGACGGGCTCAACGGTGTAGACATCTCGGAGTGCGCGCTTGCGCTCCCTCTTTGGGATATGAGTGGCATATATCATGTTCACTATTTTGACCTCCGGTGGAAATTTCTTCTGCCCCTCTATATTCGGTTGGCGAGGTTCATCCTCATCTTCGCTCTAAGGCTCCTTCCCTTTGTGTTCGGCGTTTAGCTTGCCAGCCCGCTTGAAGACCCAACAATTGCAGTTGGTATGGTTGACAGATTTCTCTGGGGTGCCATGAATTTGGCAGGGCCTATCTAATATTCTGTCCAAACTTGATGGACCATCTTTGTTGCCTTTAAATGGCTTCTTCCGCTGACCGGGTCTGGAGCCACTGAATCCGGCGTTTACCGCTGTATCATCTGGGCTTCCAGCTTTCTTTCGACGTTTGTTTTTGTTACGTCGTGGCTTTCCATTGCCATCCCTGACTTCAGATGTTCCAGGGTCACTAGTACTGCTACGAGCTAACCAGCTATCCTCACCCGCGCAAAAGTGAGTCATGAGTGTAGTTAAGGCTGCCATTGTCCTTGGCTTTTCCTATCCAAGGTGTCTAGCTAGCCATTCGTCCCGGATACTGTGCTCAAATGCCGCTAAGGCTTCAGCGTCCGGACAGTCCATGATTTGGTTCTTCTTGGTAAGAAACCGATTCCAAAGCTTGCGGGCTGACTCCCCGGGTTGTTGGATGATGTGACTTAGTTCGTCAGCGTCCGGGGACCGGACATAAGTCCCTTGAAAATTGGCCCGAAAAGCATCCTCAAGTTCTTCCCAGCTCCAAATGGAGTTCTTTGGGAGGTTGTTTAGCCAGTGCCGAGCTGGTCCTTTCAGCTTGAGGGGTAAGTATTTGATGGCGTGGAGATCATCTCCTTGAGCCATGTGGATGTGAAGAATAAAGTCTTCTATCCAGATGGCGGGACCCATCATTCCATCGTACGCTTTGATGTTCACGGGTTTAAACCCTTCTGGGAAATCATGACCCAACACCTAATCGGTGAAGCACAGAGGGTGTGCAGCTCCTCTGTATATTGCTATATCGTGGCGTATGTCTGATGGTTGTGGTGTTCGGTATTGACCCCGAACTGGTATGTCACCGACGCGATTGGCTTGATAGCCGCCGTCCCGTGCGGGAGCCCGGTCTCTAGGTCCGTATATAGACCTGGTCTTGCTAGCTATTTTGTTCAGGTCCTCACACAGATCATGTTTTCGGTCTTGAGTTGCACCCTCCTTTCCATTAAGGAGTGGTGGTGCGGGCTTGTGTACGCCATTGCTAGCGACTCTGTCCCGTCCGCGAGGTGGTCGGTCCGGCTTGTCGGTGGTGTTATTGTTCGGCGGGACGGGCGCATCGGCCTCGTCATCGAATTTGGGCAGGAGTTTACGCTTGGGATAGCCTTTGGTTTGGCCGTTATAGCCATGTTTCTGCTCGGCGTCTAGCACCTCATTCCATCTATCATTAAGCGTGTCATGTGCGGCTCGAAGCCGCCTCTGCTGCTTTTTCAGGCTCCTTGCGGTGGCAATAAGCCTCCGGTGGAAGCGCTTTTGTTCTGAGGGTTCTTCTGGGACGATGAATTCATCGTCGCCCAGGCTATCTTCTTCTTCGGAGACCAGTTCATAAGTACCATCTTCGATAGCGTTGTCATCAGACTGCGGCTTTGTACTCTGTTTGCCGTCCTCTTGCTCCTCCTGCTCCATCGCTGGGTCTGCGGGGTCTTCGGCTTGTTCCGGAATATCATCTTCACTACTCACAGTGTTGCCATCCTTTCCTTTACGGGATTTAGTTCGGCGTTTTGGACGCCGACATTTGGGAGGTTCTTTGGCGGGCTTGTCATCTACGGGATTGTTTTCGCAGTCGCCCTCCGCCTCTTTGGGTGTATCCACCATGTACACGTCATGCAAAGATGTGGCTGTCCACCGCCCGGTTACGGGCCGGCCTTGATCTGGATCTGCTTCAGTTTCGAGGTCCATCCCTTCGAAATCTTCGGAAGCATAGTCAAGTAGATCGGTTAGATCTTCAACTGCGGCTATCATGTGGGTGGTGGGAGGGGAACAAAATTCTCCATGAGCCTCCAGTTCGAACTGGATACAATGCGGCTGTGTGTACTCTTCTAGGGAGAGGTATCTTAACGACTTTAACATGTCGCCAAAGGGTGAGCGCTGGAAGATATCCGCAGCACTGACTTTGGCGATAGACGCCTGATCGGGTTTGAAGTGCGCGGATGCGCTTGATTCAGAATAAGAGGCCAGAGTTGAGTCCGAGGTTCCGGTAACACAGACCTTGCTCGTAGTTGGGTCTGTGTGCGGCTCCAACATCGTAGAGTCTACGGCTCCTGTGGTGGGGTTGAGCTTCCTGTCCTCGGGTGACGCGATCTGTTCTGGATCTAGGGCCAGAACAGTTGCATGTGCTATTTCCTGATCCGATGACAGAGTTAGGTCATGCTCATCGTGGTGGCAGAGAGAAGTTGCCGCTGGCTCGAATCCGGCGAAGATCAAGTCTCCGCGGATATCAGCAACGTAGTTCAAGCTTCCGAATCTGACTTGATGGCCAGGGGTGTAGCTCTCGATCTGCTCGAGGTGGCCTTCGGTGTTCGCACGGAGCGCGAAGCCGCTGAACACGAAAAGTTGGCCTGGAGGGAAAATTCCCTCGGTATCGCCGTTACAGTTGATGACGTGATCCATCGGTCCTTCCGTCGACGACATAGTGGAACTCTCAATGAAAGCACCAATGTCGGTGTCAAAACCGGTGGATCTCGGGTAGGGGGTCCCGAACTATGCGTCTAAGGATCGATGGTAACATGAGACTGGGGACACGATGTTTACCCAGGTTCAGGCCCTCTCGATCGAGGTAATACCCTACTTGCTGCTATATTAGTATGGATGCATATGAATACAAGAGTTGATCTACCTCGAGATCGTAATGGCTAAACCCTAAGTCTAGCCTATGAGGATATTGTGATTCTCTTCTCTAGCCTCTACGGACTAAACCCTCCGGTTTATATACACACCGGAGGGGCCTAGGGTTTGTACATGTCATCTTGTAGAGGAAGGAAAATCTACACCCGAACCTAAAATTGCCATTACATGAATACAGGAGTCCTATCTGGATACGAGAGATGATCTTCAATTATAAGCTTCACGGCCCACCAGTCCGGCCCACCAGGAGTTTATCCGGTCACATGAGGACCCCTCGATCCGGGACTTCCTCACCCCTACCCTACACAATCCACGGTGATCCCCCTCCACCTTCTTCCATCGCTACCGCCGCCCGCAGCCGAACCTTCGGGGATCCCCTCTACTTCCTTCTGACCCGGCGCGCCACTTACTTGCCCATGCCTAATACACCGCGCTCCGCCGCCACTAGAACCCACTGTCGGCCACCTTCGGATCCGGTGATCCCCGACGACGCGACCCGCCCACCACCTTCTCCCGTATGCGGATCCGTCGGATCTTGGGCTCCACCCCCTTCCCCCAACCTCCTCCCTCTGACAGTGGTCAACCTCGTCCACCAACGCATTCGAGGTTGTGGGGGGACAGAGGCAACCTGCGGCAGTGGGGGCCGTGCTGCACAGCGCGGGTGGCCGGTGGTGGCGAGGGCCAGCCACTGTGCCTCGAAAGGAGCTCACCACCGGCGTCTGGCAGCGTGATTCAGCCTTCGGCCGGGCCGACCAGATGCACGTCGCCTTCCTATGTTCCACTCCTGCTGGTAACCATTGGCCACCCCTCGCCCGCTAGATCTGGCCATCATCTCCATGGGGGATGGGTGCGCAGGCGACTAGTGGATTCGCGGGAGAACACCACGACGAGCAGAAAAGAGGGCCTCCACCCCCAACCCCCATGCACTTCTCCTGCTGCGCCCGCGCAGTGCGGATAGCCTTCTGATTCCTCCTCCCCATGTCCAGGCACCCCTGCTACCCTCGCGGGGTAGTATGAGGGATGGACGCCACGCTCCCCTGTCCTCCGACCTCTCTCTTTACATCTCCCCTTGTAATTTTGTGAGCTGCAGTAAGGGATCGATGTTCCGTTCGATCCCATGGTGCCTCTTGATTTTTTTCGTGTTCCAGATTTTGCTGTGTAGTGCTCGTGGAATTGCAGCTCACAAAAATTCTTCTTTGCGTTTTTTCAGATTTTGGATATGTGCGGATTCATTGTTGTGCAGTACAGTTCCCGGGCGCCGTAGCTTGTTCTCGCCCAAGGTCGAGGATCATCGGGGCGAGAAGGAAAAGTGGGAGGAGTCCTGGCCACCCCTCACCAGCTTCTGCTCTGGCCACCCACTGCTACCCTGCAACCAAAGCAGTTCGTCGCGGTGACCCCCGCAGCTCTCCTCCCCGATATGCAGATCGCTAGTAGGGCGCCCCTTCCATGCCGCAGTTCATTTGGGCCGTCAAATCTTATCCACACCACAGATCGTGGAGCCATGGTCGAGCAGTCAAGTCTGCCTGTTGTTGCAGTCCGTCCCACGGGCACCTGCAATATGCATCGCCCCCACCTGTGTTAAGCTCCAGCTCTACTTGGATCGAGCTGCCACCGACGAGGTTTCTTCCAGATGCAGTGCGGCCATGCGGAAGCGTGCAGTTCCATGGCAATCTTTATGCAGTTCGATTCAATCTCCCCTACCCTTCCACATCCCCTCGTCCGTCCCTGGAGCAGCGTGGGTTGGGTGGTGCAGTGCACTGAGACTCCGCGTGTAGTGCATATGCGCATATTGGGCATGACGAAGGGTGTGTAGTTCGGTGTTCACTTTGTTCTTGATAGATTTTGTGCAGCTCACGGCCGACGGCAGTATGCGGTTTTGATTCGAGGAGCATGCAGTTCGGTTCTGCATCAGGGAGCCACGCCCCTGCGCCTCCAACCGTGCTCCTCGCTGGGAATTTATGTGGACTCGTTTGAAAATTGTATAAAACTTATGTATAAAAGTTATGTGAACTCGTTTGAAAATCGTTTACAAAGGAAGTCCATTTCGAATTGTGTTGCGACTCATTCCCCTTGACCATGTGGTTGGCTTCTTCGCACGTGTACAGCTCGCCAATGTGGAAACCCAAACCTCCAAACACACAAAAAAAGGAAATGCAGTGCAAAGATGTATTAAATGAAAAATGGTAGAGAAACAACAAAAAAAGTAATGATGTTCACTTGACCATTTGAAGCAGTGCGATCGGCCGTCTGATGTTGTTCATCTCGTAAGTGCAATGAAAAATTGTTATCGAAATGATAAAAAAAAGTAATGCGGTTCACTTCTCCATACTTTTGCTTTTCACTTACACCCGACCTGAAGTCCGATCCAGTTACTCGTCTGAGAAAAATTTACATGTAAAATAAAAGAAATCATGACTATCTGATGCAGTGTGGTTTTCAGTCTGAAGCAGTGCGGTTTTCTGTCTGATGCAATATACACGATGATTGGGGTGTCGCGAAAAACAGAGTGTACGCGTTTCGGTAAATTCAAAATTTCTCTTGAACCATAAGGAATCAGAGAGCGTGTTCTACATGAAAAAATTGTGCCTCGTCGATATCTTTCCAACGGCGTATAATTTGGATCATTCTGATTAGCGTTTTGTAAAAAATGCGCGAAAAACGGCCGCTGTCTTTCGTCGTCAGCCGCACGATTTTCAAAATTAACTAAAAACCATAAGGAATCTCAAAAACATTCAACATATGAAAGTTGCGCCTCGTCCATAGCGTTTCAATGGTATATTACACGCCTCTTTTTAAAAAATGGTTAAAAACAGGAACGAAAACAGTACCGAAAATCTGGAAAAATTCGAAAAAACAGAATCCCGCGATTTACTAAATTTAAAACTGCTCTTAAACCATAACAAATTAGAGAAAATAATAGATATGAAAAAGATACGCATCGACGATATCTTTCCAACGGTGTATCATCTGCTTCCTTCCGACGAGCGGTTTAGAAAACAACGCGAAAAAACGCCCGTTGTCTCTCGTCGTGCGCCACACCATTTTCAAAACTGCTCTTAAACCGTGAGAAATCTCGAAAAGTGTTCAACATGGCGAAGTTGCGCCAACTCCATAGCTTGTCAACGGTATACTACACGCATAATTCCGATAAACGGTTAAAAAACTAGAGCAAAAAAGGTACCCACAAAACAACACATACAATTTTTTTGACACGAAATTCACTGATCGCTGTGTTGCAGTACCTCTGTTATTGAGAGTGGAGTGCCCTCGCGTTGTGCGTGCAGTGCAGAAGTGTTATCAGAATAGTTATTCTGATAATATTAGCAGAAATAGACCGGCTGTATATAAGCCCTCGCGTTGTGCGTGCAGTGCGGAAGTGTTATCGAAAACGACCAGTGAACGCACAATAGACCGGCTGTATATAAAACCTCTGTTATTGATAACACTTCAGCACTGCACGCACAACGCGAGGGCACTACACTCTCAGTAGCAGAGGTACAGCAACACAGCGACCAGTGAACTTCGTGTCAAAAAAATTGTACGTGTTGTTTTGTGGGTACCTTTTTCGCTCTAGTTTTTAACCGTTTATCGAAAATTATGCGTGTAATGTATCATTGAGAGGCTATGGAGTAGGCGCAACTTCGCCATGTTGAACACTTTTCGAGATTCCTTATCTGGTAATGAATCTGATAATTCCAAATGGATGATGGAATGGATGACAGGCAAATGAATCAAATGATCATCAAAAGATTTTCTCTCACATTTTCATTTTCCTCGCTTTGAGCGTGGCAACAATGAACTACGAGTGCATAACATTGATACCATTTCAGATGAAATGTTTCAATGTACCATGGATGAAGAAAAGATTTGAGACTACCATGGTCCTCCCAGGCTAGAGCATTTGACCTTTGAAAATCAGACTTTATATCACTTGCTCACCTACATCATTTCCCTCTGGCCAAGATGAATATTGACAATGTCATATATATGATGTTCTTCGAAATGCAATCTACGCCATCTCTCAGAGATATGTGTTCGATGTTGAAGACATGTTTCTTCGAATCTTGAAAGATTCAACTCAACATCCAAAAACCATCGATTTAGAAAGTGCAGTCACAAAAGCTTCATTCCTCTAGTTCATGATACACTGCAAGTTATGGCAGATATTTCTTTGGGGAAATCACCGACTGCAAACCTGCAAGATTTTCATAATACTTTTGATGTGCCTCGTTTGCCTCAGCACGATCAAACCATTTTTCTTCAACCTCAACCGCAACTTGAAGTTAGCTTGCGCACTCAACAACTTCTGCTGAAGCATATTGAAGAAGATAGGCGTGAGAAAGAACACCTTGCCGCTGAGCTGAATGCTATCAACAACCAAAGCAGAATTACTCATCTTATTGCTGATGAAAATAAGAAAAGGCTCTGGAAACTTCTCCGCAAATTCTTTTCTGAGAAGCAACTCCACAATGTCAATCTTAAAGAGCTTTATGACTACATTCACAAAGGCTTCTCCATCGAAGATATTCCTTCGTTACCGGCACGAGAGCCAACAATTGATCTCCTGCACCTAAAGCTTCGCAAATTGCTCGAAGAATCTGAAGCTACTTCACCGACAGAAAAACCTGCCGAAAGGAATGTGTTCTCACGTGCTCATATTGAGCCTGGTCCCATTGTGCCTTCATCATCTTAGCCCCAAGCTAATGTTCCCGAAGACCAATCTGAAGCTGCTCAAGGCGAAGCCACTCCAGTCACATCCAAAGAAGTACTTTCCTATAACAGCTCTTTGGGAGATGCCTCTGAGTGAATCAAGTTCACATCTTTTGCGCTCATGTTTTTCGTCACCATTTTGACACTCGTTGTCAAAAAGGGGGAGAATTACATCGAGTTTCGGTAGATTTGCTTCAGTGTGTCTTTGGTTTGGTTTCGCTAGAACTTTATATCTTCTGTTATATAGACTCTATGCTCTGGGTTGTAAAGACTTCCGTGTTGTAATGTTAATAACCCTTCCTCCTGCACCTTTTCTCTCGAAGTATCTGTTTTGCATTTGGATTTATTATCAACAATTATGATTGAATGCACTACAATCTCGATGGATTACATATCATAAGTGCGAATCAATATCTCGAATGATTGATATCTCCTCTATTTACTTCAATATTGACATGGAAATTTATGCCATATCTTTTACCCTGCATACATTCAGGGGGATTATATTTCGTCATCGAGCAACTCTCACTCACTCTTGTTCGAATTACTTTTCAATTATCTATCTTCACTTTGATGATTATCTGTTTTGTCAACAGCCGTCCAAAAAGGGGGAGATAGTTGGTGCAATGATTGCCCCCATATGTTTTTGGAGTTTGTTGACATAAACAGTATGGGACTTGTGTGTTTGCTAGTGCACATAGAGTAACAGGTCCCTGAGTTATCGAGGAGTTTGATTCAAACGACGAAGATAATCTACTACGTGCCAGTGAAGGTTATCTCCGAAGATTATGCTGACAAGAGTGGCCCCTCAAAAATTGTTGACGGGAAGCAATTAACTCAGTGTTCATCCGAAGAAAATGACTACGTCCGAGGAGATTGAAGACAAAGTAAAGACGTAGCATTTGCTTCATAGTTCTTCTTTTCATTTGACTCATAGGACCACTGTACTATTAAGAGGGGTGTAGCATAGGAAACTATGATTCTCTGATGCTAAACCCAAATCCTATGAAAGTTGTGAGAGAAATCTCTTTGTGCTCCGAGCAAATACTTGCCAGCAAGAGACTAAGATCTTCTTCACTATGAGAGATTTGTCTTAGACCAAGGAATTGGCATTACTTGTTCCTCAAGTAATGTTACCATTGCTCCGAAATACGTCTGTTGTGAACGTCCTGGTTGGCCATTGGCTGGACCCCGTGTCCAAAATGGTCATTTCCCTTGCTGGGAAGGCTACGGCTATAAATAGCCACCCCGCGACTTTGTCCGGTGGCTGCTCTGTTTGATTCTGAGAAGATTTCTGAGCAACCCCCTCTCCGAGCGGTTTGAGTTTAAAATCCACCGAGAGGATAACCCCTAGAGCCGAAGAATTAGGTAGTGGTTCAACATCACTCGAATCTAAGTCAAGTACGCTCCGCCTATTACTCTCGAGAGCTGCAAACTCTCTAGATTGTTAGGTGTCAATTTCTTTAGAGACCAAGAGTGATTGTGGTTCGCGAAGAAGAAGTCTGTAAAGGTTCGAAGATAACCTCAAGTATCTACCACGACTAATTGGCATTGGTTGACGAACCAATTGTCGAGGAGAATAGGGTGAAGAGAGTTTATCTTCCATGTTAAGTAACAACTCCTCTAATCAGACGTAGTCCTTATGCAAAAGGACGAACTGGTCGAACAAATAGGTTGTCACCATTGAGCATCACTGGTCACCGCTGCTGGCCCCATTTACATTCGATATGTTTATCTCTAGTGTATTATGTCTCGATGCATGTCTTTGTTTCCTTTCGGTACTTACTTATAGCTAGATGTATTTTGTTTTTCCATTTGCTCCGCTGTTGGGTTCCGAGAGTTTTGAGATTTTCGAAGAAAAA
>LR738713.1:840618725-840636904 GCA_902687465.1 Secale cereale
CCAGATCTCTCCTCTCCCCAGGCGCTCCCTCGTCGACCGCCATGGCTGCTTGCTGCCATGGCCATGTCCATCCCCCCTCCTCCCGGGCTGCGATGGGCACCGCAAGCTCCATCGTCGGAGGCTAGGAGCTCCCTTCGCTCCATCGCCGGAGGCCAGGAGCTCCCCTCGCCGGCCGCCATGGCTGCCTGCCGCCATGCTCGAATCCACCCCGCGTATACAAGTGTTGCAACCGTCACCTAGAAAAGCTTCAACAACTGTTGAAAAAAGCTTCAACCATAGACACAGAAGCTTCAATGGCACTGCACAACAAGGGGAAGTTGCAACCGTAGTTGGATTTTGCTACTACCAGCGAAGCTTTTTGCTACATCCATCAGGTGGAGCTGCGACCTCACGACGACGACAACGACGATTTTGCTGCAACCGTAGTAGGATTTTGCTACTATCGTTGGAGCTTTTTGCTACTTTTCTCTGGTTTGCAGTGTCTGATTGGGAGCTTTTTTTCCAACGGTTGAAGCTTTTCATACACGGTTGAAGCTTTTTTCGTCCACGGTCGAAGCTTTTTCTGCAGCAAAATGCTACAACCATTGACATAAAATGCTACAACCATTGACATAACAGTCGGAATGCTACAACCATTGACATAAAATGCTACAACCATTTATAAAAAAAGTTTCATTGCAGCATATCGGGTGGGACGGGTGCGATCGGCCGAAATTTCGGCCGACGCACCGGCGCCTAGCGTTGCCCATAAAGATATACTATATGAAGAAAATGGGAATGGGCCGTACCAGGACAGATATGGGTGCGTGTTTGTCCAACATTTTGTTGGGACAGGTGTGGAGTACTTTTGTTTTTGTATCGAGCGCAAATTAGAGGAGCATCTCTTGTTCGCAAATTAGAGTACATTTTTTTTGTAACACGCAACTGTGCATCTTTCGGACGGCCCAGTATGGGTCGTAGAGGCGCCTGTCTTTCTATAGATTTCTTATTTCATTCCCCCCTATTTTAACGCAATTGAAAAAGTTAACAAAATAAACAATCTAATATTCTGGATTTTTTGCACAAATTTGAATAAATCTTCGTGTTTTTTTTATAAACCTGAATTTTTTGCGAGTTAGAAAAAACGTCTGCAAATGTTATTTTTCGTAAAATGCTTCTGAATTTGGAAAATGTTCGCTCATTTAAAAAAAAATTTGGTCCCAAAATCAGAAAATTGTCTCTATATTTAAAAGTGTCCTAAATATCAAAAAAAATGTGTGAACATAACATTGGTTCATGAATTTGATGAAAATAAAGAAGGAAGAAAACATTTATCACAAAGCCAAAGCCCTAAATGGGCGTACGATTGCTTTACGAAGACATACATGCTTTCTTAATCACACTATCGGGCCATATAATTACCATGCCTAGAAACCCTAAACCCTACCATGGAGTATACCTCTTCAGTTTACTGATGTTTTTGGTTTGTATTTGGTTTCCCGAAAAGCACAAACACAATTTAATTAAGAATGTGTATATCTGTCGGAATTTTATAAATTGTTTTCGAAAAAACTCAACATTTTAAGAAATTTACAAACATGTTTTAACACAAATATTTTTTGTTTTTTTATAAAGAAGCATCTATTTAAAAAATTCGATGTTAGGGTTTTATATATTTTTCATAATTTCAAAACCATTTTAAAAAATGAATGAAAATCCAGGAAAAAGGTAACATAAAACATAAAAAAGGCTTTTTAACATAAAACATTAGAAAAAAAGGACTAGAAGAAAGCTACAAGGTTCCCAAAACCGAACGATGTGGCACACTTGCTATAACTGAATGAGCTTTCCCATTCTCGCTCATTGGTTCTTCTTTGTGCGATTACGATTGCCCGACAACTTGACGCAATTAGCGCCATTTGGGAATTGCATGTTAGGACAAGAGAGCTTGTATGAGCCGTTTGGCAAACACTTAAACCTTCTGTATGAGCTGGCCATTGGCTTGGTACGATAGCTTCTTTATTTTTCAAATTTTATGAAGTTAGAAATTTTGTCAAAAATATAGATTTAAGGATCATGCTTTTAGTTAACATATTCGAAAGTGGCTCAATCTAATGTTTTGTAAAATATGTATAAAAATACATTCATGGAATTTTTTTTCGAAAAAAACATGTATTTGAGAAAAGAGTTATTATTTTCGAAACAAATGTTCACACATGTCTGAATATGTGTTCGTTTGCTTTGGAAAGAAACTTCGAAAATAAAAAAGAAGAGAAAAGGAAAAAGGAAAAACAATAAAGATATATATGAAGAAAAACGGAAATGGGTCGTACCAGGATTTAAGGAAAAAAAGGATAACCCCTGGCCTCTGCATCTGGGAGATGCATGAAACCATTTTATTAATTATTCAGAAAGACCTTACAAACTATACATCAATTTGTTTGAATCTGCCATCTTGGCAACATCTGCCGCTACTCCTATCCAAATGATGAAGGGGTGCAGTAAGTCCAACCCGAATACTCAGACCTCTCACCTAAGCTTATAATCTAAAGCCGGGGCCCCAACAAGCCACAAACCGAGTGTGGGGTACAAACCGGTCCGACCCACTCTGGGTCGTCACCATCAACTTCCAGATCTCTTCAGAGCAAGTGTTGACGCATCGACCTTGCCAGGCCTGCCGTCGACGCCGCCACAATGCCAAACAGTGCCACCGCCCTGCGATCGTCCATCTAGACACATCCGTCATCGAGATCCAGCTGGACCATGCCGCCAATACTCATCATTTTCATGCGGTAGATGACACGCCGCTCCACCTGCGAACCTCCGCACCACCGCCACCGCCCCTTGCCACCCGGTGCCCATCGCTAGAACAACCCTCTCTCGAACACCCAAGCCTTCCCAGACGGTGCCTTCATGAAGGGTACGACGCGCAAGGCGTCGCCGCCGCCCAATCACGAGGATTTTGGTCTTTCATCTGGGAGGAGGGCTCAGGGGTGGATAGGATGGACCTCGGCTTCGCCTCCAAAAATGACAACGACGCTTAAAGACGTCGCCGCTGCCAGACCAAACCAGCTGACCAAAGTTTCCTTCGATCCCAATCCGACACCATCAAGCTCAGTTTGCTCCGAATCCTGCAATCGAGCCATCAACCGGAGCCTACAGAGAAGAGAGTGCCATGAGTTTCAACCCTCGAGATCTGACGACGAGCAAGGTTGCGCTGCTCCACGGTTGCCGCCTGGTGGCACCTCATCATCCGTGTGGCTGTCGTAAGCCGTGGAGACGACATCGCCTAGATAAGGTCGCCTAGATAAGGGTGTGTGTTTGCCCAACATTTTGTTGGGACACGAGTGGAGTACTTTATTTTGTATCAAGCGCAAATTAGAGAAGTGTTATATGTATGAAGATTTCCCGCCCGATACACGTACAACACTTAGCCATGACACTTCGATCCAACTGGAGAAGCAAATCTGACGGTGCGTGGTAGTATAGGATGGAAATCAGACATGGAACATCGTACGAGAAGCTATTTGGAAATAGGTAATGTGTGTTTGGAGTGCCATACTTTCTCCCTTTGAAAATCTTGGATTGAAAATTCTCATGTTACATTGTTGAGGAGGAGTTGGTGGCTTCAAATCGATGTGACTTTTGTTTCCACAATACAATGGGCCTTTGTTGCCTATGGTGATGTCAATTCTTTAGTTTCTTCACTCGCACTACTGCGTAAATAGGCGGATCGTCGTCAAATAAAACAAGGCGTTAGGATTTCTCATGATTTTTAGGGAATTCAACTTCAGAAAAAGGAAAATCCCCTCCAATTTTCAGTAACGTGAGGCTCTACATCAGCTACGTACAGAAGACAACTACTGGCGACAAAGACCTCGAGGGTCAACCTTCTCTTAGCTTGACAGACCTCGTCAGAGTAGAATATATCCTCGAGATCAGGGAGCATATTCCATCACTATGGACGTACGCACCCGATGTCACTACGGACGAGCAACAAATATGCTGATGACGTGAGGCGATCACCAGTTGTGTCTCTGGTGAACTGGCGATGCAAAGCCCGGACACTCGCCAGCGATGAATGAAAGCGAACGAAATGGAAGGATGCACTGTCATTGTACCGATCGACACACAATCGGCTGGTAGACCAGCATTATCTTTGCTTGACCAGCTTGCATGTTACCACAAGTCAAGGAGAGAGACAATACTATACCCGTTTCAAATCAAGATGCTCAATTAATTGAGCATCGTGATGCATATAGAAACCTGGCTTAAGTGATCTGTCAGGCTGTAGTTTAGTGTTGTTGGCATTTCAAAGTTGCATGTTTGTTTACTACATGTTGACTTGCGTCGTATGCAGCTTGTAGGGAATTAATGTATGCAGCTCTTTTGTTGTTTATGTCCGTCCGGTGTTTGCCCGGAAATTTCTCAAACAGCGACGGTGATTTTTTTGCTACAATCACCCCTAACATTTCGGAGTGAACCTTTAGAAAAAGATCATTGGATCAACCAATAAAAATCACATCTACATTTTCTTTAGACTGAATTTTGAGCTGAAATTTGAAGTTATTGATCTAGCCCAGAAGATCACATTTCGCTTCGGCTAATAGGTAATTGAACACAATTCCCGCCAGAAACCACATGTGATACTTTCACTGATGGTCTCCCCTGAAAACCATTTGTGCAAGTCCTATTACTGTTAAGAGAGAGTCGCCAACGATAATCTGCAAATTGGTAGTCACACTATTTCCATTCTCTTATCAATAAAATGGGTTATATTTTTCGCAAAAAAGGTGGGTTGTATAACACGCTGTATTGAATTGGCTATAATTTGACAAAAATAATAGCGTTTTGTTCTCATTTGATAGAAATGTTTGACCATTTCGCCAATAGTAGCACTTAGCCTATATTTAACTTGTCCTTGACATTTTCAAATGATATTGCCAATTTAGAACTAGTACATGGACATTGTTAGGTGATGTGGTGCATATTGAGCTTCGCCATCCTTTGAATGCTATTAATCGGTGAGCGAGCGTTGATATATTTTTTTCCTGATAAACCAGCATGTTAGTTGAGTATCTTCACGAGACTGCACAAGGAAAAAAATTGATGTTACATTTCAAAATCATGAAAACCATGTATAAGGTCTGAAGAGCGAAAATGCCTAATGGAGCCTGGTATTCAAAAACCTTATTCGCACATCTCAGAGAAAAAATTGTGAATACACATACACATGTATATTACATACGGGCAAAAAAAATGGCAACTCTATACTTTCACGCTTGACGCCCAAAAAAGGACGAATGTGTATTTCAAACTTGGCCGGATTTTTGTTGTTGTTGTTGGGACGTTTTTTTTTTTTTTTGGTGTAGCTTACAAATCACAATATTTTCAAATCTAATTTCATAAATCCGTAATGAACACATACAGATTCACACAGAAACTACGTCGTACTATTTTGAAACTTTTGAATATGGCTTTTTGATTTATTTATTTTCAGAATACCGAAAGCTGGGCGGACATAAATCTGCAGTCGTCTGAAGATGCCAGTTTTGCACGATGAAGGCGCACATCGGTACATGCCTGTAGACGTACGTAGTGCACACATGAACCACATCGGTACTGTACTGGTCCATTCATAAATTTGTGAACTCATACGTACGCGATTGGTCATTGGTGACAGTGAAAGTCAGAGATCAGCAGGAAAGCAGCCTGACGGTCAAGCGCGTCTACCTGACCTGTGGCGATCGTTGAGAGGACTGGATTGCCACGACTCGGCGCGTGCACGTCCCCGTCGTTTCGACGTGTTGTTCCCGCCCGGATCACGATTGACGAAGCCGCTGCACCTGCACCCGTACGTACCACTACAGCACAGTTAAGAAACAAAGGCATTTTCTACAAGGCATTAAAAAAAGTGCCTTAGATTACCCCTCTTAAAGGCGTTCCGAACAAAACGCCTTCAAATGTCTCTTGTTAGGAGGCACTTCTGAGGAACGCCTCAAAAAGATGCTTAATTACTGGCGTTTTGAAAAAGTGCAGTAATATGTAATAGTTTTAGATGCGTTTTGCAGAACGCCACTTTAGATTTAGAGGCGTTTTCAGAAAATGCCGTAATATATCAAAGGTTAGGGGGCGTATTGTAAACTGCCCGCACACAATTGAAGGCGTTCTGGAGAAAAATGCCTCCAAATCTCGGTCAGATTTTCAATTTAGTCCCTATTGTATGTAATATATGTACATGTACGGGTTTCCACTCCTTTGACTGACGTGGCCGTATGAAGATGCCGTATTAAGGCTATGATTGCACTAACAAGAAGTAAGCTGAGTGGTTACTTGGTTGGCAGACTTTACTTTGAAAAGAACGGAGGTCGACGGTTCGAGTCGCGGTATGTGCGTTTTTCATTTTTTGCGTGAGCTATTTCTCGTTCGGAACAAAGTTGCAATTTATTTAGTCCCATACCGCTTGCCGAACAAACATTTGGCCGGTTTAAAAGGAGAGCCGCATTATGTTACTTAAGAGTTCTCATACAAAGACTGAAAGGATGATATTCGGTCATGTGTGCTCTAAGATAAGATAGATCTGGAGAGATAAATGATATGTGTGTGGTGTGAGAAAGGCCCAGCAGCAGCAGTGCTTGAGCGTGTTGAGTAATGCTGCTCCTGACTGACCTGGTGTGTTTGTTTTATTGCAGTTTACAGGCGTTTTCCAGAAACGCCCTCGAAGACACGTCCAGGCGTCCTTCAAAATGCCCTCGTAACTCATGAGCAGGCATTTCCAGAAAGTGCCTACATAGGCTGAGCATCGGAGGCATTCTTCAAAAGTGCCTGCACAAGCTTTTCCCTTCGCGATCGTACCTAGCGTTTTTCTTAAACGCCGTGTTACATCTCTGAAGGCATTTTTTGGCCTTTCAAAGGCATTTTTGGATGCCTTCAAATCTCTACCGTGTTGTAGTGTACGTGGAAGAGAGCGATACCACGACCGAATCTCGGCGATCCACCGGTGTGGGCAACGACACGTATGCTACAAGGCTACACGTACCTCTCAAGCCAGGCAAAGACGCGGTGCACCCGTCAGCACGTGCGTGCTTTTTCCTTGAGCGGTCACCAGCACGTGCGTGCTTATCTGGCCATCTCATCTCATGGCTAGTAGGGGTAGTCGTGTACATCCAGCAACCAGTGAGTGACTATAGCTAGCAACTCTTTTTTTAGGGTAATAAAGCCAAGTTTTTAGGGTACTACATATATGCGTCGTCGCATAGTCAGTGGCATGCATGGACCCCAACTCGCACCTATCGTCTACATGAGCCGTCGTGCTCCTACGGACGTGTAGCTCACGAGTATCTACAGCCCATGAGCAGTGCACATCTCTTGACTTGACTTGGAACTGATCCATCCTCCTCCGCCGAGTGCATTTCTGAGCTAGGGTGCACATGAGGTGGCACTGTTTCGGCAAGCATTGTGGGGTGCTCGGCGTGTGATCGATGTAGATGTATCATATCGTAGGTAGAACGTTTCGGTCGTCGGTTCCGTCCGTCCCCGCCGCGCGCATGGGCGGAAAGAAAGCAGGGGCGCACTCCGCGGGGCACTCCGGCCGGAATCTCCGGAAGATCTCCGATTGGCGGTGCCGTCGGGCTCGGAGTGGAGCGTGACGGGGCGAGGCCACCACCCGGCGACTTTTTCAAACGGCGGTGCGCCGGTGCCGCCCGGATTAATCAACATGTGTACCCACGCCTTTTCCGTCGACAGCAAGGAGGAAAAGGGAAAGCTAGCACTAGATCGGACATGCTAAATCGCACGTTCTCTAATTCCGGTGACACTTTTTTTTTCTCTGCCGTGGTAACTTTGGAAGCTAGAGTAGATGCTATAGGCCCATCCCGTCGTGGCCAAAAGGTGAAAAGAAAGAAGAAAGATTGACGAGACGATACTGTAAGGTGGCGTTTGGTTCACTGGCTATCCCTCGGTGGGATAGGGATAGCCAGATTTTCCAGGGATACCACTCGTTTGGTTTGAGAGTGGGAAAGGATAGGGATAACCAGATGCTAGGGAATATTCCAACAAAAACTGGTTGCCGATAGCCGCGAGATTCTGGCGGACGAGCTCAGCCACCCTCGCGGGCGAAACGTTTTCTCCTGCCCTCCCCGAGCGAACAGTCCTCATGTGTCGCTCGCGACACCAAAATCAGCGGCGGCGGCGGCGATTTTGGATCGGTGCTGAGCAAGGGCCACGGCTGGGTTGAGGTACGGGTCCGATCCACGCCCCACCCCCACCTCCTCTCTCTGGTCTCCTCCCTGCCTCCTATTTGTTTCCCGGTGGCGCGTGTGGGGAGCGGGGAGCTCCAGCGGCGGCGAACGCGGCGCTTCGGCGGCGTGGAAAGCGGGGCTCCGGCGGCGGAACTGTGCGCGACGGCGGCAGCTAGGGCGCGCGAGGCCTGGGCCACGGTGGGCGCGCGGGCCTACGTCAGCGGCGGTAGAGGGCGCTCGGGCCCTGGGCGCGCGTCGACGGCAGAGCTTACGAGGCAGTGCAGAGGCGCAAGTCGCCGGTACGCCTGGTGTGTGCGTCAAACTGTTATCCCTCCAACCAAACAGAAAAAGGAGGCTATCCTATTGATCTCTAATCCTTACAACCAAACAAGAATCAAAGCATATCCCCAACCAGGTGGTTAAGGGTATCCCCAGCCAATCCCTCGCCGCCCTCAAACCAAACGCCACCTAAGTCTAACCCTGCCGCTTGGTTGTAGTTTGCGTTCACTTTGCCGGCAAATAAAGTTGATATATTCATGTCAAAAGAAAAAGGTTGCCGTGTCGACTGATCAATGTAAAAGAATAAAAGTGGCAGCATCCGAATTTTTTTCTTTAGAAAAGTGCAGCACCCAAGATGACTGGAAAGTATCCCCGCAAAAAAAAAAAAAAGATGACTGGAAAGTAGATTAGTGTGACCTGTCAAATTCGTATCGCAATGGAGCCAACAAACTCCAAGTCCGAGGGTACGACAATCACAGGGTTTTACGGGCTCTTTTATCTAACGACCAATCACAAACATTCCCCCCCAGTTCAAGGGGGTGGGCTGGCTCCCTCTTCTATTAACCAATCACAAACTGATAAATTGATCCTCTTCGTAAAATCTTGTAACTTATTCGTACTGATGAGGGTATCTCCAACGTGGGTCATCAAAATATCTAGACCAGACGATTTGGATATTTTTAGGCGTTCAACGCTCTTTATCAAATAATCAAATATATAGGTCTAGACCCCTGAAATCCCGCATACCCTCCCTAAACCAAGGGTAAATCTGGGGGAGTTTAGACATTCTTGCGGCCCTGAACCATGTCTATCCACAGCCCACGTATCTCGCTCATCTCTTTTTCCTCTCGGTTCGTCTGGTCCACTGTCAGTCATAGCTCATAGTCTAGATTTGAGAAACATATGATTGAATGATCGGGCTGTCCAGAGACACATCCAAACGTATCTGCGAATATTTGATAAGGTCCGTTTGGTGATCCACATTGAAGATGCCCTGAGCTCAAAAAGGCTAAAATACCACTGTCACTAGCGACTCTGAAGTCCCTGAGGACGGTGCATCGAAGGACTTTATTTCAAATGATTCAAAAATGATATTTCCAAGTAAAAAAAAAGGGTAAAACTTATACATACTCGTGACTGATAAAAATTATTATGATTTGCAAGCTACAAAAAGAAATTCCGGACCAATAACAAAAAAATGACCCATTTTCATGTGTGTATTAGTTTTCTTTGTCTACGCCACATATGAAATTATATTGTTATGAAATTTTTCCTGAACGTGTTATGTATGTACAAAAGCATGTGATATTTTTGTGATGTAGAACTATGTTTCTTTTAAGTCCTCACTGGAGCCCGTCCTCCGTTGACACTTTTCTTGACCCTAGCTGACTATTGTAGCACTAGATCGGACATATACACATACTGAATCGCACATTGTCTAATTCTGGTGACACTTTTCTCCCTCTGCCGTAGTAACTTTAGAAGGAAAAAAGATTGACGAGATAGTGTAAGTCTAAACCTGCTCCTTGGAGCATGTTCAGCCGCACCCCCGACAAGCCCCCAAGACGTTTTTTTAGTGCCGGCGGTCCAGCCGCGTCCCAAGATCTTATTTAACGCCGGTTTGGATCGAAATAATAGCCGGTGATCCTGAACCGAACCCAAGCATCCGGGGGTCGTCTGGGACGCCGGCAGAAGCGAAAAGGGGCGTGGGCCCGCTCTGTCGACAAGAGGAGGGCCTTTTCCCGCCGTTTCCTCCCGCTTTCCCCCTCAGCTTCCCTCCCATTCTCCATTCCTCCCGCCAATCTGTTCTAGCCCGCCGCCATGCCGCCGAAGAAGTACGCACCCCCCTCCCGCGTCGCGACGGATGCCGCCGCCGCCGCCGCCCAGCCGAAGCAGAGGAAGCAAAGAGCGCCGCCATCCAAGTCCCCGAGCATGACTAACGCCGACTGGAGGGCGAAAGTTTAACGCCAGGATGCTGTCACCATCGACCGACGGAACAGGGCGAACGTCAAGAAGGCTCGGAACATGGCCGGCGGCGGCCGAGCCGGTCGACCAAAACGAGGCGTCTCGCGCGGGCATGAGGAATCCGCCCGGCGGCCAAGGCCCGTACGCGACCTGGAGCCAGCAAAGCGTCGGGTCTCCGGCCGGCTTCTCGCTGTCGCCCCAACCCGGGGGTTGCACGCCATCACCGGGCTACGCCGACGGCGACGCGCACGGCGGGTTCAACCCCAACGTCACCTTTCCCCATGGTCGCCTGGCCCAGCGCACGCCCTCGCCCGCCTTCGCCGGCGTGCAATACCCACCGTACAACTACTCGCCGCCGGCCTACGCCGTCTCCCCGACGCCGCCTCTCTGACATGGCGCGCTGCTCTTCTCACAAGCCTCATCGTCGCACCTCGGCGACACGGACGCGATGGAGGCCGGCATGGACGACATCATCACCACCGGCTCGGCCGCCGCCGCCGCCTCCCCCGGATTCGCTACCCAAGACGACGCAATCGATCTCAACGGCGACATGGACGACGAACTCGACTACGGTGAGGAGGAGCCAGAGGAGGAGGAGGAGGAGGAAGAGGAGGAGGAGCAGACGCCTGCTCAAGAGAGCAAAGGGAAGAGGAAGAAGAAGAGGGCGGCTAGGACCGGCGAGCCACGCATCAAGTGGGCGTCCAAGGAGGACGAATGCCTCGCCGAGGCGTGAAAAGTCGTCTGCCTCGACCTGATCATCGGCACGAACCAGAGCGTCGACACATATTGGGAGCAGATCAAGGACGAGTTCGACGAGCGCAAGCTCGTCAACCCCTACTTCAAAGACGTCTACATGCAGCGTGGGTCGAAGGCAATGGCGAACCATTGAGGTCTCATCCAATCGCCGACTACACCGACGCGGCCGGAGGACGACATCATCGCCGTTTGATGCATTTGCCTACGCGCCCTATCTTTTTGCCGCTGAACTTTTCATATTGATCGCCGAACTGTGGCAACGTGATCATCGATATGTGGCGCTGATCGCCGGGCTTGTGGCGTTTTTTGGAGCAGGAATTGATACGTCCAAAACGTATCTATAATTTATGCTTGCTCCATGCCTCTTTTGGTTGATATTGCTATGATATTTATACACTTCCATACACTTTTGATCATATTTGGACTAACCTATTAACTCAGTGCACCCCAGTGCCAGTTTCTGTTTTCTGCTGTTTTTGTATTTCAGGTTTTCACGTTACGAGAACTGCCCGAAAAATCCCGGAAAAATTATATAAAAAATCAGCGTTCCAGAAGCTTCCCGGTAGCCAAAGTACAGCCGGGGGGGGGGGGGCACCAGGGCTCCAGGCGCCCTGGTGGCGCGCCCCCCTGGCCGTGCCGGGGGGGCGCCTGGGCCCCCCGGGCCTCCGCTGATGCCCCCCTTTGGCATATATTTAAGACGTCTCTCGAAACCCTCGAGAGAGGAACCCTTTTTCGCGATCTCATCTCTGTTCCGCCGCCGCCGCGCTTCCAAGATCGGGAGCACCAGGAGAACTCTTCCCGGCACCCTGCCGGAGGGGAGGATCACCACCGGGAGCCTCTCCACCACCATGGACGCCTCCCGGATGAGTTGTGAGTAGTCTCCCTTGGACCATGGGTCCATGACCAGTAGCTATGTGATGTTCTCCTCCCCTTCTTGTGCTTCACTAATTAGACCTCGTGAGCTGCCCTACATGATCGAGGCACATATGTAATCCTTATGCTGTTGCTATGTTGAGTTTGCTGGGATCCGATGGATTGTGAGATTATGTTCAGATTGTGTTTGAGTAATATATTTGATCTACCTCTTTTATATTTATGTACGTAAGCAATTCTTGCATGTTCTCCGTTGTTATTTATTGCTTTGGCCAAGTAGTAGGTAGTGACTCCAAGAGGGAACGTTATGCTTGATTGTGGGTTCATGCCCCTCGATGACTAGCTTGAGTGACAGAAACATGAGTCTAGGGGATGTGTTGTTGCCACAAGGGGGAAAACAACGGTGCTTGTGCCCGCGGGTGCAAGGATTGTTTACTTTACGCAAAGTTCTTTTAATGCAGTTGTCTGTTGCTTTGAGTTTACACTATGGGTGGGACTCGCAACTTAATACCAGCGAGATGTTCTGGATAGATATCTCAAGGTGGATGATTAGAAGTAGATATTGATGGATTTCGGTCTACTTGCCTTGGCGTACCGCCCATGCTTTGAACCTCTACCTTTCTTGCAATATAATTAGCATTGGTTTGCGCACATAATTCTGTCAATTGCCCAGCTGTAATTCGTTTACCTCACATAGCTGTTTTATCGTCTTTTGGGAGAGAGACATCACTAGTGAACATCATGGGACCCCGGTCCATATTACCATCACTGATCACATCCGCTATTTACTTTCTGTTTTACTTACTATTGCAGGAATACCTATCACTACTATCACTTGTGTTTGATCCTTTGTAAACTACAAGGCCGGAGGGATTGACAACCTCTCTGTACTCGTTGGGAGCAAAGTTATTTGTATCTGTGTGTAGGTCCACGTTGATTGCTAATATCTGGCGCTGTTAGCAGTTGACACCTTCTTGTTGAAACTGGGAGTCTCAGGGAAATCGATCCTTGGTATCTTTGCCAAGGGAAAACTTCCGCTACACTGCATCTCAAACCTTCCACTTGGGGTAACCAACGAGGGGCGAGAAGCCATCAAGCAAAGTTTTCTGGCGCCGTTGCCGGGGACTCCACTCTTCAGGATAGGGGAGTTGCACGCTATCTTTTACCTTTGCTTTTTAGTCTTGTTAGTTTACCTTTCAGTTTTGCTTTAGTATCTTTTATCGAAAATCACAAAAATAGTTATCTTGCTTGCTTGCTACTATGGGTTTCACCGAGAACACCAAGTTGTGTGACTTCACTAGTCACAACAACGATGACTTTATCTGCACGCCTATCACTACACCTGCCACTTCAGCACCTTCGTATGAAATTAAACCTGCTTTACTGAACTTAGTTATGAAAGATCAATTCTCCGGTGCTGGAGATGATGCTGCTTTACACTTGAACAATTTTGTTGAACTTTGTGATATGCAAAAGTACCAAGAAATAGATGGTAATATTGTTAAGCTTAAGCTTTTTCCTTTCTCCTTGAGAGGAGGAGCTAAAATTTGGTTTCAATCTTTGCCTAGAAATAGTATAGATTCATGGGACAAGTGCAAAGATGCTTTTATTGGAAAGTACTATCCACCTGCTAAAATTATCCAACTAAGAAGTAACATAATGAATTTTAAACAATTGGATAATGAACACGTTGCCCAAGCTTGGGAACGCATGAAATCTCTTGTCAAGAACTGCCCTGCTCATGGTTTGACTACTTGGATGGTTATCCAAACTTTTTATGCAGGCTTAAACTTTACCTCGCGGAACTTGTTAGATTCGGCCGCGGGAGGAACCTTTATGTCAACTACACTTGGTGCTGCCACTAAACTTCTCGATGAGATGATGACTAACTATTCCCAATGGCACACCGAACGCGCTCCAACAGGTAGGAAGGTAAACTCTGTCGAGGAGATTTCCTCCCTAAATGAAAAAGTTGACTTGATCATGTCTCTACTTTCGAAGCAATCTTTTGTTGATCCTCGTGATGTTCCTTTAAATTCTTTGATTGCTCAAGAACAAGTAGATGTGAACTTTATCTCTAGAAACAATTTTAACAACAATGTTTATAGGAGTAACTTTGGTAGCAATCCTAGACCGTTCCCCTCTAATTCTTATGGGAACAACAATGCTTATCCTAGCACCAAGAACTCCACTACTGAACTAGAGATTATGCTTAAAGATTTCATCACTACCCAAAAAGCCTTTAATAAGAGTGTAGAAGTAAAACTAAACAAACTAGATGATCTCTCTTCGAAGGTAGACAATTTAGCCCATGAGGTAGAATTGCTTAAAATTAGAACTTCTCCTCTTGAGGAGAGGAAGGTCACTCCTATGAATGCTATTCAAGTGCAAATTAATGAAAACATTAGGATGTTGGCTAAACTTAAAGAGAGATGGGCTAGAGAAAGGGAGGAAGAAGATAGAATTAAGAACCTTCCTACCCACCACACTGTTGCTACTATCCAAGTTGTTGAGGATATCCAAACTCTTAGCACCCAATGCACTCCTGGTCCCAATGGACCTATTAATGGTGATGCTATGACCATAGAAACTACCAAACAAGTGAACCTAAAGGACACCACTACCACCTTATTTGATAGTAGTGACCTTGATTTTGATAATTGCACTCTTACCGAAGTTATTGATTTCCTTCACAAGATGTCTAGAGATCCCCGCACTAGCACGCTTAACCTTGCCTTCACAGAGCATATCACTAATGCTCTCATCAAAGCTAGGGAGGAGAAACTTAGAGTAGAAGCCTCCATACCTAGAAAGCTAGAAGATGGTTGGGATCCTATGATTAAAATTAAGTTGAATAACTTCTCTTGCTATGCTTTATGTGATGTTGGAGCTAGTACCTCTGTCATGCCCAAAAGAATATATGATATGCTTAAATTGAAACCTTTTGATTCTTGTTCTTTTGGTGTTCGTCTCGTTGATTCTTCCATAAAGAAACCTTTGGGGAAGATCGACGATGTTCTTATCATTGTCAATGACAATTATGTTCCCGTTGATTTTACTATTATGGACATTGAGTGTGAACCTTCTTGTCCAATTATTTTGGGACGTCCTTTTCTACGCACCGTTGGTGCCATCATTGACATGAAAGAGGGGAATATAAAATTCCAATTTCCTCTCAAGAAAGGGATGGAACACTTCCCTCGAAAAAAGATTAAGTTACCTTTTGAGTCCGTTATACGGGCTAGCTATTCTTTTACTCTTGATAAAACTTGATCTCTTTGCATTATGCCTAGCTTAAAGGCATAAAAGAAAGCGCTTTTGGGAGGCAGCCCACATGAATAAAATTTTGCTTTTGTTGTGTCTTGATGTTGTTACTACAGTAGCATCATCATTGTATCTTTACTTTTCAATTTTGTGCCAAGTGTAGCCTCTGATTGCAAGAAAGTTCAAAAGTTGTGATGTGCTGTCCAGGAAACAGATTCTGTCCTTGGATAGAAAAATTCGTATAAAATCACCAGATCATCTTTTTGGTCTGAATATTTTTGACAGCGTGCTCTATACAATTGTCTTTCGCGCGTCTGTTCTGAGTTTTTTTATTAGAGTTGCAGAAGTGCCCCGAAAAAATCATTTACTACCCGCTGTTCTGTTTTTCATAGATTCTGTCCTGTTTTGCCTTTCCTTCATTTTGCATACCTTGAGCTTGCTTTTTCTTTGAAAAAACCTTTTGGCAATCTTGAGAAACAGTAGACCTTCAAGAATATCCTTATTTCCAGCAAAGAACAATTATTTTATTATGGGTACTAACCTCGCTAATCAGTTTATGATGAGTTATGTACGAAGGGAGTTTTCAAGTGTGCGAGGGAAGATGATAAAAAGATTCAGGAGTGTCAAACGCTCAAGCTTGGGGATGCCCCCATGCACCCCCAAGAAATATTCAAGAAGACTCGAGCGTCTAAGCTTGGGGATGCCCCCGTGCATCCCCTTCTCCATCAACATTACCAGTTCGTCTTTCGTTCCACTATATTTTTATCACTTCATGTGTTATGTGCTATGCTTGGAGCGTCTTGCTTTTAGTTTTCTTTTTAGTTTTCTTTAGCTTTTCATAACGAGTCGGCACTCAGCATTTCTTTGTGTGGGAGAGAAACACGCTCCACTTCTACCTAGAACATAACATAGAATTTTCATGTCTATCTTTGCTGTGTGTGTTCTTTGTCTTTTAATAGCTACTATCATGTTTCGCTCTTAGTTTTCATGCTTATCTTTGTAAAGAGCTTTTGTTTAGTTGGTTGCTTGAACTCTCTTTAGTTATCATGTTTATCTTATTAAGAGGGTTTGCTTCTGTTGCATTGGTCGATGTGTCTATGATAAAAATGCTACGTGCATAATGGTGCTTAGTAGTTCATGTTTTCTTATGGATAGTCTCAAATAGCTGGGGGGTTCCCAATGTGTTATTGGAGTACCAACATGATTTGTTTGCCTATGATGTGGTATGGTTTAGTAATATCTTCCTTCAAGAATTTATTTTGATTGACTTGGCGTATGCTCACGCATATTTAAGACTGTAAAGAAAGTCTGTCAAGCCTTGATGATCTTTTATTTCTGAGTGGCGATATAACTTCCATGCCTGATTCAATGTTGCTTTGTCGCTCTGCATGATTATGACCGTCATTGCTCTTTTAGTTGGTCGCTCCAGTCTTTTGCTAACCTTCGCCTGTACTAAGCGGACTGACTGCTTGTGCATCCAAAATCTTTTAAACCAGTTATGCCATATGAGTCCACCATACCTTCCTATACATGGTATTTACCTGCCATTCCTAACGAAGACTTTCATGTGCCATCTCGAAATTATTCAAAAAGAAAATGCATTACTATTTTGTGCCCCTGTTTTAGCTCATGAGGAAGTAGTGGTTAATTCATGATCTTTTTAAGTTGGACAAGCTTCACCCCGGGATTGCATGTATAATGTGCAAACCCATAATACGAGAAGGAACTGGCAATGAGTGCGCCCGGCTCAAAATTAATATAACAAACAAACCCTCCTTCACGCTTTGTTCATGAGAAATCATAAAACATTGGCAGTGATAAACAAAGGAGATTAAGAGGATGTGATCGTCCTCATTCGGGAGCCGTTCCTCGAAACTTGTCCATCTCAAAAAGTAATTGAGTTATCTGCTAGCATTCGTTGACGAAACATGCATATTCAAAAAAATAATTATTACCTCTGTTTTTAAAACCAAGAGCTCTGGTACATGTTTTGTCTTTGCTTCCGACCACAGGTTTTCAACCTTGCCAACAAAAGCCACGGTTCGAGAGTCTCCACCTTCTTTTAAAAGCACCAACTACTGAGAGCATGATTGTCATTCTGAGTGTAATGTGCATTGTCCCAAAGTAGCATTGTCTTTTGCATGATTATGATATCGTTTATTTTGAAATCATTGTATCTAGTCATCACTTAAACCTTGGAGGTGCCCCTGCATTTATGTTTTGCTTCACTAAAGGGGGCAAGCGAGATATTACCTTATCATATTTGCACACCATGCTCATTACAAATCTATTTGATGTTTCCGTATCATATTGTAAAACTTTCAGTTCTTTGTGATTTTCTCATGAGGCAACTTAATTACTACAGATTCATTGTCTCAGTAAGCTTTTGTCATATGACTATGAAAAAGTCCTATATGGTTACTAGCATGTCACCACAGAAATTATTCTTGTTATCATTTACCTACTCGACGACGAGCAGGAATTAAGCTTGGGGATGTTGATACGTCCAAAACGTATCTATAATTTCTGCTTGCTCCATGCCTCTTTTGGGTGATATTGCTATGATATTTATACACTTCCATACACTTTTGATCATATTTGGACTAACCTATTAACTCAGTGCACCCCAGTGCCAGTTCCTGTTTTCTGCTGTTTTTGTATTTCAGGTTTTCACGTTACGAGAACTGCCCGAAAAATCCCGGAAAAATTATATAAAAAATCAGCGTTCCAGAAGCTTCCCGGTAGCCAAAGTACAGCCGGGGGGGGGCACCAGGGCTCCAGGCGCCCTGGTGGCGCGGCCCCCCTGGCCGCGCCGGGGGGGGG
>LR738713.1:840642289-840659129 GCA_902687465.1 Secale cereale
ATATTGGTGTCAAACGTATGAAGAAGCTCCATTCGGATGGACTTCTAGAGTCTCTTGATTATGAATCATTTGACACGTGCGAACCATGCCTCTTGGGCAAGATGACCAAGACTCCGTTCTCCGGAACAATGGAGCGAGCAACCAACTTGTTGGAAATCATACATACCGATGTGTGCGGTCCAATGAGTGTTGAGGCTCGCGGAGGCTACCGTTATGTTCTCACCCTCACGGATGACTTGAGTAGATACGGGTATATCTATTTGATGAAACACAAGTCTGAGACCTTTGAAAAGTTCAAGGAATTTCAGAATGAGGTTGAGAATCAACGTGACAGAAAAATAAAGTTCTTGCGATCGGATCGTGGGGGTGAATATTTAAGTCATGAATTTGGCACACACCTTAGAAACTATGGAATTGTTTCACAATTGACACCGCCCGGAACACCTCAACGTAACGGTGTGTCCGAACGTCGAAATCGTACTCTGTTGGACATGGTGCGATCTATGATGTCCCTTACCGATTTACCGCTATCTTTTTGGGGTTATGCTTTAGAGACTGCCGCATTCACTTTAAATAGGGCTCCGTCGAAATCCGTTGAGACGACTCCGTATGAACTTTGGTTTGGCAAGAAACCGAAGCTGTCGTTTCTAAAAGTTTGGGGTTGCGATGCTTATGTCAAGAAACTTCAACCTGAAAAGCTCGAACCCAAATCGGAAAAATGCGTCTTCATAGGATACCCAAAGGAAACGATTGGGTACACCTTCTACCACAGATCCGAAGGCAAAGTCTTTGTTGCCAAGAATGGATGCTTTCTGGAGAAAGAGTTTCTCTCGAAAGAAGTGAGTGGGAGGAAGGTAGAACTTGATGAGGTGACAGTCACCCCTCCTGGACCGGAAAGTAGCGCAGCACAGGAAACTGTTCCTGAGGTGCCTGCACCGACAAGGGAGGAAGTTAATGATAATGATCATGAAGAAACTGACCAAGTTACTACTGAACTTCGAAGGTCCACAAGGGTACGTTCCGCACCAGAGTGGTACGGCAACCCTGTACTGGAAATCATGTTGTTAGACAACGGTGAACCTTCGAACTATGAAGAAGCGATGGCGGGCCCAGATTCCAATAAATGGCTTGGAGCCATGAAATCCGAGATAGAATCCATGTATGAAAACAAAGTATGGACTTTGGTGGACTTGCCTGATGATAGGCACGCCATAGAAAACAAATGGATATTTAAGAAGAAGACAGACGTGGATGGTAATGTGACCATCTATAAGGCTCGGCTTGTCGCTAAGGGTTATCGACAAGTTCAAGGGATTGACTACGACGAGACTTTCTCTCCCGTAGCGATGCTGAAGTCAGTCAGAATCATGTTAGCTATTGCCGCATTCTATGATTATGAGATATGGCAAATGGACGTCAAAACAGCATTCCTTAATGGCTTCCTCAAGGAAGAGTTGTATATGATGCAACCGGAAGGTTTTGTCGATCCAGAGAACGCTAACAAGGTATGCAAGCTCCAGCGCTCGATCTACGGGCTGGTGCAAGCATCTCGGAGTTGGAATATTCGCTTTGATGAGGTGATCAAAGCGTTTGGCTTTATACAGACTTATGGAGAAGCCTGTATTTACAAGAAAGTGAGTGGGAGCTCTGTAGCATTTCTCATATTATATGTGGATGACATATTACTGATAGGAAATGATATAGAATTCTTGGAAAATGTAAAGGCCTACTTGAATAAAAGTTTTTCAATGAAGGACCTTGGAGAAGCTGCTTACATATTAGGCATCAAAATCTATAGAGATAGATCGAGACGCCTCATTGGTCTTTCACAAAGTACATACCTTGACAAAATATTGAAGAAGTTCAATATGGATCAATCAAAGAAAGGATTCTTGCCTGTTTTGCAAGGTATGAGATTGAGCAAAGCTCAATCGCCGACCACGGCAGAAGATAGAGAAAAGATGAGTGTCATTCCCTATGCCTCGGCCATAGGTTCTATCATGTATGCCATGCTGTGTACCAGACCTGATGTGAACCTTGCCATAACTTAGGTAGGGAGGTACCAAAGTGATCCCGGTACGGAACACTGGACAGCGGTCAAGAACATCCCGAAGTACCTGAAAAGGACTAAGGATATGTTTCTCGTTTATGGAGGTGACGAAGAGCTCGTCGTAAAGGGTTACGTCGATGCTAGCTTCGACACAGATCTGGATGACTCTAAGTCACAAACCGGATACGTGTATATTTTGAATGGAGGGACAGTCAGCTGGTGCAGTTGCAAGCAAAGCGTGGTGGCAGCATCTACATGTGAAGCGGAGTACATAGCTGCTTCTGAAGCAGCGCAGGAAGGAGTCTGGATGAAGGAGTTCATCACCGACCTAGGAGTCATTCCAAGCGCGTCAAGCCCGATGACTCTCTTCTGTGACAACACTGGTGCTATTGCTATTACCAAGGAGCCCAGGTTTCACAAGAAGACCAAGCACATCAAGCGCCGTTTCAACTCCATCCGGAATTATGTTCAGGATGGAGACATAGATATTTGTAAAGTGCATACGGATCTGAATGTAGCAGACCCGTTGACTAAACCTCTTTCACGGGCAAAACATGATCAACACCAGAACTCTATGGGTGTTCGATTCATCACAATGTAACTAGATTATTGACTCTAGTGCAAGTGGGAGACTGTTGGAGATATGCCCTAGAGGCAATAATAAAAGCATTATTATTATATCTCCTTGTTCATGATAATTGTCTGTTATTCATGCTTGAATTGTATTGTACGGAAACAGCGATACATGTGTGAATACACAGACCACAATGAGTCCCTGGTAGGCCTCTAGTTACCAGCTCGTTGATCAACAGATGGTCACGGTTTCCTGACCATGGACATGAGATGTCAGTGATAACGGGATCACATCATTAGGAGAATGATGTGATGGACAAGACCCAAACTTGAGCATAACACGAGATCGTTTAGTTCGTAATGCATAAGCTTTTCGGTGTCAAGTATTTATTCCTTAGACCATGAGGTTGTACAACTCTCGGATGCCGTAGGAGTACTTTGGGTGTGCCAACCGTCACAACGTAACTGGGTGGCTATAAAGGTACGCATCGGGTATCTCCGAAAGTGTCTGTTGAGTTGGTACGAACCGAGACTGGGATGTTGTCACTCCATATGACGGAGAGGTACCTCTGGGCCCACTCGGTAAGACATCATCATAATGAGCTCAATGTGACTAAGTAGTTAGTCACGGGATGATGGATTACGGATCGAGTAAAGAGACTTGCCATAACGAGATTGAACAAGGTATCGGGAATACCGACGATCGAATCTCGGGCAAGTACCGTACCGATGGACAAAGGGAATAACATACGGGATTGAGTGAATCCTTGACACGGTGGTTCATCCGATGAAGATCATCGAGGAACACGTGGGAACCAACATGGGTATCCAGATCCCGCTGTTGGTTATTGACCGGAGAGTGGTCTCGGTCATGTCTACGTGTCTCCCGAACCCGTAGGGTCTACACACTTAAGGTTCGGTAACGCTAGGGTCATAGAGATAAATGCACGTGGAAACCCGAAAGTTGTTCGGAGTCCCGGATGAGATCCCGGACGTCACGAGGAGTTCCGGAATGGTCCGGAGGTAAAGATTGATATATAGGAAGTCCAGTTTCGGCCAACGGGTGATCTTCGGGGGTCACCGGGAGCGTCCCGGGACCACCGGAGGGGCCCCGGGGGTCCACCGGGTGGGGCCACCGATCCCGGTGGGGCCCCTAGGCCGCAAGGGGAAGTGTCCAGCCCTCTGGGCTGGCGCACCACTAGGGGGCCCAGCTCCCCATGCGCCTAGGGTTAAAACCCTAAGGGGGAGGGGGGCTCCACTTGCCTTGGGGGGCAAGGAACCCCCCTTGGCCGCCGCCCCCTTGCAGATTGGATCTGCAGGGGGTCCTGGCGCCCCCCCTAGCCCCCTATATATATGTGGGGGGGGGGAGAGGGCAGCCGCACCCAAGCCCTGGCGCCTCTCCCCCTCCCGTCACACCTCCATACTCCCAACGCAGGGCGCCCGACTAAGCCCTGCTGCGATCTCCACTGCATCCGTCATCACGCCGTCGTGCTGCCGGATCTCTGACGACTTCTCCTCCCCCCTTGCTGGATCAAGAAGGAGGTGACATTGCTGCACCGTACGTGTGTTGAACGCGGAGGTGCCGTCCGTTCGGCGCTAGATCATCGGTGACGAAGAACGTGAAGAGTTCGACTACTGCATCCACACTTCGTTGAAAGCTTCCGCACGCGATCTACATAACGGTATGTAGATGCACTCTTACTTGCTCGTTGCTAGATGTATCCATAGTTGGATCTTGGTGAAGACGTAGAATTTTTTTGAATTATGCTACGTTCCCCAACACCTAGATCGTCCCCGGGGCCTAAAATTCGTCGGGGGAGAGCCCAAAATAGCACCGGCCTATGCGCTGGGGGCCGAACGAGTGAAGATGCTCTTAGAGCATCTCCAGCCGTTGCCCCCCCAGGGGGCGCCTAAAAGTGCCGCCTGGGGGTGAGCCGGCGCAAAAATTGGGCCTGGGGGCGAGTTGGTCCCCAGCCGCCGGCCCCAGAGCCGCCCCCGGCGCGTATTAAAAAAACAATAGCACCGTTCGGCAAAGTTTTGCTAAAACACGTTCGATTTCGGCCAAACATGATAAAATTCGGCGAAATTCGCAGATTTTCATTACATTAACCTAATCTAAAAAAAACTGGCTGAAGTTGTCGCCGCCGTCGCCGCCATCGTCGTCGTCGGCCTTCTCCTCCTTGACGCGGGCGCCCCTGCTGGACCCCTGCCCAGCGTCGCCATGGCGGACCGGTGGCGGCGCGTCATCGTCGTCGCCATCGCTGTCGCATATGACGATGACTCCGCCTTGATCGCAGCCGCGTCGGCGCTCCTCGAAGCGGCGCAGGACGGCGCGCTGGCGCTCCTTCTCCTTCTCCCGCCGCTCCTTCTCCATCGCAATGGAGTCAAGGCGCGCCCATTCCAGGGCCACGTCATCGTCGTCGAACTCCGTCTTCACCGGCGCCAGCCCCGGCTCCGTCTTCACCGGCGCCAGCCCCGGCTCTGTCTTTGGCTTGACGAAGCGCGGAGGAGCCGACGAGGAGGCGCGCCGGCCTCCCTCGTTGATGACGATGCCGGCGCTGCGAGTGCGCCGACCGAGCGGCGTCTCCGCCGCGGGGTCGGCCTTGACGCCGAGAAGCACCGGAGTGCCGGAGGAGTGAGAAGAAGAGCGCGAGGAGGAAGACGAGGAGGAGCCGAACCTCCTTGGCGCCCATGCGCGTCGGTGTTGCGACGGGACGGCCCCCGACGCCGGGTACGTCAACACGCCCTCCAGCGTGCGGCCGGGGACGCCCCACCACAGGTGGCGCCCCTCGCTGTTCTTCACGCCGCCGACCATCGGCGCGCCGTTGGTGGACACCAGGCGCTGCTGCTGACGGCGCTGGAAGTACGCCGCCCATGCCGCGTGGTTGTCGGCGGCGTACTGGGAGAGGGAGCGCTCGGCGTCGGTCAGGGAGGCGCGCACGACCTCGACCTACTCGGCGAAGTACTTGGGCTTCGCCACGGCGTCGGGCAACGGGCACTCCCCCGTCGCTGAGCTGCCACCCCGTCGGCCCGGCGCGCATGTCCGGCGGCGCCGGGATGTTCGCCTGGAACAGGAGCCAGGACTCCTGTTCGCGGAGCGACCGGCGGCCGAAGCCGTTGGCCGCCGCCTCGTCTTTGGGGAAGCGTTTTGCCATGGCGACGGGCTCGGGAGAGGTAGAGAGGGAGAGAGAGGGGCTGGGCGGCGGCGCTCGGGAGAGGTATACGGAGACGGAGAGAGAGGGGCTGGACGGCGGCGAGGGGCGAGTCTGGTGTGGTCACAGGCGAGTGAGACCGCCGACTTTATAGCCACTCCACGCCCGTGTGTACGCGTGCGAGGAAGGGGAGGCATCGGTGCGCCGTCCCGTGATGCGCCGCCCGTGAGGAATCAATGGCAAGGCTGACCGGCGGCAGCCTTGCCATTGATTCTCCGCGGGAACCGAGGCAGTTGGGGGAAGACGAGCCGCCGTGTCGCTGACGCGGCTGGCCCGCGGCTTTTTCGCGCCAAAACAGTTCGCCCCGGCGCCCCCGGGCTCCCCCAGCGCGCCGGGTTCGGCCTGAGTCCGCCGACGCTGTTTTCGGCCCAGGCTAGCGAAAATCGGGCTCCTGGGACGCGACTGGGCTGTTTTTTCGACGCCGACGCGAAAAAATCGTCTGGGGAGACCTTCCTGGAGGTGCGGCTGGAGATGCCTTAGTTGTAGTTGTGTTCACTCCGCCGGCACGCACAGACACAGTTGCCGCATCATGGAAAAGAAAAAGTGTTGCCGTATCCATGATGAATGGAAAGTAGATTAGTGTGACATGTGAAATTTATATCGCAATAGTTGTGCTAAATTTCGTGGTAGTCAACAAACTCGGAGTCTGAGCTCAACAACTATGACGTGTTTGGTTCGCGGAAAAACATAGCCGCTTCAGATTCCATAGGTTTCTTTTTTTTTTTTGCGAGAAAACTTCCAATCTATTCATCTTCAATCATGGCAGTACAACGAACACCAGAAATAAAAATTACATCCAGATCCGTAGACCACCTAACGACGACTACAAGCACTGAAGCGAGCCGAAGGCGCGCCGCCGTCATCACCCCTCCATCGCCGGAGTCGGGCACACCTTGTTGTAGTAGACAGTCGGGAAGTCGTCGTGCTAGGCCCCATAGGACCAGTACCCCAGAACAGCAACCGTCGACGATGAAAAATAACGTAGATCGGAAGGATCCAAACCGAAGACACAAGAACGTAGACGAACAACGACGAGATCCGAACAAATCCACCAAAGATAGATCTGCCGGAGACACACCTCCACACGCCCACCAACGATGCTAGACGCATCGCCGGAACGGGGGCTAGGCGGGAAGACCTTTATTCCATCTTCAGGTAGCCGCCGCCGTCTCGTCTTCCTGAGTAGGACCCTAGCAAGATTGAAAAAAACAACTAAAAGCGAAACCCTCCCGCCGGCCCTTGCCAGGATCCACCGCGCCTCCATGGCCCTAGGGCCACCGGAGACGAGGCGGACCTGCGCCGGCGCCGGCGAGAGGCAAGAACCCTAACTTTCTTTCTTGAAGGAGGAGAAGGAGGCAGCTAGAGCAGATTCCAGAGGTTTCTATTTCGGTGATGATGGTTTTCGAATTACTCCCTCCGTTCAAAAATATAAATATTTTGATATTTTAATATAAACTATATACAGACTAATATGAGTGAAGAAACACATAAAAATGTGTTTATACACATCCGGACTAATCGGCGGGTTGGGTCTAAGATTTTACTAGATAAAGGGCCCTTCAATTTAACACATTGTTCGGAAGCTAAGAGTGATCTGAAACTATTGTCCAAAAAAGTATTCTCTTCAGAAAAAAAATTCTTAGATAAAAAAACCCGGCAGAACATCGGCAGTGTCGCGGCGGACTTTCTCCCATATGAAAATAACATGCAACTTTATTTTATTATTTTCTAAAGTCGATGAAATATATGCCATAAAAATAGTTTGAAAATATGTAATAAATATTCATAAAGACGGCTGCCTCCGATCGAAATTAATTGACACAGCCTCTATATAACGTAAATAATTCTGATCAGAGAAAATAGGTATTTTTTATTTTTTAACGCTCTCTCGAGCAATAAAAATGGCAGAGGGAGAGACTGTCAGAGTTCATGTCATTTGACAAGTGATAATTCCCCGTGACGTTTTCTAGCTAGGCTGAACTTATTCGGCCGTTATTTGCACAGTAACCCCATGAGATCTCGAGATTACATGCATGCATCCGGGCAAAACTCACAAGGTGAAAAATAAAGAACGAAGATTGACGAGATAGTGCAATGTAGGCAAGTCTAATCCTGTCGATTAGAGTGGGTGCGACTGTGACAGAGTGCGCACCCGTCTACACGCGTTCCTTCCATGTCGGCAAATAAAGTTGTCACATCAAAGATGACTGGCAAGTGGACTACTGTGAACTGTAAAATCTGTAACGCACGGCGTTACGCCGAGATTCGTGGGAGCGAACAAACTTAGATCCAAACGCAGCAAGACCAAAGGTAGTTTCAAGTTTTTTTTTTTTGCGAGAAAACTTCTAATCTATTCATCTTTAATCATGGCAGTACAACGAACACAAGAAATAAAAATTACATCTAGATTCGTAGACCACCTAGCGACGACTACAAGCACTGAAGCGAGCCGAAGGCGCGCCGCCGTCATCACCCCTCCATCGCCGGAGTCGGGCACACCTTGTTGTAGTAGACAGTCGGGAAGTCGTCGTGCTAAGGCCCCATAGGACCAACACCTCAGAACAGCAACCGTCGCCGATGAAAAATAACGCAGATCGGAAGGATCCAAACCGAAGACACACGAACGTAGACGAACAACGACGAGATCCGAACAAATCCACCAAAGATAGATCTGCCGAAGACACACCTCCACACGCCCACCAACGATGCTAGACGCATCGCCGGAACGGGGGCTAGGCGGGGAGACCTTTATTTCAACTTCAGGGAGCCGCCGCCGTCTCGTCTTCCTGATCAGGACACAACATCGAGTAGAGTACTTACCGCAATAAACCATCTGTAGACATATGTCTCACTCCCAAAGTACTTGATGTTTTTCACAATAAAAAGTACTTCATCCGATCCCAAATAACCTCAACTCAAAGTTGCGACACATATTTTGGATCAAATGGAGTACTTCCTTTTCCCATATGACCCATCAAAAGAGATGGTATCAATGATAATGGAACAGAAACTAAAACAACATCCACGTGCAAAAGCTAAAACAAACGGAAAAACAACACAATCTTATGAGACAGGATGTCGTAAGACACACTAACATCACAATGTCAAAAGCATGAAAAAAGTACTTGACACTAAATGTGAATTCAGATCATATCGATTACTCGCTCCGTTTAATAATTCTTGTCGTGGTTTTAGTTCAAATTTTGTCTAAAACCACGACAAGAGAATAAATTGTCACAAACCATCACAATTGCGCATGACGAATCAAAAGGCGACCATTTTCATAACAGTTTGCGGATGCCACCGTTTTTCAGTAATCGCATTGCCGAACCCACTAAATCTAAATGCTCGGTTGACCGCATTTTGATAGACCCGAGACCCGACCCCACCTATAAGGTCCACATGGCAAAGGCAAACGATGATGCATGACGGTTATTAATGTCTAACCCAGCCGCCGCCGTGAAGAGGTATAGTTCCCCCAAATTCTCCCATCCCAGTCCGGACCCTCTCCGCTCCCTCCATGTCGACTGATAGGGAAGGCAGCAGCGGCAATGGCGGTCGGCGGATGGCGCATTGGAGAAGACCCCTCCCAACAACGATGACCAGCTTGGTGCCGCATCGAATTGTGCGTCGACGGCGGATGATCTCGAAGCGAGGGCGAGGGTGACCGTACCCCAGGTCTAGAAGGCCAATCCCAGCCAGAGCCACAGATTCACCTTTGGACTAGGTAGTGTGGAGTAAGTTCCCCTCCCCTTACCACCTGCAACTGTATCTAGGCGGTTGTGTCGTGAAAATAGTAATTGGCACAGATCATTTCGAAACATCTAATAATATAAAGTTGCACTAAAGTTGTGATAATTAATATGGATCGAAGGGAGTATTTTATTTGACAATTTTTGTTTGCAACTTGATGGAGAACTCGAAATAGACTTTCGCTCCGTTTTATAAATATAAAGCAGCCATCATGTCCATAAAACGAGTACCATAAAACCGAATTAAAATAATCTGCTAGGACATAAGCATAGGCACGCCCAAAGAAAACATAAGAGAAAGACAGAAACGCACGAAATTTGAAGGAGTCACCCGCTCAAAGTAAGCTAACAAAGAAGATCGCAGTCCCGCTGCCTAGCCAACGGGTCCTAGTGCTGTAAAAACGCACGAAATTTGAAGGAGTCAGATGTCCGTGTAAGAAAGACCCGCTCAAAGTGAGCTGACAGAGGAAGACAACCGCGAGAGTGCATGGCATGTATGATGCAGGTGTCAATTTGTTTTATCTAGGTGTGGCTCCTATCGACCCACATAACTTTTTTTTTGTGGGATATCGACGCACATAACTGAAAAGCAAAGAATCTAGCACATGTACGACGATAGAAGCGCCGTGGCTGACATAATACACAGAGTACACCGTGAGAACGTAACAAATTTTAGGTTGCAATCGAGGCAGCTGCGGACGTGGTTTCAGTTTCCTTCTTCCCAAACGAGCAGGTGTGCATCATTTCTTTTCTCGACCGAGCCGGTTGTTTCATAGTCCTGCAGTTGCCAGCCCTGAGCGAAAACGACGGCGGAGACCAAACTTCCATAAGCGCAAAGCCAAACATTTTCGTTCGGAGTCGGTTGGTAGCACAACTCATCGGCGAAGCAACTACTGCAAAGCCAAGGTATCACTTCGGGAAGAAATGCTGTTTCAAACCACAAATGAGTTGGAATGGTCAATTTGGTTTTTCAGCTACTAGTACACCATCGAGAAATATTTGGATCAATTATGTCATGTGCATACTCCGAGCGTTTCCAGAGTATAAGCAGTTTCTGTGAACTGGTAGAGACCTGGAATCCCGGCCGGTCTCATCTTTCCATGGACGTGGACAGTGCCGTCTTTGAAGCACTATACAAATCTGACCGTGGAGCAGTGTGGAGGACTTGGTCTAAGCAGCCACTTGCTTGGCTTAGGAGGAAGGTCCAGAGAGAGTGGCACTACGGTACAAGTCAAAGTTTTCCCTTTATCCACAAGATACAATTCAAACTTTGAAAAGCAGCCGCTTTGAAAGGAGGAAACCTCTTAGCCGTCGGCGTGTAGACCAAGTCAATACTGGACAGTGAAAAACCCACAAAGTGAAGACGGCTAGTGTCATACTCCCTTTAGCTTGCAAAAACGTTTTACAATATAAAACGGAGAGAGTAGTACTTCCTCCGTCCCAAAATAAGTGTCTCAACTTTGTACTAACTTTAGTATAAATTTGTACTAAGTTTAAGACACTTATTTTGAGATGAAGGGAGTATTTGATAAGATATTTTTGGTTTCGGTAGCAGGCGGGTCTAGCGGGCGTGCGGATTGCGGTTTAGTCCGGTTGGTGTCCACGAAGTAGCTCTGGCTGACTGGATATATAGATTGTTGCAAGAAAAAATGAATCAATATTGTTTTCTCAAAACAAAACATTTCATAATTCTTCTTTGTCTTTTACTAGCAACACATAATCATATATTAGAGCATCTACAGCCGGACATAGCAAACATTATCCCTTAAACGTCCGTGGACGCGACCAGTCAGTGACCGGACGTGTTCGTTTTGAGCCCCTATTTATCCGTCCGCGCAACCATACTCCTCATTTTTCTTCTCATATGTCCGGTCACTTGCACGTGATTGGTGGAGATTAAAAAAGAGAAATAAAAAAATGAATAAAGAAAGAGAAAATGTGGTCTGGGGTGGGGCTGCGTCCTATGTGTCGGAATATCCGGACACGTCGACGAGTCCCCATATTTGAGATGGATATGAGGGTTCGCGGACAGCACGGGCGTATAGGGATGATATGAGGGTCCGGCTGGGTCACATTTTTCCTTTTATCTCCTGTTCGGTCACTTAGCGGGCGCGTCCGCGGGCATATGAGAGATGGTTTGAGGCATCCGGCTGTAGATGCTCTTAGTATGCAAAACAAAGATCAAAAGATATACATTTAGAAATGATTCGATACTAAAATGATTTGTATTGTGCAGTTAAGGAAGTGGGTAAATCATTTACATCATTACATGAGATTAACGTAAGCGCTTACCACCTTCGACGCACTAAGAATAACCCTCTTGCATTTACGAGGATCATCCTTCTAGTTCGATTACAAGTTACTATAATTCAACTTGGTAATAGGATCATTAGCAAGTTGATCGACTTCTCCTCCCAGGTCATTTGAAATGTGTGTGGCTTCTTTCAATCTTAGAATTTATTATGTTGAGTTGTTCTTTATGAAATTAACGCATGTAGTTAGATGGTTAGAGGGAGGATGATACACTCAACCAATATGAGATCAACTCAAAACCGCCAGGGTTACCCAATATTTGTCTGAGCACGTTAGATGTCACTCTGTTTTGTCAATAACTTGAAATGCTCACTTTGTGTGCTGGATCTGACTAGCTTCCACATAGTCCAAAACAAGAAAGAAAACAAAATGCCGTCCATGACCAAGAGAAGTCAAAAATACAGAGATACACATTTTGTGTTCATAAGAATTTTCTTCCCGAAAAAGAGGTAGTTTCGTTTCTAAAAATAGAAGGGGCATGGTATTTGTAAGTTGCCTTAAAAGAAATTTGGAGTCAAGTGCCCTTCCATTGGATTGAAATATCAAGGCTGGGTTGCATCTTCTAACTCAGGTCATCCTTTTGCCCTAGTTTCCTCTGGCCACCGTTTTCTGATGTCCTCCGAGGCCATCCCGGCCGCCTCCCACCGCCACCAGTGACCGGTGGCACTACCACTGTCCTCCTGGGCCACCTCAAGCTGCCACCTCTGTAAGTCCACACCCCCCGCTCGGCCATCCCTCTAATCCCCGACCTCTTCTCCAACAAGCCCCTCGCCACTCCAGGCTTGGCCGCACCGGCGATCCCGCACCTCGTCGGTGCTCGCCACGGCGCCCATGTCTTTGCCTTGATGTTGCACTCAGAAATCGACTAATGCGAGATGGTGGCAACTTGATAATAGCAAATGCAAAAAAACAAAGTAGCTACAAGCATATAACCTTCAACTTAAAAATACAAGGGCAACGACACACTTAACCCATGAGGGGACAAATTCAAACCCTAGGTTTACCGCCATGTAAGTTTGAACACGTTACATGCCAGTTAGTGTCGGTGTGAAATCCGGCAGACCTCAGGGTAGGGGGTCCCGAGCTGTGGATCTCGGATCAATGGTAAAATGAACAAGGGAGAGGATGTTTACCCAGGTTCAGGCCCTCGCGATGGATGTAAAACCCTGCGTCCCTGCTCTTGTTTATATTGATGGAGATGTATCAAGTAGAGAGTTGATCTACCTCGAGATCGTAAGTTGTGTTCTACCTCTAGGGCTAGGCGAATGTAATTGTGATTCGTTCTATCGACTAGCCTGGCCTCAGCTTATATAATGTACCGGAGGCCTAGGATAACAAGAGTCCTAGTCGAATATGTCGGTGGAGAGGAGTCCTTGTCTTGAACATCAACTCTTCTGGAATCTTCCTCGTATATGTCACGGGCTGCCCGAAGTGGCCCAATAGTGAACCGCCATGGGATTTAAAAAGTTGAAGGAGGTCTACCAAGCTTAATGACGAAAATGTCCTCTAGGGAGCCATCCACTTGCATCCGAGCTTCACGTCTGACTGCTTCTGAGGTGGTGCACCCACCTCAGGCTTGGGTTGATTGTTTTGTGGATGAAATATTATGATTGGTGCAATTTATTTACTGGCGAGATGTATAGCCAGTAGCCCTCAAGGTGTGTGTCGGTCTAAAACCCGAGATGCACCTAACGGAAAAAATAAAACCGCTGATCCTAGTATCCCTTGAGACTCAGGTTGATTCGCAAATCGGACTGAGGATAGATTGCTTGCTTGACAACATACTTTAGGAAAAAAATACGGTGTGCGTAGTCCGTGAGACCCAGGTTGGGTGCGGCCGACCAACTTGAGGATCGTAATCTCCTCAGAAACAATTTTGCACTTTGAATTTTCTTGCATTGAATTAGCAATGCAGTAGCCCTCGAGACTTGGGTTGGGCAACATGGCCGACCCTAGGATCGCATCTCCTCGGGAAATAGTCCAGATGTAGTATACGTTTTGGCAACACTGAGGTGCAGCTCGCCAGAAAAGATGTCAAACTGTGGATCAGAAAAGATTTTCCAAACAAAACCATCACACAGAACACCTCGATCAAGAGGATGTCCCGCCTCCTGAAAGGAAAACATAAAATAGGTCAAAAGTGTTATAGGCTCGAAAACCAAAAAACTTCTGGCACTGGCGCAAAAAGTTTCTGATTTTCAATGCAATCAAATGAACTATCAACCAAATCATCCAGAAGGATTTGCTTGGCCCAAACACTAATTTAAACCACAAAAACACATCTAACCAGAGGCATAATTTTGTATTTATTGGAAAACAACAAGAAAAACAAAAAGCAAAAAGATACAAGTTGGGTTGTCTCCCAACAAGCGCTATTGTTTTACACCCCTAGCTAGACATAACACATAGATCTCAAGTATTGTCATCTTTAGTTTCCAATTCCTCAATCACACAATTCTTCCAAGATCTGGCATGCATGATTTCAATAACGATATTTCTAGGAATAAGATTGAAAAACTCATTCTTGCTAACAGGGCCTCTCATTACTTCAATAAAATTGGGATGAATACTAATCATTTTAAGATCCTCTTTGTTGCTACTAGAAGTGGCACCCTTGTTCTTAGTGACTTGAGTAGTCTTGCAAATTTTTACGGGTGTCCTTTCGATAGTTTTAACGGAAGAAAAATTAGTGCTCAAGTTACTAAAAACTTCTTCCAACTTATCAATCCGAGAAGGACTTTCTTCAATTCTTTCATTGATTACGTTTTCCTTCTCCCTTAATAACTTAAAAATATCACCCGCTTTTGATCCAAATTTATTAGCAATATTATGCATGTTTTTATCCAAGTTTTCAATTTGTTCGATAGTAACCATCTTCTTTTCAATACAATCTAATCTTTGCATAACATGCTCAAGAGTCAAATTTGTATCATTAACAATGACAGGTGGTGAACCCACTAGATTTCCCATAGCATTAAAAGCATCCAGAGATGGAAACATCAAGAAATTCCCACCGGTAATCGTATCAAGGACAAATATATACCAAGATGTGATACCCACATAAAAATCGTGAAGAAAAATATCGGTGGATTGCTAGCGAACGGATCTATTATGAGCATTGCAAATCGTATACCAGGCATATTTTAGATTCTCCTCTCCCCTTTATTTAAATTTAAGAATCTCTTTCTCGGGGGTACACATAATGGAGGAAGAACTAGCCATAGTGATCAAGGAAGCAATATTACAAAGCAAAAACAGATCTGGCGAGAAAAATGGCGAACGGAAAATAGGGCGAATAAAATGACAATTTTTTGTGAAGTGGGGAAGATGAAAATGAGAGGTAAATTACGAATAATATAAATTGCAAGGAGATGAGATTTGTGATTAGGAACCTGATATATGTTGATGATGCCTTCCTGGCAACGGCGCCAGAAATTCCTTTTGATGTCGCTTGAACTACGTCGGTATTTCCCCAAAGAGGTAGGGATGATGTAACACAACTACGGTAGGTATTTCTCTCAGTGATGAGACCAAGGTTATCGAACCAAAAGAAGGACCAAGCAACACTATGTAAATGGTACCTGCACACAAATAACAAATACTTGCAACCCAACGTGTAAGAGGGTTGTCAATCCCTCCCGGATAATTGATGGGCCTCGAACCCCTCGTTGGTTACCCCAAGTGGAAGGTGTAAGATGCAGTAAGTAGAAGTGTTTTCCCTTAGCAAAGATGCCAAGGATCGAATCCCCAGAGACTCCTAGGTTCAACAAGTAGGTGTCAACTGCTACGGCGCCAGATAGCAATCAACGTGGACCTGCACACAGATACAAATAACTTTGCTCCCAACGAGTACAGAGAGGTTGTCAATCCCTCCGGCCTTGTAGTTCACAAAGGATTAAAAGCAATGATAGTAGTGATAGATAGTGTTTTGCAATAGTAAATAATAGAGAAAAGTAAATAGTGGATGTGATCAATGATGGTAATATGGACCGGAGTCTCATGATGTTCACTAGTGATGTCTCTCTCCCAAAAGACGATAAAACAGCTATGTGAGGTAAACGAATTACAGCTGGGCAATTGACAGGACCACGAACGCAAACCAATGCTGACTACATTGCAAGAAAGGTTGAGGTTCAAAGCATGGGTGGTACGCCAAAGTAAGTAGACCGAAATCCATCAATATCTACTACTAATCATCCACCTTGAGATATCTATCCAGAACATCTCGCTGGTATTAAGTTGCGAGTCCCACCCATAGTGTAAACTCAATGCAACAGACAACTGCATTAAAAGAACTTTGCGTAAAGTAAACAATCCTTGCACCCGCGGGCACAAGCACCGTTGTTTTCCCCCTTGTGGCAACAGCACATCCCCTAGACTCATGTTTCTGTCACTCAAGCTAGTCATCGAGGGGCATGAACCCACAATCAAGCATAACGTTCCCTCTTGGAGTCACTACCTACTACTCGGCCAAAGCAATAAATAACAACGGAGAACATGCAAGGATTACTTATGAACATAAATATAAAAGAGGTGAATCAAATATATTACTCAAGATCAATCTGAACATAATCTCATAATCCATCGGATCCCAGCAAACTCAACATAGCAACAGCATAAGGATTACATAGGTGCCTCGATCATGTAGGGCAGCTCACGAGGACTAATTAGTGAAGCACAAGAACGGGAGGAGAACATCACATAGCTACTGGTCATGGACTCATGGTCCAAGGGAGACTACTCACGAGTCATCCGGGAGGCGTCCATGGTGGTGGAGAAGCTCCCGGTGGTGATCCTCCCCTCCGGCAGGGTGCCGGGAAGAGTTCTCCTGGTGCTCCCGATCTTGGAAGCGGCGGCGGCGGCGGAACAGAGATGGGATCGCGAAAAGAGTTCCTCCTCTGAGGGTTTCAGAGGACCCTCTAAATATATGCCAAAGGGGG
>LR738713.1:840659139-840672606 GCA_902687465.1 Secale cereale
CCCCCCCCGGCTGTCCTTCGGACGCAGGGTTGTTTCCGAAACGCTGATTTTTTATATAATTTTCTGGATTTTTCTGGGCAGTTCTCGTAACGTGAAAACCTGAAATACAAAAACAGCCGAAAACAGAAATTGGCACTGGGGTGCACTGGATTAGTAAGTTAGTCCAAATATGATCAAAAGTGTATGGAAGTGCATGAATATCATAGCAATATCACCCAAAAGTGGCATGGAGCAAGCAGAAATTATAGATACGTTTTGGACGTATCAACATCCCCAAGCTTAATTCTTGCTCGTCCTCGAGTAGGTAAATGATAACAAGAATAATTTCTGTGGTGACATGCTATTAACCATATAGGACTTTTTACAGTCATATGACAGAAGCTTACTGAGACAATGATTCTAAAGTAATTAATTTGCCTCATGAGAAAATCACAAATGACTGAAAGTTTTACAATATGAAACTGAAACATCAAAAAGATTTGCAATGAACATGATGTGCAGATATGATAAAGTGATATCTAGCTTGCCCCCTTTAGTGATGCAAAACATAAATGCAGGGGCACCTTCAAGGTTTAAGTGATGACTAGATACAATCATTTCAAAACAACGATATCACAATCATGCAAAAGACAATGCTACTTTGGGACAATGCACATTACACTCAGAATGACAATCATGCTCTCAGTAGTTGGTGCTTTAACATAAAGGTAAAAGAATGGTTAAGTGCTAGAGCTTTTTATTTTGAAAACATGGAAGCAATTTTGTCAACGGTAGTAGTACTTCATATGTGTCATGCATAAGACATCCTATAAGTTGCAAGCCTCATGCATAGAATACCAATAGTGCTCGTACCTTGTCCTAATTAGCTCGGATTTCCATGGGTTATCATTGCATTACATATGTTTCAACCAAGTGTCACAAAGGGGTACCTCTATGCCACCTGTACAAAGGTCCAAGGAGATAAATCGCATTTGATTTCTCGTTTTTGATAGATCTCAACTTGAGGACATCCATACCGGGACAACATAGAAAATAGATGATGGACTCCTCTTCAATGCATAAGCATATTCTCATAAGAGATTGAGGATCAACGTCCAAGCTAAAACTTCCACCATGATACATGGCTTTGGTTGGCGGCCCAATGTTCTTCTCTAACAATATGCATATTCATTCAACCCACGGTAAATCACCCTTACTTCAGACAAGACGAACATGCATAGCAACTCACATGATATTCAACAAAAGTGTGACAGTTGATAGCGTCCCCAGAAACATGGTTACCGCTCAGCAAGCAACTTATAAGAAATAAGATACATAGGCAACATATTCTTTACCACAATAGTTTTTAGGCTACTTTCCCATGAGCTATGTATTGCAAAGTTAGTTTGCTTAGTACAGGTGGAGGTTAGCAAAAAGACTGGGAGCGACCAACTAAGAGAGCAATGACGGTCATAATCATGCAGAGCGACAAAGCAATATTGAATCAGGCATGGTAGTTATATCGCTACTCAGAAACAAAAGATCATCAAGGCTTGACAGACTTTCTTTACAGTCTTAAATATGCGTGAGCATACGCCAAGTCAATCAAAATAAATTCTCGAAGGAAGATATTACTAAACCATACCACATCATAGGCAAACAAATCATGTTGGTACTCCAATAACACATTGGGAACCCCCCAGCTATTTGAGATTAATCATAAGAAAACCTGAACTACTAAGCACCATCATGCAAGTAGCATCTTTATCATAGACACATTAACCAATGCAACGGAAGCAAACTCTCTTAATAAGGTGAGCATGATAATTAAAGAGAGTTCAAGCAACCAACTAAACAAAAGCTATTTGAAAAGATAAGCATGAATACTAAGAGCAGAGCATTATAGTAGCTATTAAAAGACAAAGAACACACACAGCATAGATAGACACGAAAATTCTATGTTATGTTCTAGGTAGAGGTGGAGCGTGTTTCTCTCCCACATAAAGGAATGCTGAGTTCCGACTCGTTATGAAAAACTAAAAAGAAAACTAAAAGCAAGACGCTCCAAGCATAGCACATAACACATGAAGTGATAAAAATATAGCGGAACGAAAGACGAACTGATAATGTTGATGGAGAAGGGGATGCACGGGGGCATCCCCAAGCTTACACGCTTGAGTATCCTTGAATATTTCTTGGGGGTGCACGGGGGCATCCCCAAGCTTGAGCGCTTGACACTCCTGAATCTTTTTTATCATCTTCCCTCGCACACTTGAAAACTCCCTTCATACATAACTCATCATAATCTGATTAGCGAGGTTAGTACCCTTAATAAAATAATTATACCTTGCTGGAAATAAGGATATTCTTGAAGTTCTACTGTTTCTCAAGATTGCCAAAAGGTTTTTGCAAAGAAAAAGCAAGTTCTTGATTTGCAAAATGAAGGAAAGGCAAAACAGGACAGAATCTGTGAAAAACAGAACAGCGGGTAGTAATTGATCTGTTCGGGATACTTCTGCAACTCAAATCAAAAAACTCAGAACAGATGCACGAAAGACAATTATATAGAGAACGCTGTCGAAAAAATTCAGACCAAAAATATGATCTGGTGATTTTATACGAATTTTTCTATCCAAGGACAGAATCTGTTTCCTGCACAGCACCTCACGACTTTTGAACTTTCTAGCAATCAGAGGCTATACTTGGCACAAATATGAAAAGCAAAGATACAATGATGATGCTACAGCAGTAAACAACATCAAGACACAACAAAAGCAAAAAAATTATTCATGTGGGCTGCCTCCCAAAAGCGCTTTCTTTTATGCCTTTAAGCTAGGCATAATGCATATAGATCAAGTTTTATCAAGAGTAAAAGAATAGCTAGCCCGTACAACGGACTCAAAAGGTAACTTGATCTTCTTTCGAGGGAAGTGTTCCATACCTTTCTTGAGAGGAAACTGAAATTTTATATTACCCTCTTTCATGTCAATGATAGCACCAACGGTGCGCAAAAAGGGACGTCCCAAAATAATTGGACATGAAGGATCACATTCAATATCCATAATAGTGAAATCAACGGGCACATAATTATCATTAACAACAATAAGAACATCGTCGATCCTCCCCAAAGGTTTCTTTATGGAAGAATCAACGAGACGAACACCAAAAGAACAAGAATCATAAGGTTTCAATTTAAGCATATCATATATTCTTTTGGGCATAACAGAGGTACTAGCACCAACATCACATAATGCATAACAAGAGAAGTCATTCAAATTAATTTTTATCATAGGATCCCAACCATATTCTAGCTTTCTAGGTATGGAGGCTTCTACTCTAAGTTTCTCCTCCCTAGCTTTGATGAGAGCATTAGTGATATGCTCTGTGAAGGCAAGGTTAAGCGTGCTAGTGCGGGGGGTCTCTAGACATCTTGTGAAGGAAATCAATAACTTCGGTAAGAGTGCAATTATCAAAATCAAGGTCACGAGCATCAAGTAAAGTGGTAGTGGTGTCCTTAAGGTTCACTTGTTTGGTAGTTTCTATAGTCATAGCATCACCATTAATAGGTCCATTGGGACCAGGAGTACATTGGGTGCTAAGAGTGTGAACATCCTCAACAACTTGGATAGTAGCAACAGTGTGGTGGGTAGGAAGGCTCTTAATTCTCTCTTCTTCCTCCCTCTCTCTAGCCCATCTTTCTTTAAGTTTAGCCATCATCCTAATGTTTTCATTAATTTGCACTTGAATAGCATTTATAGGAGTGACTTCCCTCTCCTCAAGAGGAGAAGTTTTAATCTTTAGCAATTTTACCTCATTGGCTAAGTGGTCTACCTTAAAAGAAAGATCATCTAGTTTATGTAGTTTCTCTTCTACACTCTTATTAAAGGCTTTTTGGGTAGTGATGAAATCTCTAAGCATAGTCTCTAGTTCAGTAGTGGAGTTCTTGGTACTAGGATAAGCATTATTGTTCCCATAAGAATTAGAGGGGAACGGTCTAGGATTGCTACCAAAATTACTCCTATAAGCATTGTTGTTAAAATTGTTTCTAGAGATAAAGTTCACATCTACTTGTTCTTGAGCAATCAAAGAATTTAAAGGAACATCGCGAGGATCAACAGTAGATTGCTTCGAAAGTAGAGACATGATCAAGTCAACTTTTTCATTAAGGGAGGAAATCTCCTCGACAGAGTTTACCTTCCTACCTGTTGGAGCGCGTTCGGTGTGCCATTGGGAATAGTTGGTCATCATCTCATCGAGAAGCTTTGTGGCAGCACCAAGTGTAGTTGACATAAAAGTTCCTCCCGCGGCCGAATCTAACAAGTTCCGCGAGGTAAAGTTCAAGCCTGCATAAAAAGTTTGGATAACCATCCAAGTAGTCAAACCGTGAGTAGGGCAGTTCTTGATAAGAGATTTCATACGTTCCCAAGCTTGGGCAACGTGTTCATTATCCAATTGTTTAAAATTCATTATGTTACTTCTAAGTTGGATAATTTTAGCAGGTGGGTAATATTTTCCGATAAAAGCATCTTTGCACTTGTCCCAAGAATCTATGCTATTTCTAGGCAAAGACTGAAACCAAATTTTAGCTCCTCCTCTCAAGGAGAAAGGAAAAAAGCTTAAGCTTAACAATATTACCATCTATTTCTTGGTACTTTTGCATATCACAAAGTTCAACAAAGTTGTTTTAGTGTAAAGCAGCATCATCTCCAGCACCGGAGAATTGATCTCTCATGACTAAGTTCAGCAAAGCAGGTTTAATTTCATATGAAGGTGCTGAAGTGGCAGGTGTAGTGATAGGTGTGCTGATAAAGTCATCGTTGTTGTGACTAGTGAAGTCACACAACTTGGTGTTCTCGGTGGAACCCATAGTAGCAAGCAAGCAAGATAACTATTTTTGTGATTTTCGATAAAAAGGTACTAAAGCAAAAACGAAAGGTAAACTAACAAGACTAAAAAGCAAAGGTAAAAGATAGCATGCAACTCCCCTATCCTGAAGAGTGGAGTCCCCGGCAACGGCGCCCGAAAATACTTCTTGATGGGCCTCGAACCCCTCGTTGGTTACCCCAAGTTGAAGGTGTAAGATGTAGTAAGTAGAAGTGTTTTCCCTTAGCAAAGATGCCAAGGATCGAATCCCCAGAGACTCCTAGGTTCAACAAGTAGGTGTCAACTGCTACAGCGTCAGATAGCAATCAACGTGGACCTGCACACAGATACAAATAACTTTGCTCCCAACGAGTACAGAGAGGTTGTCAATCCCTCCGACCTTGTAGTTCACAAAGGATTAAAAGCAATGATAGTAGTGATAGATAGTGTTTTGCAATAGTAAATAATAGCGAAAAGTAAATAGTGGATGTGATCAATGATGGTAATATGGACCGGAGTCTCATGATGTTCACTAGTGATGTCTCTCTCCCAAAAGACGATAAAACAGCTATGTGAGATAAACGAATTACAGCTGGGCAATTGACAGGACCACGAACGCAAACCAATGCTGACTACATTGCAAGAAAGGTTGAGGTTCAAAGCATGGGCGGTACGCCAAAGTAAGTAGACCGAAATCCATCAATATCTACTACTAATCATCCACCTTGAGATATCTATCCAGAACATCTCGCTGGTATTAAGTTGCGAGTCCCACCCATAGTGTAAACTCAATGCAACAGACAACTGCATTAAAAGAACTTTGCGTAAAGTAAACAATCCTTGCACCCGCGGGCACAAGCACCGTTGTTTTCCCCCTTGTGGCAACAGCACATCCCCTAGACTCATGTTTCTGTCACTCAAGCTAGTCATCGAGGGGCATGAACCCACAATCAAGCATAACGTTCCCTCTTGGAGTCACTACCTACTACTCGGCCAAAGCAATAAATAACAACGGAGAACATGCAAGAATTACTTATGAACATAAATATAAAAGAGGTGAATCAAATATATTACTCAAGATCAATCTGAACATAATCTCATAATCCATCGGATCCCAGCAAACTCAACATAGCAACAGCATAAGAATTACATAGGTGCCTCGATCATGTAGGGCAGCTCACGAGGACTAATTAGTGAAGCACAAGAACGGGAGGAGAACATCACATAGCTACTGGTCATGGACTCATGGTCCAAGGGAGACTACTCACGAGTCATCCGGGAGGCGTCCATGGTGGTGGAGAAGCTCCCGGTGGTGATCCTCCCCTCCGGTAGGGTGCCGGGAAGAGTTCTCCTGGTGCTCCCGATCTTGGAAGCGGCGGCGGCGGCGGAACAGATATGGGATCGCGAAAAGAGTTCCTCCTCTGAGGGTTTCGGAGGTCCCTCTAAATATATGCCAAAGGGGGGCACCAGACGGGGCTCGGGGGGCCCAGGCCCCCCCCCGGCGCAGCCCAGGGGGGGCGCGCCGCCAGGGCGCCTGGAGCCCTGGTGCCCCCCCCCCCCCGGCTGTCCTTCGGACGCAGGGTTGTTTCCGGAACGCTGATTTTTTTATATAATTTTTCTGGATTTTTCTGGGCAGTTCTCGTAACGTGAAAACCTGAAATACAAAAACAGCCGAAAACAGAAACTGGCACTGGGGTGCACTGGATTAGTAAGTTAGTCCAAATATGATCAAAAGTGTATGGAAGTGCATGAATATCATAGCAATATCACCCAAAAGTGGCATGGAGCAAGCAGAAATTATAGATACGTTTTGGACGTATCAGTAATTGATTGGTAAAAGGATATATGAGTAGTGGCAAATGGAACAACATCAAATAAAATGCAGTGATATATTTTTGGGTTTTGATAATATAGATCTAAAAATAAAAGTTGCAAATAAATGAAAAAGCAAATGATAATATAGATCTGAAAGTTATGATAGAAAAAATAGACACGTGGGCCATAGCTTTCACTAGTGGCTTCTCTCGGGAAATAGCAAACGGTGAGTAGACAAATTACTGTTGGAAAGTTGATAGAAAAGCAAATAGTTACGACGATATCCAAGACAAGGATCATGTATATAGGCATCACGTCCAAGATAAGTAGACCGACTCCTGTCTGCATCTACTACTATTACTCCACACATCGACTGTTATCCAACATGCATCTAGTGTATTAAGTTCATGGAAAAATGGAGTAATGCAATAAGAACGATGACATGATGTAGACAAGATCTATTCATGTAGGAATAGACCCCATCTTTTTATCCTTAATAGCAAGGATACATGCATGCCTTGCTTCCCCTTCTATCAGTGGGAAAGGACACCGCAAGATCGAACCCATTACAAAGCACCTCTTCCCATTGCATGATAAATAGATCAAGTTGGACAAACAAAACCCAAATATCAGAGAAGAAATACGAGGCTATAATAATCAAGTATGGATACTAAATCAAGGAAAATCTGACCTAGGTCAAGTTATTCATTAGAATTTTGATCATGATAATGTTTAGGTTTGTGAATTATAATAGCTTCTATAATGATGTTTCCAATGGTTCTAACATCCCCTTTGGCACACATAAGATCTCGGAGCTAAAAAAGAAATTCATCAAATTTAGGATCACTAGGGTCCATCTTTTGAAAAGCAATGGTCTTTTGAAGAATCACATCAAGATTTTTCAAAGAATAATTGGGGTAGCGCATCTCAAGATTTTTTCATAAAGTGTAAGTACATTCAAAGTTTTGCACTTGTCTAAGCACAATGTTTGGCAATCCTCTAATGATAAGATTGATGGTTCTAAGATTATGAAGCATGTAAATTTCCTCTTCATGAGTAGGATTAAAGGGATCGATGGGAGGCACATAAGGAGTATGAACATACTTTCCCAAGTTAAATCTATCAAAGATATCAAGCATTTCATCACTCTAAAAGTTATAGTATTCTCCATTGAGAATGGGCACTCTACAACTAAGACTCCTCAAAGTAGACTCATCCATCTTCCTCCAAAGGTGATTAAACCAAAGCAATGGAGACCAATGCTCTGATACCAATTGAAAGGATTGAGAAGAGGGGTCTAGAGGGGGGGTTAGATCCTTAAGAAGTAAAAGTGTCAGATTTTTGTTTCTTCAAGTTAAGGTGGAGTTTAGCACATGTTAATGGACACACAATACATTTTTCACAAGCATGGCAAGAGGATAATCAGCGGAAATGGTAAAACATGAAAGTGCAAGAATGTAAGGGAAGGGAGTTGGAGTGTGCAAATGCAAAGGAGACACAGAGGATTTTTCGCACGATTTCGATAGGTGGTGCTATCGTCCACGTTGATGGAGACTTCAACCCACGAAGGGTAATGACTGCGCGAGTCCACGAAGGGCTCCATCCACGAAGGGTCCACGAAGAAGCAACATTGTCTATCTCACCATGGCCATCGCCCACGAAGGACTTGCCTCACTCGGATAGATTTTCACGAAGTAAGCGATCTCCTTGCCCTTACAAACATCTTTTTTTCTTGAAGTCTTGGACAGTGGGGTACCACCCCACTAACTTTGTATTACTCAATGGTCAAAAAGACCTTAGACAAGAGTTATATGTATGGACCTTACAAACATCTTGGTTCAACTCCACATCACGGTGGAGGCTCTCAAGCGACGCCTAACCAATCTAGGAGACACCACTCTCCAAAAGGTAATAAACAGTGTGTTGATGATGAACTACTTGCTCTTTTGCTTCAAATGATAGTCTCCCCAACACTCAACTCTTTCTCACATATTTGGATATGGTGGAAGAAGAATTGGAGTGGAAAGCAACTTGGGGGAGGCTATAAATCAAGGTTCAAATGGTAGGAATGGAATCTCTTGATCTCAACACATGAGTAGGTGGTTCTATCTCCGAAAATGAATGGTAGAAGCGTAGGCACGTTCTGATGGCTCTCCTCAATGAGGAAGAAGGGGTGGAGGGGTATATATAGCCTCCACACAAAATCCAACCGTTACACACTTTTGACCAATCTCGGTGGCACCAATATGTGCAAAAATACGAACGTTAGGAATCTCGGTGGGATCGACTGTAACAACGCGGTGGGACTGATGTGCTAAGGCTTAGGGAAAACTTCATCTCGGTGGCGCCGATTGCATCAACTCGGTGAGACCGAAATAAAGCAATAAGCAACAGAATCTGTCAAGACAACTCGATGGGACCGATTGCAACAACTTGGTGAGACAGAATGAATGCATCAAGTCAGAGAGCGCTGGCAAGGCCATCTCGGTGGTACTGAGATCTGTATCGATTGGACCGATTTGTTAGGGTTTCTAGCAGTGGCTATGTCAAATGAACTCGGTGACGTCGGATAGGAATTATAGGTGGGGTCGAGTTTGAAAATTAGGGTTTGTACATATGTGGATGGAGAAAGTTGCTTAGGGTTTTGGAGCAATATCACTAAGCACTTGAGCAACCATATCATTAAGCAACACCTCATCCCCTTTTAATAATATTCACTTTCCTATGCACTCAATGTGATCTTGGATCACTAAAATAGAAATGAAGAGTCTTGAGATTTTTCCAATTCTTTGTCCATAGCATTTTGAAGGGGTTCCACACCCTCTTGTCCTTGTCATGCCACTATTGAACTTATCTAAAATATACTATATAAAACTTATTAGTCCAACAAGAGACATGTTGTCATTTATTACCAAAATCACCCAGGGAGCGCTTGTTCTTTCAAAGATTATATGTTCATATCCGTTATTCTATTTAATACCCCTATGATCTTGAGCATGAATATGATTTGTGAGTATTTACGCTTGCTCTTGAGGACATGGGAGAAATCTTGTCATAATTAATCATGTGAATTTGCTATTCGTTCGATATTTTAATGATATGCATGTTGTTGTTTTCCTTAATGGTGTTATGTGAACGTCGGCTACATGATACTTCACCACCTTTGGGCCTAAGGGAAAGCATCGTGGAGTAGTTATTAGATAATGGGTTGCTAGAGTGACAAAATCTTAAACCCTAGTTTATGCGTTGTTTCATAAGGGGCTGATTTGGATCCATGTGTTTCATGATATGGTTAGATTTATCTTAATTCTTCTTTCATAATTGTGGATGCTTGCAAGAGGGGGTAATCATAAGTGGGAGACTTGTTCAAGTAAGAACATCACCCAAGCACCGGTACACCCACATATCAAATCATTAAAGTAACGAACACGAATCAAACAAACATGATGAAAGTGATTAGATGAAATTCTTGTGTGTCCTCAAGAATGCTTTATTTATTATAAGAGACTATACCGGCCCGTCCTTTGCTACATAAGGGTTATGCTACCTTGTTGCTTTTTTGTTACCGTTACTATCTAAATGCACGTTAATTAATAAGACAACCTAAAATACTAAGTTATGATAATCTGCATAACATAAGTAGTATTATACGCTAGTATCATATGCATGATACTAGTATATGATACTTTCTATCACTGGCGGAGCTATGTACAAAGTTGCAGTTGCAGGTTTTGTGAAGAACTTTTTGAAGGGCTGAGATTATATGTTCATATTCATTATGCTATTTAATACCCCTATGATCTTGAGCATGAATATGATTTTTGAGTAGTTACGATTGTTCTTGAGGACATGGGAGAAGTCTTGTCATAATTAATCATGTGAATTTGGTATTCATTCGATATTTTGATGATATGTATGTTGTTGTTTCCCTTAATGGTGTTATGTGAACGTCGGCTACACGATACTTCACCACCTTTGGGCCTAAGGGAAAGCATTGTGGAGTAGTTATTAGATGATGGGTTGCTAGAGTGACAAAATCTTAAACCCTAGTTTATGCGTTGTTCCATAAGGGGCTGATTTGGATCCATGTGTTTCATGATATGGTTAGATTTATCTTAATTCTTCTTTCATAGTTGTGGATGCTTGCAAGAGGGGTAATCATAAGTGGGAGACTTGTTCAAGTAAGAACATCACCCAAGCACCGGTACATCCACATATCAAATCATCAAAGTAACGAACATGAATCAAACAAACATGATGAAAGTGATTAGATGAAATTCTTGTGTGTCCTCAAGAATGCTTTATTTGTTATAAGAGACTATACCGGCCTGTCCTTTGCTACATAAGGGTTAGGCTACCTTGTTGCTTTTTTGTTACCGTTACTATCTAAATGCATGTTAATTAATAAGACAACCTAAAATACTAGTTATGATAATCTGCATAACATAAGTAGTATTATACGCTAGTATCATATGCATGATACTAGTATATGATACTTTCTATCACTGGCGGAGCTATGTACAAAGTTGCAGTTACAAAACCGGTTTTGTGAAGAATTTTTTGAAGGGCTGAGATTATATGTTCATATTCATTATGCTATTTAATACCCCTATGATCTTGAGCATGAATATGATTTTTGAGTAGTTATGATTGTTCTTGAGGACATGGGAGAAGTCTTGTCATAATTAATCATGTGAATTTGGTATTCATTCATATTTTGATGATATGTATGTTGTTGTTTCCCTTAATGGTGTTATGTGAACATCGACTACATGATACTTAATCACCTTTGGGCCTAAGGGAAAACATTGTGGAGTATATATTAGATGATGGTTGCTAGAGTGACAGAAGCTTAAATCCTAATTTATGCGTTATTCCATAAGGGGCTGATTTAGATACATATGTTTCATGATATGGTTAGATTTATCTTAATTCTTCTTTCATAGTTGCAGATACTTGCAAGAGGAGGTAATCATAAGTGGAAGGTTTGTTCAAGTAAGAACATCACCCAAGCACCGGTACACCCACATATAAAATCATCAAAGTAACAAAAACGAATCAAACAAACATGGTGAAATAGATGAATTTCCTGTGTTTCCTCGAGAATGGTTTACTTATTATAAGAGATTGTACCGACGTGTCCTTTGGTACATAAGGGTTGGGCTATCGTGCTGCACTTTTGTTATCGTTACTATGTAAATGCATGTTAATTAATAAAGCAACCTTATATACTAAGTTATGATAATATGTATAACAAAAGTTGTATTATACGCTAGTATCATATGCATGATACTAGCACATGATACTTTCTATCACTGACGACGCTATGTACAAAGTTGCAGGTGTCATTGGCTCCCCAACCTTGGAATTTGAGTGTTTTGTCCTCGGCCCCCCAATAAGGCCAACTCCACCGCGTGACCAAAATCAACTCCAAATTGTCCGTTTGTGTTCGTTTAGGATAAAACGGACAAGTCGAACGACCCAACGCATGAGAGCATACGGACGTTTCGTCCGGTCTGTGTCCGCTTTTGCCCCATTTCTAGACCAAAGTTGCTCTCGATTTGGGGTCAAAGTGGATAGAAAGCGGACGTCTTCGCGTCCTCGTCGTCCGTCTGTGTCCGTCCCGACCCCACCCGTCACTCTCTCCTTTTCTGTACCTGGCCCACCACGCGCACCCACCACCACAACGCATGGGGTGAAAATGGGGTAGCAGCGTTCGGTGCAGCGAGTTTGTCCGGCATTTGTTCTTCGTATTTCTATCCCCTACGGACAGAATCCGGACAAAGTGGGTATAGATTTAGGGTCGTGCGGCCTAATCACCGTCTATAGTACTGAGGTGTGCCGTTTGGTGCTCCGGGGCCGGAGGGATGGCACGGCAGTGCTCGACACGCGGCCTGGACGCGCCGCCGCAAACGCCCGGCTGGCACGCCAAGCGGTGCGGCCCGCCATCCGTCCCGTCCGGTGTACGTCACCCGTTTCCTGGCCGATGACGTCCCGCCCTTTGGGTGTGAGTGACGACGCGCCGCTCTCTGGTCAACCCATGAGCGCGTCGGTTCAGTCGTTGCGTTCGTCCATAAATCCTCCGACTTCCCCGCCCGCTCAAACAAACCCACCCCACCCCAGCCCACCCGCGGCGTTTCCTCTTCGCCTACGGCCGTTCCCCTGCTCACCGTCACATCTATCCATTCTCTCTCTCTCTCCCGTGTCGTGTGTGTTGTTGTGCCGGCATGGCGGAGCAGCTCATCTCCACGGCCGTGCACCACACGCTGCCCGACAGCTACGTCCGGTCCGAGGCGGAGCGGCCGCGCCTCGACGAGGTCGTCCCCGACGCCGACATCCCCGTCGTCGACCTCGCCAACCCCGACCGCGCCGCCGTCGTCGCCCAGATCGGCGCCGCCTGCAGCTCCCACGGCTTCTTCCAGGTCAGTCCCAATTCCCATTCCGCCCGGCGCTCTGTTTTTCCTTTGGGAAAGAGAATGGGGGCGCTCTGCTTTCGCTCACAGTGGTCGCGTGCGGTCTCTGATCGATCGCCAGGTGCTCAACCACGGGCTGCCGCTGGAGGTCATGCTGGCAGCGATGGCGGTGGCGCACGAGTTCTTCCGCCTCTCGCCGGAGGAGAAGGCCAAGCTCTACTCCGACGACCCGGCCAAGAAGATGCGCCTCTCCACCAGCTTCAACGTGCGCAAGGAGACCGTGCACAACTGGCGCGACTACCTCCGCCTGCACTGCCACCCGCTCGAGCAGTTCGTCCCGGAGTGGCCTGCCAATCCGCTGCCCTTCAGGTACTCTTCACCAATTCCCGCCATTACC
>LR738713.1:840672735-840746983 GCA_902687465.1 Secale cereale
CCCCCCCCCCCCCTCCCTCCACTGAAACAAGGTACTCACCATTTGTGCCGCTGCACCTTGCTCCAGTGCTGAAAGAAAACAGAGCACCCTTATGAAATTTGTGTTCCGAATTTGATTACTCTAGAAATTCGCTGAAAGTACTTTCCCCTAATTACTTTGGCATTATTTTGCACTAGCACTAGCACTGGTAGCTGTACCAATCAAGTAGTCATGCGGCTACCTTTCTAGCATAGTTGACAATGTTCCAGCATTAGATTACCTACACTTTCTTCAACCATAATAAAACACGCCTTTTTCAAATCTTTTCTCACTGATGCCAAAGGGACTACCAATTTCTTTAGCGCGTCCGTTCTAGATTCAACCATATAAACAGACAAAGAAACTAACCCTTTTGCCATGAGTCACGAGACTGATCGCTGTACTGGCAAATTACCAAACAAACTAACCAACTGTAGCCTGTACCTCGAACAACCAAGGACGCAGTATTATACACCAAACTAACAAACTATGCTCTGTACCTGGAACAAGGACGGTGTACACAGACAGTGCCAAACTATTGTTAACAAACCATACAGTACACGGTACCAAGCTATTAACAAGCTATACCATGTACCTGAAGGAAAACAACCAACGACCTGTCCATGTGCTGGAGATGCATTCTCTGTACACAGACAAACAGGGTTTCCTGCACTCATAAAAGTATTAGTTCAGGGCAAAAAAATCAGTAACAAATGGAAGTGGTCCATGCTACAACGACACCGCATACCTAAATGCCGTGCTACAATCTGGCATAAACGTGTACGGGGGGCCTGGCCTGGGGAGAGAGCAGGAGCCACAAGGAACTGGCCAGTTTGGGTGACCTGTCAATATATGCCTCTTCTGCTGCTTTGCTTATAAAATGGTGCAATTTGCAGCATGGGCACCAAGGAAACAGGACAAATGTCACAACGAGACAATGAAATGAGAACCACTTCAAAAAAATTCAAAGTGAAAAAAACACACGAGATCACAAGGAATGACATGATCCATGGTGGGGGTCACACTCACATGATTCGTGTCGGGAACATTTCACCCGCTAAGGATCTAGGATTAGATCTCATGGACGATAGATGACGATGACACGACGACGCAACTTGTTCGTGTGGGGGTGGGGGTGCTTTCACTAGATGTCATTGGAGGATGGACATGACAGAGGAACTTGGTGCAGTAGGGCCGAGATCAAGATGGTCACTGGTACCACGACATGTACCCATGAAAGAGTGTTTAACAGCGACAATCGGCTGCTAAATCATGCGCGAATGAAAATATCTAGCTAGATGCTTCTGTTCATTTTTATCGAAAAAAGATTACTCCCTGTGTAAACTAATATAATATCGTTTGGATCACTAAAGTAGTGATCTGGATGATCTTATTTAGAGATCTAAATGATCTTATTTAGTTTAATTTAGTTTACGGAGGGAGTACATACTTGTATCCCCTTGATGCTACATTTTGAGTTCATAAAAATGCAACTTTTTGGAAAAAAGATAGTTGTAACTTGCAAGGTTTACAGATGATTAATGGCAGGCACGTTTTTCATGAACCAGGGATGTCATGAGCACATACTGCAAAGAGGTCCGCGGGCTCGGGTTCCGGCTCTACGCCATGATATCGGAGAGCCTGGGGCTGGAGCAGGACTACATCAAGAAGGTCCTCGGCGAGCAGGAGCAGCACATGGCCGTGAATTTCTACCCCAAGTGCCCGTCGCCGGAGCTGACCTACGGCCTCCCGGCGCACACGGACCCCAACGCCCTCACCATCCTGATGATGGACGAGCAGGTCGCCGGGCTGCAGGTGCTCAAGGAAGGCCGGTGGATCGCCGTCAACCCGCGGCCCAACGCGCTCGTCATCAATCTCGGCGACCAGCTGCAGGTGATGCACCAACCAACATCGATCAGTTGCAGTATTCTATGTTTATATATTGCATCATCTCGTTGTAGCCCAGCAGCCTAGTTAGGTGTAGAACACATTGCTAATAGTCTAGAGGTTCAGTAATATATTGTTCGATCTGCTTGAACTGAACTGCACTCACATGATTAAGACAATCTCTTGACAGACCACGCAACAAGTGTAAACAAACATGAGCAGCCCAACGATCCACCGCACCACTCCATGTAGCATGATACACTGCACATGGTCAATGCCTGTAGGCCAGGACATGTTACACTGTTTGCCTAGTTAGGTGTCCATAGAACACATTGCTAATTGTCCACAAGTTGAGTAAAATATTGTTGGATCTGCTGGAACTGAACTGCATCCACGTACAAAATCAGGACAAACCCTTGACCGACACACAAGAAGTGTAAACAAATTGCCCGTTTTCAAAAAAAAAGAAGAAGTGTAAACAAACATGAACTGCCTAGAACCAGTGACGCATTGCATTACGCCAGTCTCGATGCGCCATCATACAGTGCACATGGTCTACACTCTTTTCTGAACTCAGGGACTTTGACTGAAGTGGTGCTAACTGAAACCGATTTCCACTGTTTTGCAGGCGCTGAGCAATGGGAGATATAAGAGCGTGTGGCACCGTGCCGTGGTGAACTCGGACAGGCCGAGGATGTCCATCGCCTCCTTCCTCTGCCCCTGCAACAGCGTCATGCTCGGCCCCGCCGAGAAGCTCATCGGCGAGAAATCACCGGCGGTCTACAGAAACTACACCTACGACGAGTACTACAAGAAGTTCTGGAGCAGGAATCTGGACCAGGAGCACTGCCTGGAACTCTTCAGAACCTAGTTTCTTTTTCTTCGATATAAAAGAAGCCCATTCTCTTTTCTTTCCCATGAAAACGGTAAGCCACTCAACAAGGGTTCACCCTCCAACCCCCTGCCAGACACCTTCTAAAAAAAACAAGAACCTAGCTAGACATGGGGAAAAACTCCGGACGTTTTTTTGCCCTTCTCGTTTTCAGTCAATCGCCACGTTTTGTCAGTCGTTATGAGTTGTTCATGCCATCCTCGATCGACCTTTGAGAACCGATTGTGGCTCTGGCCGTGTGCGCGCCATAGGGATGCAAATTTGTAACGTCCGGGAGTACCTGTGACCCTCTTAGTTCAACTGAATGTAGTGAATTATCAAAAGTGCTGTGATTTTTGAAATTTAGTTCATTTGGTTGAACTAAAAAGGGTCAGGGGTGGGACTTGGACCCCCAGCGTGCATGCCATGTGGAGTTGACCAGGTGAAGTTCTCGTCTGAATTATGCGAAAAATATAGTAGCTACTCTTGTTTTTTAGAACGATTTATATCTGCCCGTTGTAAGAAGTGAAACGAAATAAAGGACTGTTTTTGTAGCTCGTACCATTATTGTATCTCTACTGTATGTTTCTCTTATTTATTGCAGCTCGTACCATTATTTATTTGATGACTCTGTTTTCCAAAATCTGTCCATGTAACTTTTTTTTGTTCTGTTCGGCTGTCTATACCATATAATTCTCTATCTTAATAACACATTTCTCAGCATGCAAACATTATCTAAAAAAGCAATCTCAACATGCAAACTCATCAGTACGCACCATCCGAAGGAAAAGGCCCATCTCAACATGGAATCATGCACAAACTGTGTATTTCCATTATTTTAATGATAATTGTAACAAATATTTGTTATTACTCCAAAAATTCATGTTTCATATAATCAAATCCCATTCAAATATATTGCAACGCCTAGGATCACTAGAGATTTCACCCCACACATTGGTAATATTTTCTAATTATTTAAGTGGGATTACATGCATGAACATTTGTATTTAGGGATTGAAAAGGAAAATAAGCAGCGTCCACATGTCCCGTTCAGTTAGATGCATGAACATCCATAGTTCACTTTCTTCAGAAAAACAAATTACTGAACATTGGTGGGTTTAAATAGAAATAAATGGGGCATGGTTTAGAACCCTGTTAGTATTGTTGAGAGAAAATGAATCAACTCTACTTTCCTCTGGACGCGACGTTTGGAAGAGAAGGGAGAGAAAGATGCGTCGGTTAGCATAAGGCTAACCGCATCCTAATTACAACGTGGAGATTATCCACATAATTAATTGTAACACTCCCCCTAATCTACACTTGTTCATGCAAAATCATCATCTTGATTAGAGACTCCTCCAAAAACCCTGTGGGAAAAATGTGAGGAGTAGTGTAGAATATGTTGGTAAAACTCCTGCAAACCCAGTGGGAAAATAAGGAGAAAATGATCCAACATATAATGATTATTGCCTCTGTTAACTCGATATGAAGTAAATTCATAGAATTTCGAGGACAATAAATATGTCATATATACTTTCCTAAAAACCCCAATGGGGAAAACAGAAAGTATGACATATGGGCTTGTGTTGATATTACCTCATTAAAAACCTTTATGAGAACTTATAAAGTAAACTCATGAAGGGAAAAAGAGTATAATATGATGCTTTTAACAGGAAAAATTCAGGAAGATACTCCCCCTGATTCTTGCATATTCCGAAGCCGTCAAATACCAACTCCACGAACATATTTCTGGAATGTAAGTAGAGACTTGGTGAACAAATCAGTCACATGATTTGACTTGTAAGATATGCAATATAGTGATATTGCTTATTATGTAACCTGTTTGCATCCAGGCAACACAAGAAACATTATCGTTGAGATAATGGTTGGTGGATGTAGCCATGAGGTATGTTTCATGAGAGGGCTACCACACCTAGTAGGAATACTAAACTTGTCTACGATCTGAAATAGTGGGGATCCGATAAATGTATCCAATGATATCGGTGTTCACATTTCTGTGAAACTGAAAAACTAGGACAAGATGTTTGATGCCTTGGAGATATCGAAAGATATTCTTGAGTACCAACCAATTGTGTTTGGTGGATCCAATGCCATTATGGAACATTGAGTCCCAATATCTCATTTCCATCATCTCTCGGTCTAATAGATCTTTCTCTACGTCTAGAGAATGAACTACCATGAGAGTTATGGTTAGATAAGATTTGTCCACAATGAATTTCTCCAATATATTTTGGATATAGACAACATAGTATACCATAATGTATGAATGAAGGTGCTCAAGTTGTAGTAACAAGCGGTATTTTGGTTTACCCAAATTCTTCATTTTAAAGTCTGTCACTTAGATGATTACATGTGTCGTCATTGCAGACACACAAACATGGATAATCATCATTGTAGGAGTAATCCTTGCGAATAAGGAACTCACTACGTCGGTTGTACCATATGAACTGGAAACAATAAGTCGTATGCTGACTTATTGATTTTACACAATGTATATTGCATTTTGTATTGCGATTCAGAATTGAGATTCCATCGGGAATCAATCATATATGTCTGAATCTAGTGATCCACATGGATATGTAATCACTACATCTATCAACTGCAGAGATAGATGACTTTGCACTGCCAATGATATAAGTTATCGGAATGAGATTCCACCTATGGAGAATAGTTGGGTATCTGCGTGAACCCTTGTGCTACAATACTTGCTTTTTGTTTCACCACCTCGTTGTTCTCAATTCTGTTTCCAGAAGAAAACTGGTGTAGGTATTGCTTATGAATACCTTCCCATTATTGAGCAAGATCATTTCTACCTAGATTATACCCTTTGCTTGAGTTCAGTCCAAGTGTTATTCACACTTTGCCATGGCCATGGTCTTTGGATCTGAATCATTCGTAAGGTTTTGTAATCTAGTTGAGAAATGTATGTCGACAATTGTAGACTTCCGGTTATATGATTCTCCAGAATCTATATATCAATATACAGTTGATGGAAATATCATTACCCATGGTGACTGCTCGCGATTTCCCAACGCGATTGAGTCGGGTATTCCGATGTCCCGGTCATTGTGTGCACTATGACCTGGGTTGGTGGAGGTTTCCCTTCCACTGGGTGTATACTACCCATTAGGTGTCTGTCAACGTAAAGTTGACATGCATTTACTGATTCAGAGGCCTTGATATCCTTGCTTGCAAGAAGCTGAATCCTCATGCACTATTGTCGTACTTCTCCCCCTGATGCTTTGAACGGGGAGTTGAGTGGTTTTAGGTGGCACCTCCACTGTTTCCGACATATTTTTTTGCAGGATTGTAGGATCGGGTGACACCTTTATAGTCAGTAAATGAATCTGGCAGGTTATTTGCAATGTGTTGCAAATCTTCTGAGCGCATGGTTTAGATCTTTGAGTACGTGGATTTGAGGCAGAAATGTGTTGAACATTCCACTAATTTCCTGGCATTCTTTATGGTACTTGAAATCTCCCCCTAATGCCTGGAAATGTTCCTCATTGAATCAGCATACTGGCCTTGAATAACTCCCCATGTGAGGGGCTTGAGGTATTGACGGTAATACAGTTATTCCTCACATAGATCCCAACTATATGTTGAGGGGCCAATGATGTATGCCGGGTGGTGATATCGGTATGCAACCGAATTACCGCAGATAGGAAATACTTGGTAGATTTCCACGTATCAAAGACTGAGGGGAATAATATTATGCAGTTTGGTCATGAGCGTGTAAAACTACATGACTCCAACATAAAGTTGGTAAGTTGCAATTCAAAGTAAAGATCATGCAATGAGCTTAATTCTTTGGATGGGATTCTACCAAACCATTTTGAGTCTAGACATTAGGACAAATTGCTAAACTTCAATCCGAGAGCCATAGAGAAGGCACTCAAGGAGAATTCTGCAATGATGTCCATCCGATTTGCTTGAATTCGATATCAGGATAAAGCCAATGGTTTCGTGTGAATAAAGCACACACTTAAGACCATCATATAGATATGTCATTTAGAACCATGGAATACCTGAATAGTCTAGTCAATGGATGGGAAGAGCCACTTACCTCAACTTGATGCATTCAAGGAGTCAGAGTGGTTCAGCGTAGACTTTAAGGTGTGCGGGCCTTAAAATTAGCTTTCCTGTGTCACTTGTAGTGCACATAAAATCCAAATGTTGTTAGAATTTAGCATCATAATAATCATAAACTATTGGAATTGCTGATAGTTTCAGTTTCAACCCAATGTCTCGATGACCAAGGCGAGAGTGCCAAGTTTGTCATGTACAAGACACTCTGGAAAACTATCTCATACGCAACATGTGCTACGGGTTGCGTCGTATGTGTAGTACAATCCAGATGATACACAGAGAATGTGATTGCCATATACGTTGCATATGGTAAAGAGAAGTTATTTCTCTTTGTTGTCATCATAAGTTTTGATATGGAAACTATTTTGACGGATACCTCCATAGTCTAGTAGGGTACGAGTTAAACCTGGGAAGCAATGAAGCATCCCGACGTTACTCGAGTACCCACAGGGATAGTAAATATGACTCGAGTTGAGCCAACGAATACCTCATCGCGTCTAGCGATTTTAAAATATCTCCTTTCTCTCAGTGAGAGTGGAAACATTTCACTTCCCTGAGTATAGAGTTTGTGGTGCATATGTCCACGTGGCACAAATCATCTTTCATCAGATTGACCCCCGTAGAAATCTATATATATACATGAACAATCTCAGGAAAATCATTGTCATACATATAGAATACATACGAATGAATTTGTACCAAAATCATGATCATATTAGAACATCAGAAATGGACATAAACAAATTGATCACTAAGGAGATTTGAGGGACTAAATGTAGTCTCCAAACATGTCGGTTGATGCATATTCAACCACCATGCTCTCCATGCTCATAGGGTCTCGTGATAGCATGATGGTGTCAGGTTGAGGGTTTGAAGTGAGTTTCAAACCATTACCCTTGAGGTCCTTTGCGTCCCGGTGGTGTGGCTTGGATTGCACACGCTATCCCATATGGGATGCAAGACTGATCTTGATGTCCATAACCCGCTTAAGTAAGTTGTGGCCATTGAGGGCAATAGCCTCAAATTGTTAGCCATCGATTACTTATAGGGGCAAGCCAGAGATAATTAATTTACAAGAAGTAAATTAAAAATCATCATGGTTTTGTAATAAGAATGCAAAAATTTGACTCAAGTGTATAACTTGAAAATGCTCAACCTCAATTTTGGGAATATAACACATTGAAGATCATACAGAGTTCATAGTAATAGAGATAGTTTGCTCATGGGCATTAGAACCAACTCATTACCTTGTGTTTTCCAAATATAATGAAGGAGATGTTACTGTCAAAATTTTACAAGTTTTTTGTGTGTGCAGGAGAAATCAATCTCGACCGTTGTGACATGTTCATGAAGGCCAAGGCTCGGGCCGGTGGTCTCGGCAACCGCCTTGGGCGTCGACGGCGCGAGCCAAGCCGACGGGGCAGGGCAGGCATGGCTGCAGCCACGGGGCGCTCGGGCCGGCCACCAGCCAGGGGTTGAACCCCATCGGCGTAGGGCCACTATCGCGAGGAGCATCGCGGTGGGTGCATCCAGCAGCGCGGTGGCCGCGTCCCGAGGCGTAGTAACCTCCACGCGCACCCCTCCCAGTGCCATGGTAACCGCGTCCAGCGGCATCGCGGCCGAAGCGGCGGATGGCTTGCATCCTGCGACGGAAGCGCCGGAGTACACCTACTCCGTGGCGGCGACGGGCAGTGAGGCCATCACGCCAGAGAGCGTCGCGCCATGGCCAGGTCTCGTCGTTGACGTTTGGGCGTAACCGCTGCCTGGTGAGATCCCAATATCTCTCTCGGAACTCGATAGAGCGTGCAGCGGCCACGTGCAGGAGGATGAGCAGCCGGGCGGCCGAGCGCGGGGGCCGTGGTCTGGGGGGACGCGCGGTTGGCACGAGTCAGGCGGCGTGGATGGGCGCGGCAGGCGGCCGGCGCGGCCGGATGGCGATGGCGTGAGGCACTGTGTGGCCGGGCAGAGCCAGCCACGGCCTGGCTCGGGCGGGCGCGGCCACGGCTTGGCGCGGGCGGCACGAGGGACATAGCTGCGGAGGCCGGGGGACGGTGCCGACGCAGCCAGGAACGGCCACGGCACGGGCGGGCGTTGCCGTGCGGCAAGTTTTGTGGCCTGGTGCTCTCGGTTACGAGCGTGCTGATAACGTGTTGAGAGAAAATGAATCAACTCTACTCTCCATTGATGATGATTTACAATATATATCCCCTGAGGGGACGCATCCACTGGACGCGACGTTTGGAAGAGAAGGGAGAGAAAGATGCGTCGGTTAGCATAAGGCTAACCGCATCCTAATTACAACGTGGAGATTATCCACATAATTAATTGCAACAAGTATTTAGATTAATAATATGAGAATCAAAAACAGATTAACGATATGAGAATGAAATAATTAATAATATGAGAGAACTAAAAAATTGATTAGTTTATAGTTGTAGACTATTTATTGAATATGTGTGCCTTTTTATATATGCATGGTGGTAATGAGTTGGCATTTGCATGGGGGCATGCATGATGAGATGGCATAATTGCATGTTGAGAGAATTAGAGTTAATGGGATCAACTACTTAGAGCATATCTAGCTACCGTCGGTTTGCAGGATCCATCTCGTATCCCCGGCCTGAACAGATGCTCCAAATCGGGCCATCCTGGAAAAGAATTGTGGATCCTGCATCCGCAAGCCCAATTCCTCCATATGTGCGGGATTCTACCAAACAGATGCTCCAAATCGGGCTATCCTGGAAAAGAATTGTGGATCCTGCATCCGCGAGCCCGATTCCTCCATATGCGCGGGATTCTACCCGATTTTGCCGGATCCCCTTTCGGTTGGCACGAAGCAACTTACGTCGGTTTCACTTCCCGCTTCCCACCTGACCATCGCCGCCTATCAGTCCTCCGACCTCGCCGTCCAGCCTTGCAGCACCGGAATTCACACGGATGGAGTACCCGCCGCCCCCAGGTGTGCCATACCATGCGCTGCCGCCGACTCCACCGCCACTAGTCCGTTCACCCGGGCGACCCATGGCTCCAACTCCTGTCGCCGCTCTACTTCCCCCGTCGCCAGTCGGCACCACCATCAAGAGAAAGCGGCAAGGGGACCATCTCGTGCAAGGCATCCTTGCAGCCGACGCTACACCACCGAGTGTCGCCCCCGCCAGTGCGCGGGTGAAGCCCCTGAGGAAAAAGGTGAGCGTCAAGGGGTCGAGCTCCTACTCCACCTTCGGCCAACCCCGGCATCCACATTGATGGCGAAGCCGTCGGCCACGCCTACAACGTGTTCGATGAAACGACTGGGAGGTAAAAAATCAGTTTGCTTGCTTTGCTCTGGTCATCTATGTTTCGGCCGTTTGGAATATTTGCTTGAGCTTTTGCCGTTGTTTTTATACCCAAAATGTGCCTTGCACATATACGAATATGTTGGTTGAGAGCACGGTGAATTTGAACCAGAGATCTCATTGTTGTGAAGAACGTCGCCACCAACACCACCCTTAACACCTCCATCATTTGACCCATGAGCCCCCCCTCCCTGGCCCGTGAGCCCCCCCCCACACACTTTTCGGGGGCCCCGAAACCCTATTTGGTTCTCCTGGCCATAATCCAGTACCCCTGGAACACTTTCGGACTCCGATGCCCTTCATCCTATATATCAATCTTCACCTATGGACCATTCCGGAGTTTCTCGCCACGTCCAAGATATCATCCGGGACTCCGAACAACCTTCAGTTACCACCATAACAACTCAACTATACTTTTATCGTCACCAAACGTTAAGTGTGTAGACCCCACGGGTTCGAGAACTATGCAGACATGACCAAGACACCTCCATGGTCAATAACCAATAGCGGGACCTGGATGTCCATATTGGTTCCTACATATTCTACGAAGATCTTTATCGGTTGAACCTCGATGTCAAGGATTCAGATGATCCTGTATGTAGTTCCCTTTGTCCATCGGTATGTTTCGTGCCCGAGATTTGATCGTTGGTATCTCCATACCTAGTTCAATCTCGTCACCGGTAAGTCTTTTTACTCGTTCTGTAATACAATATCCCATGACTAACCCATTAGTCACATTGCTTGCAAGCTTATTGTGATGTTGTATTACCGAGTGGGCCCTGAGATGCCTCTTCGTCATACGGACTGACAAATCCCAGTCTTGATCCATGCTAACTCAACAGACACCGTCAGAGATACCCGCAGAGCACCTTTATAGTCACCCGGTTACGTTGCGACGTTTGGTACACACAAGTACTCCTCCGGTGTCAGTGAGTTGCATGATCTCATGGTCATAGGAACATATACTTGACATGCAGAAAACGATAGCAATAAACTTCATACGATCATATGCTATGTTTATAGTTTTGGTCTTGTCCATCACATCATTCTCCTAATGATGTAATCTCGGTATCAAATGATAACTCATGTCAATGGCTAGGAAACCATAGCCATCTGTGATCAACGAGCTAGTCCGGTAGAGGCTCACTAGGGACACGTTGTTGTCTATGTATCCACACATGTATCTGAGCTTCCAGTAAATACAATTCTAGCATGGATAATCAACGATTATCATGAACAAGGAAATATAATAATAACCACTTTATTATTGCCTCTAGGGCATATTTCCAACAGTCTCCCACTTGCACTAGAGTCAATAATGTGAAAGCAGCTTCTCCTAGGTCCTTCATTGAAGAACTCTTGTTCAAATACACCTTCACGTTTTCCAAAAGTTCTATATATTTTTCCAATCAGCAATATGTCATCCACATATAATATTAGAAACGCTATAGAGCTCCCACTCACTTTCTTGTAAATACAAGCTTCTTCGTAAACTTGTATAAACCCAAACGCTTTGATCACCTCATCAAAGCAAAGATTCCGACTCCGATATGCTTGCACCTGTTCATAAATGTATCGACTCTTCCTTAAGAAAACCAGTCAGGAACGTTGTTTTGACATCCATCTGCCATATTTCATAATCGAAAAATGCAGCTATTGCCAACATGATTCTGACGGACTTAAGCATCGCAACGGGTGAGAAAGTATCATCGTAGTCAACTCCTTGAACTTGTGAAAAAACCCCTTTGCCACAAGTCGATCTTTATAGACAATGACATTATCGTCTGCGTCCGTCTTCTTCTTAAAGATCCATTTATTCTGAATGGCCTTTTGCCCTTCAGGTCATACTTCCAAAGTCCATATTTTTTTTCATACATGGATCCCTTCTTAGATTTCATGGCCTCTAACCATTCATCGGAATACGGGCCCACCATCGCTTCTCCATAGCTCGTAGGTTCATCGTTGTCCAACAACTTGACCTTTAAGACAGGGTTGTCGTACCACTCAGGAGTAGTATGTATCCCTGTCAACCTACGAGGTTTGGAAGTAACTTGATCTAAAACTTCATGATCACTATCACTGCTTCCTCTTCAATCGTCGTAGGTGCCACGGAAACATCTTTCTGTGTTGCGCTACTCTTTGGTTGAAGTAAAGGTTCAACAACATCATCAAGTTCTATCTTCCTCCCAGTCAATATTTCGAGAGAAACTCTTTCTCGAGAAAGGACCTATTATCAGTGACAAACACTTTGCCCTCGGATCTGAGATAGAAGGTATACCCAACCGTCTCCTTTGGGTATCCTATGAAGACACATTTTTCCGCTTTGGGTTCGAGCTTTTCTGGCTGAAGCCTTGTGACATAAGCATCGCAACCCCAAACCTTAAGAAATGACAACTTAGGTTTCTTGCCAAACCATAGTTCATACGGTGTTATTTCCATAGACTTAGATGGTGCCCTATTTAAAGTGAATGCAGTTGTCTCTAACGCATAACCCCAAAACGATAGTGGTAGATCGGCAAGAGACATCATAGAACGCACTGTCGGTGTACTAAAGTAGGGGTACCTTAGTATCCCGAACTTGTGCACGGGCAGTTGCAGCGTCCCGTGGCAGGGCTTGCCAGGCGATCGCCAAGACCCCTCATAGTTCCACTGGAGCCATTCAAGAACAAAGTATACAAGTCAAAGAAACAAGGCCCCGACAAGAGGAGCTTGCCGGGAAGGCCGCTCAAGGCGCAAAAACTACTCAAGATACAAGACCCCGGCAAGAGGAGCTTGCCGGGAAGGCCATCCAAGGCGTATCAAGGAACTTGCCGCGGCGCGCCAAGCGTCGCGGCAAGGCCCGGCGAGCGACAAGCTCCCAGGCGCGACAAGCTAGCCACCGCGGCAAGGCACTTGCCGCGGCAAGCTCCCACTCAGTACCTGCGCTCCAGCACATCCACCCACGTGTCGCCCTAGGGCCCTTCCAGGAGCACGTGGCGGAAGGCTGTGCAGCCTGGGGGACACGGTGGCGAGCGACGATGACAAGGCTACCGTCGTGGCGGACGGTGGCGCCCCTGACGGTCACCTTTTGCACTGTTTGGGGCGACGGCGACGGGCATTCAATGCCTTTGTCCCCTGCCGTCAGAGTTAGGTATAGACCACTGTACAAACACTGTTACAACTACCACTATTTTTACTTTTTTACCCCCAACTATGTTGCCACCTGTCGGTGACCCCTTTGACCTATAAAAGTAGGCCCATGCGCAACGTAGAAAGGGTTCGGAACCTGGATCACTCTCACGCTCGGTTCTGCCAGCGGTTAGAGCATACTGTAGCTCTCCTCGCTCCCGAGCCAAGAACTCAATAACAAACCACGGCAGGAGTAGGGTTTTACGCATCCGTGCGGCCCGAACCTGGGTAAACTGCCCGCGTGCTCGCCTTGATCCGCTCTTTGTGCATCCTCCGCCCCCTGCCGTACCGAAAAGGGGCTCCGGTCCCATAGGTGTTCGTGGGCGATCAGTTTCCCCGACATCTTTGGCGCGCCAGGTAGGGGGGCTGCGTCGAGTTTGCGTGAACCCGATCCGGCGTTCGCGCGAGCAAAACCTTCATCAACTTCACCAACTTCGTCAACTTCAACATCTTCATCAGCATGCCGCCGAAGAAGAAACCTTCGGAGGCAGCAGGCCCGTCCGCGTCAATTCCCCCGCCACCGGAGCCAACGACTGGTGGGGTAGACGCCGGCGGAAGGACGGACGTCGGCGAGGAAACTCACGGCGCCGCCAAGTCCAAGGACAAGACGGATGACCGGGCGCACTCCAAGGCATCGGCGTCCGTACACGCACCGCGCCCATCTCAGGAAGCGCGTGACCGGCAGCGACGTGGTACTCAAGGTACCATACGCTTGCTGGGCCAAGGTCAAGCTGGCGGATCCCGGGACGCTCAAGGCCAGCATACGCATCAACACGCTGGCACGAGCAAGGCGCGGTCGCCGGGACGGGATGCTGCTCCTTCTAACGCGATTAGGAGTCTGAGTATATCCCGCTCCTCGCACCGCTCGCCACCGCTCCCCGCCACTCCAGCAGAAGCTCTAGCGCAAGCTCAACTGCTCCTCGACTTCCCTCCAGTGGCAGACAAGGCCGACGACTGGAGGGCCACTATCCAAAGCCTCATCGCCTTCGCCAACGGCGACACTCCGCAGCAGCCGAGCACATCCAGGCCGCGGCAAGTTAGCCAGGCGCGGGCTGATGGCGACAAGACTGCCGGGGGTGCAACCACCGTGCACTCCCCGCCCTGAAGGCCAAGATCGCCGGCTCGCCGGATCAACGTTGACGACGACTCCACGGCGTCATCGGATCCGCGAGCTCGCCGTGATCAGCGCCAAGTCCTTGACGACCGACAACAAGAGGACGCTCAGACCCGCATCGAGCGTCGAAGAGAAGCGCGACGACAATCAGATCAGCGCGCTGGGCCCACTATTGACATGCAAGCGCCGGGGGGACCAGGCGACCTACCGTACGCGGCGGGCTGCCCTGCGTTCACCCGTGAGCTGCGGCAAGTCCAGTGGCCCAGCATGAAGAACTTCAAGCCCGACGTACCGGAGAAGTACGACGACAAGACACATCTATCGGAGTTCCTCGGCATCTAAACCATCACGGTGCAGGCTGCCGGGGGACGAGACGAGAAGATACTCGCTAACTACTTCCCGCTCGTGCTCAAGCCAAACGTCAGATCTTGGCTCATGCACTTGCCGGAGAACTCCATTTCTTCTTGGGTTGACCTGTGCCATCAGTTTGTCGGCGCCTTCACAGGCGGCCACAAGCCCCATGGCCAGGAGAGTGACCTCCACGTACTCGCCCAGAAAGAAGGAGAGTCCCTGCGAAAGTATATTCAGAGGTTTAGCCGCGTCCAGCACAACATCCCAGACGTCCACCCTGCCGCGGTTATTAGCACGTTCCATCAGAACGTGCGTAACCGTCGAATGAGGGAGGAGATGGCGATGTGCAAGATCAGGGATGTCAGCGAGCTGTACGCCCTGGCCGACAAGTGCGCACGCGCTGAAGAGGGGAGGAAACTCCCCGGAGAGGATACAGGAGCAGGAGGCTCCGACAGCGAAGACGCCGCCCCGGCAAAGAAAAACCGGCGGCGGAACAACCGAAAGAAGAAGAACAAGGAAGTGCTAGTCATTGAGCAGTCCGGTAAGGAGGCTGGCGCCAAGAAAGCCCAGGTTGGTGGCTCCGGCAAGGAGACTGCCGCATGCACCAACTGTCAGGCTGTGGCGGCCGCCGACAAGCAAGACGGCTCCGACAAGCAGTACTGCAAGATCCACCGCACCAAGGGCCACGACCTCCTGAACTGTAAGAGGGTCGAGTACCTCGTCGAGCAGCAGAAAGCTGAGTACGAGCGGCGCGACAAGGAGAAGGCCCAGGGAGGTGATGGTGGATCCGGCAAGAAGCGGCCATTCAACGGCCGGGGAGGACGCCGCGGCAAGGCCAAGCAGCGGCAAGGAGACAGACCTCCCCGCGGTCGCGACAAGGATGAAGACGAAGACGACGATGAAGATATGGACGATGGAGATAACATCGAGCAGGAGTTTCAAAAGGCCATAGAGGTTCTGTGCATTGACGGTGGTGCTTCTCTGCATACTTCCCACCGCCAACTCAAGCAATGGGTGCGGGAAGTTAATGTAGCTGAACCACCCGTTGAGTCGCGCAAATTTCTGAAGTGGTCCAGCACGCCTATCATCTTTGACATTGAGGACCACCCTGACCGCACAATTGCGGTCGGGTGTTTGCCGATGTTGGTTTCACCGACCATCCGCAACCTCAAAGTCACTAAGATGTTAGTTGACGGCGGGGCCGGCCTGAACTTGATCTCTTCCGCTGTGGTCCAGAAACTCCAGATCCCCGACAGCGAGCTCGAAGAAACCGGCACATTCCAAAGGATCAACCCGGGAAGGAGCAAGCCGAAGGGGAAAATCACACTGCCAGTGACATTTGGCGGAGAGCTGAACTTCAGAACCGAGAGGATGACCTTTGACGTTGCCGATATTCCATTGCCTTACAATGGAATACTCGGCCGTCCAGCGCTCGCCAAGTTCATGGCAGCCTCCCACTATGCCTACAACATGCTCAAGATGCCAGGCCCGATAAGCGTCATCTCTGTCCCTGGCGACAAGAAAGATGCCCTTATCTGCACCGACAAGATTTACCGGGATGCAGCAGCCGCAACAGACAGCAAGACACTTGCCGCTGAAGCTCCCGGGGAGAAGAAGACGAAGTCCGGCAAGAGCTCTGGAGCCCACTTCGGCAAACGCACCTCCTCGGAGTGCTGCGCTGCCGTCGAGGACGCACCATTGAGCTCCACCGGCAAGTGCAAGACGAAGATGGCAGCTCCACCAGCAACCAAGAAGGTGTCCACCAAGGAGGACGACACTGGTGGTACTTTCACCATCAGTGCAACGCTCAACCCTAAATAGGAAAGCACGCTCGTTGCTTTCCTGCGGGCGAATGTCAACGTGTTTGCATGGCAACCGTCTAACATCCCTGGTGTTCCCAGGAAAGTGATTGAGCACAAGCTTGCCGTTTGTCCTCATGCGCGACCCGTCAAGCAGAAGGTTAGGAAGCAAGAAGTGGAGCGCCAAGAGTTTATAGCCGAAGAAATCAAGAAGTTGGAAGCAGCAGGCCTTGTCAGAGGTGTGCTCCATCCTACGTGGTTGGCCAATCCTGTTGTCGTGCGTAAAGCGAATGGGAAGTGGAGGCTTTGTATAGACTTCACCGATGTGAATAAAGCTTGTCCCAAAGATCCATTTCCCTTGCCGCGCATTGACCAGATTGTTGACTCCACGGCCGGATGTGAGTTGCTTTCGTTTCTTGACGCATACTCAGGATACCACCAGATTTTCATGGCTGAGGAAGATGAAGAGAAGACATCATTCATCACTCCATGTGGCACCTACTGTTTCATACGCATGCCCTTCGGATTGAAGAATGCTGGTTCAACATTTGCAAGGGTTGTCCATATAGCTTTTGAGCCACAGATACACAGAAATGTAGAAGCTTACATGGATGACATAGTGGTCAAGAGCAAGGACGGAGCCACCCTAGTTCAAGATTTAGAAGAAAATTTTGCAAATTTGCGCAAGATCCAGCTCAAGCTCAACCCCGAGAAGTGTGTGTTTGGAGTCCCTTCCGGCAAGCTTCTCGGGTTCTTCGTTTCTCAGAGGGGTATTGAAGCCAATCTCGACAAGATCAAGGCCATCGAGCAGATCGAAGCACCGAAGCGCGTCAAGGATGTACGAAGACTTGCCGGCTGCGTGGCTGCTCTCAGCAGGTTTATTTCTAAGTCTGTGGAACGCGCCCTGCCGTTTTTCAAAATTTTGAAAAAGGCAGGTCCAATGAAATGGACTTCGGAAGCGGAGGCAGCGCTGCAGGACTTGAAGACATACCTGTCCTCCACTCCAATACTCGTCACACCTAGGCCACAAGAGAAGTTGCTGCTATACCTAGCAGCAACCAATCAAGTGGTTAGTGCTGCGTTAGTAACGGAGAGGGAGGCAGATGATGAGTCAACGGTCCCGGCAAGCGCGTCCAGCGACAAGCAGGGGGCTTCCCCGACAAGCTCTGGCCCCGACAAGGATGGATCTGTGCAGATGCAAGAAGAGGTACGGAAGAAGATGGTGCAGCGCCCAGTCTACTTTGTCAGCTCCCTCCTCCAGGGGGTTAGGTCAAGGTACTCTGGTGTGCAGAAGTTGCTTTTCGGCCTTCTCATGGCCTCGAGAAAGCTGCGCCACTACTTCCAGGCACACGAGATAACAGTGGTCACTCGCTTTCCGTTGAAAAGGATATTGCAAAATCCAGAGGCGACAGGCCGGATTGTCGAGTGGGCACTAGAACTGTCAAGCTTTGGCCTTAAGTTTGAAAGCACTTCAACTATCCAGAGCAGAGCATTGGCAGAATTTATAGCGGAATGGACGCCAACCCCAGACCAAGAGATCCCAGAGACGAGCATCCTCGTCAAGGAAGCAAGCAAGGAATGGGTAATGTACTTTGATGGTGCCTTCTCGCTGCAAGGCGCCGGTGCCGGCGTGCTGCTTGTCGCGCCCACCGGAGAGCACCTCAAGTACGTAGTCCAGATGCACTTTCCCAAGGAGCAAGCGACAAACAATACTGCAGAGTATGAGGGGTTGCTTGCCGGTCTCAGGATCGCAGCAGACCTTGGGATTAAGAAGCTAATTGTAAGGGGAGACTCGCAGTTGGTTGTCCGCCAAGTGAACAAGAACTACCAGAGTCCGTTGATGGAGGCATACGTTGACGAAGTGAGAAAGCTTGAAGAACACTTTGAAGGCCTGCAGATGGAGCACGTTCCAAGAGATCAAAACGACAACGCAGATGGCCTGTCAAAGTGTGCTGCGCTAAAGCTACCTGTGGAACCAGGAATCTTTGTGCTCAAGCTAACTCAACCATCAGTAACACCATCAGCTGGACAGAGCAAGAAGAGGAAGTTGGTATCTGGCGACTACTTTCCGGCAGAGCTTCCAGAAGCCACCGCCAAGAAAGTCCCCAAGATCAACACCGAAAATGCTGAGGAGCAATCTGCTCCTGCAAGCCCTAGGGTTTGTACAGTCGAAGCGGACGCTCCCGACAAGTTTTGCTCCGGCAAGCTTGCCGGGGAACATCAAGCTCCGGCTGAGACACAAGTCCTCGCCATAGAAGCAGATGTTCCCGCAGCAGCAGATACACCTTTAGTCTTTGTTGTCGAGCCACAGGCTCCAGCATGGGCACAGCCGATTGTCCGTTTCCTTCAAACAGGAGAACTTCCCGAAGAGCAAGAAGAAGCGGAGAAAGTAACCCGGCAGTCGAGTATGTACAAGTTTGTCGACAACACACTGTACAGAACAAGGCTCAACGGTGTGAAATTAAAGTGTATTCCCCGGGAAGATGGACAGAAGCTGTTGGCAGAGATACAAGGAGGCATATGTGGACACCACATTGGCGCAAGAGCACTTGCCGGCAAAGCTTTCCGGCAAGGTTTCTTTTGGCCAGAAGCTCTCCAGGATGCAATTGCACAAGTAACCAAGTGTGAAGCGTGCCAGTTCCATTCCAAGCAGATACACCAGCCAGCTCAAGCTCTCCAGACAATGCCTTTATCCTGGCCATTTTCAGTCTGGGGGCTCGACATCCTCGGCCCCTTTCCCCGCCCAGCCGGGGGCTTTGAGTTCTTGTACGTCGCCATCGACAAGTTCACAAAGTGGCCGAAAGTGGAACCAGTGAGGAAGGTGACCGCACAGTCCGCAGTCAAGTTCTTCAGGTCGATTGTTTGCCGTTTCGGAATCCCTAACAGGATCATCACCGACAACGGCACACAATTCACCAGTCGCACCTTTATGCAGTACGTCCAAGACCTTGGCGCCAAGGTCTGCTTCGCTTCTGTTGCTCACCCGAGAAGCAACGGTCAAGCGGAGAGGGCCAACGCTGAAGTGCTGCGAGGACTCAAGACAAGGACTTTCGACAAGCTGCACAAGTGCGGAAGAAACTGGATCGAGGAGCTACCAGTGGTTCTTTGGTCGATCAGAACGACGCCAAATCGAGCCACTGGACAGACGCCCTTTGCTCTAGTCTACGGAGCAGAAGCAGTTCTCCCCACGGAACTCGTATACGGATCACCTCGAGTGCTCGCTTATGACGAGCTCGAGCAAGAGCAGCTGCGACAAGATGACGCGCTGCTCCTTGAGGAGGATCGACTTCAGGCTGTTGTACGAGCTGCTCGCTACCAGCAAGCTTTGCGTCGCTACCACAGCCGCAAAGTTAAAGCCAGAAGTTTTGAGGAAGGCGACCTTGTTCTTCGGCGCGTTCAGTCCGCCAAGAATTCCAACAAGTTGACGCCGAAGAGGGAAGGCCCTTATTGGGTGAAACAAGTCACTAGGCCCGGCGCTGTCCGCCTTGAGACCGAAGATGGCTTGCCGGTGAGCAACTCCTGGAACATCGAGCATCTTCGTAGGTTTTACCCGTAAGGCGCGGTTGCCGTGACCCACTCCGGCAACCACCTTTTGTACAAGTCTTGCCGCCGTTGCATGTAATCCTTTGTACAAAGCCGGGCGCAGACCCCGTGCATCAGTAAAACTTATGTGCTCCGCACAACTCGTCATTTCATACTATATGCTTTTGTTCCATGTACTATCTGACACTTTGTGCAGCACCAAACCCCGGTAAGCAATAACGAGCCAGAAGGCTCCATATCTGCATTTTCTCTTCTTTCTTTTCGTATCAAGGAGAAGCATGGTTCCCTCGCGCACAAGTTTGCCAGGGGGGAAGGAGGAGGTGGTGGTATGGACCAAGCGCCGTTCAAGAAAGTTTGGCCTTACCGGGAAGCAGACAACACAAAAGCTAAGTTGCCAAAGTTTGAGCAATCAAATTTTTAAATTTTTAAGTTATCTTCCTTGAACGACCGCACTTTGTATGGAAAACCTGTGCGCGGAGGAACCAACTCGTAGCTAGTTGCGCCCTTATTTTGTTTCGAGCTTGCTCAACAGCTTAAGCGTGCTGCGATAAGTGTCGCGCCCTTACTTTGTTTTCGAGCCCGCTCAACAACCTAAGTGTGCTGCAACTAGTCGCGACAAGGTTTCTTGTCGGTAGTGACACCGCCTGCAGGCTGCTGAAGTTCCGCACTCAGCGCTCGCGGCAAAGGTGCCTACGCTGGCAAGTTCCCCAAAAGCGTAGGGTGGAAACATACAAAGCAAGGAAGTCAAGTAAAGGAAATAACATTGCATTCAGTACCTAAGATAGAGTTATATTACAAAATGGCTTGTCGCAATTCTAACAGACTATTGTTCATAACATGGTTGGCAGCGACAAAAGGAAGAAGAAAGTAAATAGCCTAATCTGCGCGGTCGCCCTCGACTCTCCTGATCCTGCCCACCTTGTCCACGATAGGTGCGACAAGAGCCTTGAGCGCCTCCTGGTCGGCGTCGGGCGGCAGGGTCCTGAGGACATTGTGGAGGTTGAGTCCCGGGTTGCGGAAGACTATCTTCATCAGCACCTTCTGCAAGGCACCCGTGCAGAGCCTGCGCGCCTCGTCCGCCAGCTGCTTGGGGATCCTTTCCCGGAGCTGCTGGAGGGCCGTCCCCACGCCCTGAAGGAACAAGGTAAGCTTGGCGCTGGGGTGGAGATTCTCGTCGGTGGAATACCCGAGATACTCCGCCCCCAGCAGCTCCAGCTCCTTGTCGATGTTGGTGGCGGCAAGGACAAGACCTTACGTCCAGAGCTCGACGGTCTGCCTGAAGTTGTTCTGGGAAATGGCGGCGCTATCTAGCAACGCCTTCTCGGCCCTGAGCTCCTCCTTCAGGGTCACCTCCCGCTCCCGGGCACCATCCAGCGTCTGGGTTAACGTGGTCAACTTCAGCTCGAGGTCAGCGATGCTGTCCTTGGCGACGGCAAGCTCTTTGCCCTTCTCGGAGAAGCGGACCTGTAGCTCGGAGTGGCTATGTGCGTCCTTCTCCCTCTCGAGCTTCAGTGCGGCAACCTCCTCACCGCTCGTCTTGAGGTTGGCCTCCAGTTCTGCCACCCTCGCCTCCAAGTCCCTCTTGGCGGTCTCGGCAGCCACAACAACATCCTTCGCTTCCTGCAGAGCTCCGCCAAGAGTCTGTTCACGCGCGGCAAGCTCGTCCTCATGGCTATCGAGGTCGACCTTCCGCTGCGTCAGTTCGCCCTCTCACCGGGACAATTCCTCGGCGGCGAGCCGTTGCTGCTCCTCCGCTTCGGCCTTCTCCAAAGTAAACGTCTGGTGCGCCTCGGCAAGCTGCTCTCGCTCCACCGCCAAGGAGCGGAGAGATGCTTGGTTGTTGGCTCGAAGCTCTTCTGCGTGCTTCTCCAAGTCAGCGCCCGCCTTGGCGGCCAGAGCCTCTCGGGACTCCAGCTTGGCTTGCCGGGCGCGGTAAAGGGCCAGAAGCTTCCGCAGAAGCCGCTCCTCCTCGGACTCACTGCCGCTGCTTGGTGCGTCGATGAACTTCAGGCCGGCAGAGGCAAGGACCTCCCCGTCGAAGACTTCTCCCTCGACTGGCGCCCTGGACGTGAACGCCCACGGGAGCTGGATGAAGACTCCGTTGCCGGCCTCCAGATAGGCGCCTGACCCGGCTGCGGCAGCGGAGGGATCGACAGTTGGCGCAGCGTCTGACGCTCCTGCGGCCTCAGGGCCGTCAGTGCGACTATCGGACCCCTCCTCAGCTGCCGCGCCAGCGGTCTTGGCTGCCTCGTCGGCGGCGGGTTCGTCAACACTGGCCACCCCTTCAGTAGCTGCGGCGTCGCCGGTGTTGCCACGCGCGTCCTCCTCGACGGCGATCTCCGTCTCCATTGGCTCTGCGGCGGACGGAGCTGACGGAAGAAAAGAAAGGAAAAAGAAAGAAAAACAGTCAAGCAAATATCCAAAAAGAAGAGTTGAAGGAAGAAAACTCCAAGGGTTTACCTGCACGGGCCTCTTCCTCGGTGGGGTTCCTCGCCGGGGAGCTCTCCCTCGGCGGCATACAGGTGCCCCCCCGCCGGCGGAGAGCCGCTAACGCCATCCCTTGGCGGGGTGCTCGCCCTTGGCGGGGGGCTCGCCCTTGGCGGAGTGTTCTCCCTTGCAGGGGAGCCTCCCCTTGGCGGTGTAGTCGAGGCGTGTGGCTCATCGGGGGCGATCTCCTGATGCTCCTGGTGCCGCTCTGCTCCTACACGAGTCAATAAACAAGATGTCAGCAAAGGATAGAAGACCCACGCACGCCCGACAAGCAAAAGGTGAGCTGCACTCACGCTGGGGGCTGTGCTGGGGGCTGCTCTGAGGAACGGTGGCTGGGTCCGGCAAGCTCGTCTCAGGCGCACCCCCTGCTGTTGCGGCAGGCTCGTCCTCGAGGTCGATCACCGGGACCTTGGCCCTCTTCGCCGTCCTCTGAGCTAGAGTTCTGAAAGAAGGACAGGGTCAGAGTTAGGCGAAGGAGATGCAAGACAAGAGCAATAGAAAATCAAAGAGAGACAAGAGTTGCAAACACTTACTCTTCCTCCTCCTCGTCGGAACTGAGCACAGAGAAGTCAAAGTCTGCCTCGCGCGTCCCGGCGCGAGGAGCTGGGGGAGTAGGCTCCCTTGGCCGCTTAGCGGGAGCGGGGGCGGTGGTCTGAGAAGACCCCGCTCCGGTTGTCGCCGAAGCACAAGGGGCGGCAGGAGTGGTAGCGCCGGCCCGGGAAGACCCTCCTCCTGCCGCTGCTGAAGTGCGAGGCACTCCCTTGGCGGCCTTGCTTGCCGCGGCGGCGCGCCCCGCGCGGCGCTGCGGCTGTTGGCCCGCCTGCCGCCCCGTCACCTCTGCGGCCTTGCGGAGGCGTCTTCTTGGTCGAGCCGGGGGGCTTGCTGGTGGTGGCGAGCTGCCCGAAGACGAGGAAGAGGAGCCAATCTCCAGCGAGCCGCTCGAGTCCTCGACGGGCTCACTGGACCCGGCACCCTGCTCGGCGGTCCCGCTCGATTCTACGCCCTGCTCGACGGGCTCGCTTGTCCCGGCAAGTCGCCCGGCAAGTTTCCCCGCCTTGCGGAGCTCTTCCTCCTCTGCGAGGCTTGTCGCCTCCGCTGCCTCCGCTTCCTCCATGGTGTACCCGAACTCACCCGCGGCCGCAGCTGCCGCTGCCTCTTCCAGTCGAGTGGCTATATACTCCATCTCCTGGTCGGTGGTGTCGCGGGTGAGGCCCTTTTTCTCGTCAGACTTGACGGGCAGCTCCACCAAGTTGTCGAAGATAGTTTGCACAGCTTCGTCGGAGGGCTCTTGCCAAGTGGGTTCGATCCCGTGGGAATCACACAGTGGCATCATTGCGCGGATGGCACTGAGCGACGAGTTGTTGCACAATGGAACTACGCCCGCCGGCAACGCGAACCACTCGGGATGGTCCGAGTCGTACTTGAATAGCGCCTGAAGAATGGCGTTGAGCTCTGTGACAGTGAAATTCCAATTAAGGCCCGGGCGCAGCCTCATTATGTCTGTCGCGTTCTCGAACTCCCAAGCAGCCCTCTTCCTCTCCTGCAAGGGAGCGATGCGGCGGCGAAGGAAGTCTGCTCCTACTGCGCCCACGGTGAGCCCGGCGTGCCTGAGGCGAAGGATTCGGGTAGTGGCAATCTTCAGTCTGCTATCCTCTGGGGCCAAGTCACTCCAGTCATTGCCGCGCACTACCGCGACTTGGCGCCGAGAAGTGAATGGCTGCGGGTCATCTTCCACGATCCAACACCAGTTGGCCCTCCACTCGTCCCATTTGCCGCGGAGCTCCCCCGTCAAGTACTCTTCCTTCTTATGGGTCCTAGAGACCCAAGAGATTCCGCCCGACAAAGGTGACCCTGCCTCGACTCGGGGCGTAAAGTAATGACGGAAAAGAGCTACATTGGGGTGGACTCCGACAAAGTTTTCGCACAGATGTGCGAAAACGGCCATGGTCAAGATAGCATTGGGGGTGGAGTCAAGGAGATGAAACCCGTAGGTATTCATAACATCACAGAAGAACTCGGAAAATGGCGGGCAGAGCCCGCAGTAGAAGAACAGAGCGAAAAAGGCGTAGCCGTCCGGAAACATCTCGCAGGCTACGGCAGGGAGTACCTTGGTGCGTGGATGCGCCTTTGTCTCCCTCGACCAGAAGAGATAGAAGGAATCCCTCAGCCCCTGCGCGTCGAGCCTTGGCGGAAAGACCACCATCTTCTTCCGCATTGCTGCTAGCCGCAGCGCATCGGCGGACTTCGCGGCGGTCTTCGCAGACTTCCCCTTCTCGCCTTTCGGAGCCATGGCGAGGACGGCGAGGGAAGTTGACAGCGCTGGTGAAGCTGGTGGAGGCGGAGGAATCAGAGCGCTGCTCTCTCTCGACCTTCGGGGAGGAGGGGAGCGGCGTGGGTTTTCTGAGGATGAAGAAGCAACGGGCGAATGGGGGGGAACTGCCCCTGCTTCCCCTGCTTTTAAGGGGGAGGAGGGGGACGTTTCGCATTTTCCCCATTAAAGAATCAGACCACGATCTCCCCCACGACCCCGCATTAAACGCGTGTCGTTAAGGGAGGGCGCGGTGGATACGGAGTGGGATACGGCGTGCCGCAGGCTGCGCGGGCCCATGCACTGTTTTGGGCCTGGCCCAACAGCGCTCGGCAGCGTGTCTGGCCCAGGCCAGGGGGCTCCTGTCGGTGTACTAAAGTAGGGGTACCTTAGTATCCCGAACTTGTGCACGGGCAGTTGCAGCGTCCCGCGGCAGGGCTTGCCAGGCGATCGCCAAGACCCCTCGTAGTTCCACTGGAGCCATTCAAGAACAAAGTATACAAGTCAAAGAAACAAGGCCCCGGCAAGAGGAGCTTGCCGGGAAGGCCACTCAAGGCGCAAAAACTACTCAAGATACAAGACCCCCGCAAGAGGAGCTTGCCGGGAAGGCCATCCAAGGCGTATCTAGGAACTTGCCGCGGCGCGCCACGCGTCGCGGCAAGGCCCGGCGAGCGACAAGCTCCCAGGTGCGACAAGCTAGCCACCGCGGCAAGGCACTTGCCGCGGCAAGCTCACACTCAGTACCTGCGCTCCAGCACATCCACCCACGTGTCGCCCTGGGGCCCTTCCAGGAGCACGTGGCGGAAGGCTGTGCAGCCTGGGGGACACGGTGGCGAGCGGCGATGACAAGGCTACCGTCGTGGCGGACGGTGGCGCCCCTGACGGTCACCTTTTGCACTGTTTGGGGCGACGGCGACGGGCATTCAATGCCTTTGTCCCCTGCCGTCAGAGTTAGGTATAGACCACTGTACAAACACTGTTACAACTTCCACTATTTTTACTTTTTTACCCCCAACTATGTTGCCACCTGTCGGTGACCCCTTTGACCTATAAAAGGAGGCCCATGCGCAACGTAGAAAGGGTACGGAACCTGGATCACTCTCACGCTCGGTTCTGCCAGCGGTTAGAGCATACTGTAGCTCTCCTCGCTCCCGAGCCAAGAACTCAATAACAAACCACGGCAGGAGTAGGGTTTTACGCATCCGTGCTGCCCGAACCTGGGTAAACTGCTCGCGTGCTCGCCTCGATCCGCTCTTTGTGCATCCTCCGCCCCCTGCCGTACCGAAAAGGGGCTCCGGTCCCATAGGTGTTCTTGGGCGATCAGTTTCCCCGACACGCACCATATCCAATAAGGTACGATTACGATGTTCGGACACACCATTACATTGTGGTGTTCCAGGTGGCGTTAGTTGTGAAACAATTCCACATTGTCTTAAGTGATTGCCAAACTCATAACTCAAATATTCTCCCCCTCGATCGGATCGTAGGAATTTAATCTTCTTGTTACGATGATTCTCAACTTCACTTTGAAATTGCTTGAACTTTTCAAACATTTCAGACTTATGCTTCATTAAGTAAATATACCCATATCTACTCAAGTCATCGGTGAAGGTGACAAAGTAACGATATCCACCACGCGCGTCAATAGTCATTAGACCACACACATCAGTATGCATGATTTCCAACAAGTCACTTGCCCATTCCATTGTTCTGGAAAACGGGGTTTTGGTCATCTGGCCCATGAGGCATGGTTCGCATGTGTAAGTGATTCAAAATCAAGCGACTCCAAAAGTCCATCAGCATGGAGTTTCTTCACGCGCTTTACACCAATATGACCTAAGCGGCAGTGCCACAAGAAAGTGGTACTATCATTATCAACTCTACATCTTTTGGCATCAATGCTATGAACATGTGTATCATAACTATCGAGATTCAATAAGAATAAACCCCTCAGAATGGGTGCCATAAAAGATATTACCCATATAAATAGAACAACCATTATTCTCTGATTTAAATGAGTAACCGTCTCGCATTAAACAAGATCCAGATGTAATGTTCATGCTCAACACAGGCACTAAATAACAATTATTCAGGTTTATCACTAATCCTGATGGTAATCGAAGAGCGAGCGTGCCGACGACGATCACATCAACCTTGGAACCATTTCCCACGTGCATCGTCACTTCGTCCTTCGCTAGCCTCTGTCTATTACGTAGTTCCTGTTTAGAGTTGCAAATGTGAGCAACCGCACCGGTATCAAATACCCTGGCACTACAATGAGAGCAGGTAAGGTACGCATCAATAACATGTATATCATATACCTTTGTTGGCCCCCTTCTTGTCGGCCAGATACTTGGGCCAATTCCGTTTCCAGTGCACAGTTCCCTTGCAATAGAAGCACTCAGTTTCCGGCTTGAGTCCAGCCCTGGGTTTCTTCAAGGGAGGGGCAACTGTTTTGCCACTCTTCTTGAAGTTTCCCTTCTTGCCCTTGCTCTTCTTGAAACTAGTGGTTTTATTGACCATCAAAACTTGATGCTCCTTCTGGATGTCTACTTCCGCGACTTTCAGCATCGCGAACAGCTCGGAGACTGACCTAGTCATCTTGTGCGTGTTATAGTTCAACACAAAGCTCTTGTAGCTAGGTGGCAGTGATTGAAGAACTCTTTCAGTGATCGCCTCAGGTGGGAGCTCAACTTCCAACTCAGCCAGACAATTGTAATACCCAGGCATTCTAAGTATGTTCTCACTGACAAAAATGTTCTCCTCCAGTTTGCAGGTATAGAACTTATCGGAGGTCTCATACCTCTCGATCCGAGCATTTTTCACAAAAATAAACTTCAACTCTTGGAACATCTCATATGCTCCATGACGTTCAAAACGCCTTTGAAGTCCCGGTTCTAAGTCATACAACATGGCACACTGAACTATTGAGTAGTCATCAACACGCGACTGCTAGGCGTTCATAACATCCACAGACGCGGGAGGGGGTGGCGCACCAAGCAGTGCATCAAGGACATAAACCTTTTGGGCAGTCGTGATGATAATCCTCAGATTACAAGACCAGTCCACAAAGTTGCTTCCATCATATTTCAGCTTAGCTTTCTCTAGGAACGCATTGAAATTCAGGGAGCTACTGCGCGATCCATTGATCTACAACATAATTTGCAACTTAGACTCATGATAAAGAGTTCAATTAATCATAATACCTAAGAACTCCCACTCAAACCAACATCCCTCCGGTTGTCCGAGTGTAACATGATCCAAATTTGCCAACCCAAGTCTGATCATCACGTGAGATGAGGTGGTTTCAATGGAGAACATCTCCATGTTGATCATATCTACTATATGACTCATGTTCGACCTTTCGGTCTCTTGTGTTTCGAGGCCATGTTGATGGAAATATGCCCTAGAGGCAATAAGAAAGTTATTATTATTTTAAAATTCCTTATTCATGATAAAGGTTTATTATTCATGCTAGAATTGTATTGACCGGAAACTTAAATGCATATGTGAATACATAAACGAATACCTTGTCTCTAGTAAGCCTTTACTAGACTAGCTCATTGATCAAAGATGGTTAAGGTTTCCTAACCATAGACATGAGTTGTCCCTAGTAAGCCTCTACTAGACTATCTTAGCATTTGATTGTACAGTTTATTGCTACTACTTTCTTGTATGTCAAATACATATTCCTTTGACTATGAGATCATGCAACTCCTGGATACAGGAGTAATACCTTGTGTGCTATCAAACACCATAACGCAACTGGGTGATAATAAATATGCTCTACAAGTATCTCCGAAGGTGTTTGTTCAGTTGGCATGGATCGAGATTAGGATTTGTCACTCCGAGTATCGAAGAGGTATCTTTGGGCCCTCTCGATAATACACATCATAAGAAGCCTTGCAAGCAAATGACTAATGAGTTAGTTACGAGATGATGTATTACATAACGAGTAAAGAGACTTGCAAGTAACGAGATTGAACTAGGTATAGAGATACCGACGATCGAATCTTGGGCAAGTAACATACCGATAGACAAAGGGAATTACGTATGTTGTCATAATGGTTCGACCGATAAAGATCTTCGTAGAATATGTAGGAACCAATATGGACATCCAGGTTCCGCTATTGGTTATTGACCGGAGAGGTGTATCGGTCATGTCTACATAGTTCTCGAACATGTAGGGTCCGCACGCTTAACATTCGATGACGATATACTATTATATGAGTTATGTGATTTGGTGATCGAATGTTGTTCGGAGTCCCGGATGAGATCACGGACATGATGAGGAGTCTCGAAATGGTCGAGAGGTAAAGATTGATATATAGGACGATGATATTCGTACACCGGAAGAGTTTCGGGGTGCACTAGGTAGTCATCGGGTCACCGAAAAGAGTTCCGGGCATCCCCGGCGAGAGTATGGGCCTAATGGGCCAAGGGTGGACAGAGCAGCCCACAAGGGGGCTGGCGCGCCTCACTCCCTGGCCGTCATCCCTAGGGAAGGAAAGGGGGGGGGGCTAGCCCCTCCTGCCTTCCCCTTGTCATGGGAAAAAGGAAAGGGGCGGAGGCACCTCCTCCCCTGCCTTTCCCCGCTCACTAAAGGAAGGAAGGGGGCCGGCCTAGGGCAGGAGCCCAGGTAGGTTTCGGCCTACTTGGGGCGCACTCTGGCTGCCTCCCTATATATATATATATATATATATATATATATATATATATATATATATATATATATATATATATATATATATATATATATATATATATATATATATGAGGAGGGGCACCACACAAAGCCCAGAAAATTGTCTTAGTCGTGTGCGATGCCCCTCTCCATAGTTTTGACCCTCGGTCATATTTTCGTAGTGCGTAGGCGAAGCCCTGCGGAGATCACTTCACCATCACCGTCACCACGCCGTCGTGCTACCGGAACTCATCTACTACTTATCCCGTCTTGCTGGATCAAGAAGGCGAGGACGTTACCGAGCTGAACGTGGAGGTGCCGTACGTGTACTTGATCGGTTGGATCGCAAAGAAGTTTGACTGCATCAACTACGTTGTCTAACGCTTCCGCTTACGATCTACGAGGGTACGGAGACATACTCTCCCCCTCGTTGCTATGCATCTCCATGGATAGATCTTGCGTGTGCGTAGATTTTTTTCCATGCAACGTTCCCCAACACATGTCTGTACATGCTAGGCTCGTCAAGTTTAACTCAAGTGTTCCACATGTGCAAAATTGGCTTGCACCCATTGTATGCGAACGTAGAGTCTATCACACCCGATCATCATGTGGTTCTTCAAAACGAGGAACTTTCGCAATGGTGCACACTTGGGGAGAACACAATTTTATCTTGAAATTTTAGTGAGGGATCACCTTATAATGCTACCGTCGCCCTAAGCAAAATAAGATGCATAAAAGGATTCACATCACATGCAAATCATAAGTGACCTGATATGACCATCATCTTGGGCTTTTGATCTCCATCTTCAAAGCACCGGCATGACACCCTGATCTCCATCATCGTGTCGCCATCGGGGTTGTCACACCAACCATCCTTCTACAACAATTGCTACCGCTTAGTGATAAAGTAAAGCGTTACATAGCGCTTATTAATGATTGATACGCAGGTCATACAATAATTAACTACAACCCTATGGCTCCTGCTGGTTGCCGTATTCATCGACATGCAAGTCGTCATAATCGATACAAACATAAACATCTCATACATCAAACATATTTGATCATGTCTTTGGCCATATAATATCACATCATACCCTGCAAAAACAAGTTAGACGTCCTATAATTTGTTGTTGCATGTTTTACGTGGCTGTTATGGGTGACTAGTAAGAACCATTCAAGTTGCTATTCAACCTTCTACAAGGACTGCCTTTGTCGAATCCGATTGAACTAAGGTGGGAGAGACAGACACCCGCCAGCCATCTTTATACAGTGAAGTTGCATGTCAGTCGATGGAACCGGTGTCATGTACGTGGACATCTAAAGTTGGTCCGGGCCGCTTCATCCCACAATACCGCTGAATCAAAATAAGACTAAGGAAGGAAGCAATCTGAATATCAACACCCACAAACTCCTATGTGTTCTACTCGTGATGTCATCTATGCACAGACCTAACTCATGATGCCACTGTTGGGGAACGTTGCATGGGAAACAAAAAAAAATCCTACGCTCACCAAGATCAATCTAGGAGATGACCATCTATGAGAGGAGAGATTGGATTTGCATACCCTTGTAGATTGCTAAGCGGAAGCGTTAAGAAACGTGGTTGATGTAGTCGAACGTTTTCGCGGTCCAATCATGATCCGTCCCGCGAACTCCATATCCAAGTGCCGAACGGATGGCACCTCCGTGTTCAATACACGTACGCCTTGATGACGCCCTCACCTCGTCGATCCAACTAGCGATGGTGAAGTAGTAGCTCGAGTCCTCCAGCAGCACGACGGCGTGATAGCAGTGGAAGTGGAGAAATCTCAGCAGAGCTTCTCTAAGCTATGCAGAGAGAAGATGGACTACGAGGGAGAGGAAGGGCAGCGGCGTGTCATAGATGGAGTGCGGCTGCCCTCCCTCTACCCCTCTATATATAGAGGGATGGGAGGAAGGGGGCACCCCTAGGGTGTCCACTAGGGGGTGGCAGCCACAGATGGTGATGCCTAGGGTTTGGGTGCTCCCTAGGGTCCTTGCCCCCCAAGCAAGGGGGAAGCAGCCCTAGGGGGCGCACCAACCTTCTAGTGTCGTGGGATGGTGTGAGGGGGGCGCATAGTCCCTTAGTGGGCTGGTGTGCTCCCTCCCCTTGGCCCATGAAACCCCTTTTGGTTCTCCTGGCCATAACCCGGTACTCCCGGAACACTTCCGGACTCCGATGCCCATGATTTTGGATGTGATGATCTACTAGTGATGTATATATCTGATGATTGTTGGGGAACGTTACATGGAAAAAAATCCTACGCTCACCAAGATGAATCTAGGAGATGACCATCTACGAGAGGAGAGATTGGATCTACGTACCCTTGTAGGTCGCTAAGCGGAAGCGTTAAGAAACGCCGTTAATGTAGTCGAACGTCTTCGCGATCCAATCACGATCCGTCCCGCGAACTCCCGATCCAAGTTCCGAATGGACGACACCTCCGCGTTCAACACACGTATGGCTTGATGACACCTTCACCTCCTCGATCTAGCGAGCGATGGTGAAATAGTAGCTCGGGTCCTCCGGCAATACGACGGCATGATGGTGGTGACGGTGGAGAAATCTCAGCAGAGCTTGGCTAAGCTATGCAGAGAGAAGATGGACTACGAGGGAGACGGAGGGCAGGGCCGTGGCATGGACGGGGTGCAGCTGCCCTCCCTCTACCCCTATATATATAGGGGGAGGGAGGAAGGGGGCACCCCTAAGATGGTGGTGGCCACATATGGGGGCGCATAGGGTTTGGGTGCCCCCCAGGGTCCTTTCCCCCAAGCAAGGGGGAGGCAGCCCTAGGGGGGCACACCAACCTTCTAGTGTCGCAGGATGGGGTGAGTGGGGCGCACAACCCCTTAGTGGCTGGTGTGCTCTCACCCCTTGGCTCATGAGCCCCCAACACTTGCTGGGCCCCCCGAAACCCCTTTTGGTTCTCTTGGCCATAACCCGGTACCCCTGGAATACTTCTGGACTCCGATTACCTTCATCCTATATATCAATCTTCACCTATGGACCACTCTGGAGTTCCTCGTCACCTACGGGATCTCATCCGGGGCTCTGAACAACCTTCGGTTACCACCATAACAACTCAACTATACTTATATCGTCACCAAACGTTAAGTGTGTAGACCTCGCGGGTTCGAGAACTATGCAGACATGACCGAGACACCTCCATGGTCAATAACCAATAGAGGGACCATTTATAGACATGTCGATATTGGTTCCTTCATATTCTACGAAGATCTTTATTGGTTGAACCACGATGTTAAGGATTCAGATAATCACATATGCAGTTCCCTTTGTCCATCGGTATGTTACTTTCCCAAGATTCGATTGTCAGTATCTCCATACCTAGTTCGATCTCGTTACCGGCAAGTCTCTTTACTCGTTCTGTAATACAAGATCTCGTGGCTAACCCATTAGTCACATTGCTTGCAAGATTATTGTGATGATGTATTACTGAGTGGGCCCTGAGATACCTCTCTGTCATACAGAGTAACAAATCCCAGTCTTGATCCATGCCAACTCAACAGACACCCTCGGAGATACATGTAGCACATTTATAGTCATCCTATTACATTGCGACGTTTGGTACACACAAGGTACTCCTCTGGTGTTAGTGAGTTGCATGATCACATGATCATAGGAACATATACTTGACACGCAGAAAACGATAGCAATAAACTTGATACGATCATATGCTACGTTCATTGTTTGGGTCTTGTCCATCACATCATTCTTCTAATGATGTGACATCACATCATTCTCCTAATGATGTGATCCCGTTATCAAATGACAACTCATGTCTATGGCTAGGAAACCATAGCCATGTTTGATCAACGGGCTAGTCCGGGAGAGGCTCACTAGGGACACATTGTTGTCTATGTATCCTCACATGCATCTCAGCTTCGATCAATACAATTCTAGCATGGATAATAAACAATTATCATGAACAAGGAAATATAATAATAACCACTTTATTGTTGCCTCTAGGGCATATTTCCAACAAATGAACTAGTTTTTATGCATTTTTCATGATGAACTTGAAAATATTTGCTTATAATTGTATTTGCGGGACGGTGAGCCCTCCGGCCCCGACATAGATCCCGCAAAACATTAGGGTTTACAGGAACAGTTCTGTGATAACCCACAAGTATAGGGGATCGCAACAGTTTTCAAGGGTAGAGTATTCAACCCAAATTTATTGATTCAACACAATGGGGGCCAAAGAATATTCTCAAGTATTAGCAGCTGAGTTGTCAATTCAACCACACCTGGAAAACTTAATATCTGCAGCAAAGTATTTAGTAGTAAAGTAATATGGAAGTAACGGTAACACTGGCAAAAGTAACAATAGCACTTTTGTAGTGATGGTGACAACAACAGTAACGAAAGTAACAAAGCAAGTATCAATATGGAATGAACGCGTAGGCAATGGATCGGCAATGATAGGTGTCGGATAATATTCATCATGTAGCAGTTATAACCTAGGGTGACACAGAACTAGCTCCAATTCATCAATGTAATGTAGGCATGTATTCTGAATATAGTCATACGTGCTTATGGAAAAGAACTTGCATGACATCTTTTGTCCTACGCTCCCGCGGCAGCGGGGTCCTAATGGAAACTAAGGGATATTAAGGCCTCCTTTTAATAGAGCACCAGACCAAAGCATTAGCACTTAGTGAATACATGAACTCCTCTAACTATGGTCATCACCGGGATGTGTCCCGGCTATTGTCACTCCGGGGTTGCCGGATCAAAACACATAGTTGGTGACTATTGACTTGCAAGATAGGATCAAGAACACAAATATATTCATGAAAACATAATAGGTCCAAATATGAAATCATGGCACTCGGGCCCTAGTGACAAGCATTAAGCATAGCACAGTCATAGCAACATCAATCTCAGAACATAGTGGAAACTAGGGATCTAACCCTAACAAAACTAACTCGGTTACATGATAAATCTCATCCAACCCATCACCGTCCAGCAAGCCTATGATGGGATTACTCACGCACGGCGATGAGCATCATGAAATTGGTGATGGAGGAAGGTTGATGATGACGACGGTGACGATCTCCACTCCTCGGATGTAACGCCCCGGACACACCCACCGGTGGTCGTTACTCCTAGCGGGATCTAGAATGGCCTCACATATCAATACTAGTCTTTTTTGCACACTTTGTCCTCACTCGTGCACACCCGGGAGCAACTTCCTGATCGGTCACCCATCCTGAAACTACTCCAAGCTGAGCATGCTTAACTTTGGAGTTCTATCCGAATGGGCTCCCGGAAAAGAAGGAATTCCTTATTGATATGAGTAGTCTATCATCCCTAATAAGCCAGGCTATCACATAGACCCCCACTCAGAGGAACCGACCTCCTCGTTGGGCCACAGGAACATTCCCTCTTGGCACAAACGTCTGTGCATCCAGTCCGATACATGTGCCATGCCGTGTGCCACGACGGGTCACAAACGTCATGAATAACATGACTGAGCACCTGTCCGCAAACATCCGTGTAACCGCGAGGGTCGGCTCTGATACCAACTTGTAATGCCTAGGACACACCCACCGGTGGTCGTTACTCCTGGCGGGATCTAGACTGGCCTCACATATCAATACTAGTCTTTTCTGCGCACTTTGTCCTCACTCGTGCGCACCCGGGAGCAACTTCCCAGTCGGTCACCCATCCTAAAACTACTCCAAGCTGAGCACACTTAACTTTGGAGTTCTATTCGAATGGGCTCCCGAGAAAGAAGGAATTATGTATTGATATGAATAGTCTATCATCCCTAATAAGCCAGGCTATCACATCGGAGCCCCGAATGAACTCCAGATCAGGTCTCCCAAGGAAGAACAGGAAGTGGCGTCAGCTCTGTATCGTAAAATGCGATTAAATCTTTTCTCTCCCCGAATAAGAATATATGGAGTTGGAGTTGATGTCGGTGGAGGTCCAGGGGCCCCACAAGGTAGGGTGCCGCGCCCCCACCCTTGTGGCCAGGGTGTGGCCCCCCTCCGGTAGTTATTTCCGCCAGTATTTTTTATATATTCTGGAAATATTCTTCGTGAAATTTCAGGTCATTTCGAGAACTTCTATTTCTGCTGAAAACAGCGTCAATCTGGGTTAGTTCCATTCAAATCATGCAAATTAGAGTCCAAAACAAGGGCAAAAGAGTTTGGAAAAGTAGATACGACGGAGACGTATCAACTCCCCCAAGCTTAACCCATTGCTTGTCCTCAAGCAATTCAGTTGATAAACTGAAAGGGAAAAGGAAAAACTTTTACAAACTCTGTTTGATCTTGTTGTTGCAAATATGTAAAGCCAACATTCATGTTTTCAGCAAAGATTATGAACTAACCACATTCACAATAACATTTAGGTCTCATGTTTACTCATATCAATAACATAATCAACTAGTGAGCGATAATAATAAATCTTGGATGACAACACTTTTCAAAACAATCTTTATATAATATGATAAAGTGGTATCTCGCTAGCCCTTTCTGAGACCGCAAAACACAAATGCAGAGCACCTAAGAAGATCAATGACTGACTAGATATTGTAATTCATGGTTAAAGAGATCGAGACACACTCATACTCAATATCAATTTGTAAGTGCATCTAGTGCCCCCTAGTTGGTTTTGGAGTATTGACGACAAACGTGGTTGAGGGACTAACATGTTTGTGAGAATTGCAGGATAACACAAGTATTAGTCCCTCACAGATTCAGTTTAACTTCCAGAGATGACCCCTAAAAATGTGTGAAGACATTGAAGACAGTGGTGGTGTGTGAAGACATTCATGTGAAGATAATGACCTATGAAGACATTCATTAAAGACTATAGAATGCGAAGACATAGTTTCTTTTGTAGTACTTTTTATTCTTTCTTCAGTCATAAGAACCATTGTACTGTTAAGTGGGGTCCAAGTGAACATAGTCCAATGACTAAACTGATGCTCAACCAAAACACCTATGTCTTCAAGCGAAGACAAATGAGAGCAAATCTTATCCAGAGCTGGATAAGTCAGCTTTACTTGGAGCTCAAGTAAAGTTGCCACGTGTGTTCACAATCCAACCATTGGACACGTCTCAGTTCCTTAGTGACCAAGGGTCATTTCGGACATATCATGTCGGGTTGCCTCATGGCTATAAATTGCCCACCCCCTACACCATAAATTGGTGGCTGCTCAGAGTTAGTGCAGGGCTTTTGTCATTTGAGAGCAACCCACCTCCGAAGCCTTTGAGAGAAAAGATCCTTGTGAGGACAAATCCCAAAACACCCAAAGCCAAAGAGAGTTAAGCATCACTGAAGTCTTTCTTTCTGTGTGACCTGAAGACTCGTTACACTTGAGGACTGTGCTACCTCCAGCCGGTTAGGCGTCACGTTCTGAGCATGCTAGAGTGACTATGGATCGCCAGTGAACGAAGTCTGTGAAGGTTCGGAAGTCTACCTTGAAAACTTACCAAAGTGATTGGGCGAGGACTGTGTGTCCTTAGCTCAAGGGTAATACGGTGTGGACTGTGTGTCCCGGACTGTGTGTCCTCAGGTTTGAATACCTAACCGCCCTAACCAGATGTACAGTTGACACAACAACTGGAACTGGTCTACCAAATCCTTGTCTCCATCAAGCAACTGGTTCTATCCCTATCTTCCTTTACATTTTAGTTTGTCTTTGTGAAGCCATTGCTTGTCTGTCTGATCTGTTTGACTTCTCTGTGTGAAGACTGCTCTCTGTTTAGCTTCAGTTATATCTTCCATCTCGATCCATGTTATCCAGTCACCGATAGTCTATGTATTATCTTCATGATGCTTGCTTGACTATTGCTTGCCTGGAAACCTTTATCTTCCGCTGCTTATCATATAGGTTCATTTCTGTCGTTTGTCTTCAAAGCCTTCGTGTTTTGAAGAATTTCGTAAAAATCACCTATTCACCCCCTCTAGTCGATAACTTGCACTTTCAATTGGTATCAGAGCTAGGTGCTCCCTTGTTCTGTGTGATTTGGTTTAACCACCTGGAGTTTTAGCTATGTTGACTGCAGGGGTAATCAAAGTCTCCGTTGCGTGTCCCGTCTTCGATGGCACTGATTACCCCTACTGGAAGAATAAGATGCGTATGCATCTTGAAGCTATTGACGTCGACCTCTGGTATGTCGTCAAAAATGGCGTTCCCAAGGTCGGTGAAGGTGTCACTCCTGCGGATGTCAAGAAGTTCATTCAACTGGATTCAACTGCCAAGAATATCATCTGTGGTCATCTGACCAAAGGACAGTATGGCCGTGTGAGTGCTTTGGAAACATCGAAGCTAGTCTGGGACTGTCTCTCCATGGTCAACGAAGGCGTCTCAACCCAAAGAGACTCAAGGATCAGTGTTCTCCGCAACCTCTTCAACCGCTTCAAGAGAAACGACAATGAGAACGTCCAGGTCACATTTGATCGCCTCACAGATATTACCAATGAGTTTCATGCACTCGGCACCACTGAGATCACAAAGCATGAAATCGTCAAGACACTCCTGAGATCACTCGACAGCTCATTTGACACCCTGGCCCTGATGATTCAAGAATGTCCTGACTACAAGACTCTCGATCCGTCTGACATACTTTAGAGGCTCAACACACATGAGTTTCAACTATCTGAGAAAAGAGACATCTATGGACCCAACTATGGTCGAACTCGCGCTTTGAAGGCAAAGGTTGTTTCATCATCTGAAGAAGAATCTGACTGCAATTTTGAAGATCCTGAAGACATTGGGAGAGAACTAGCGATGCTTGTGAAGAAGTTTCGAAGGTTCTCAAGGAAGAAAAAAATTCGGAAAGTATTCAAGATCCAGCTCAAGAAATGATGAAGCTTCCTCTCGTGACTACAAGAAGAGAACTTGCCACAAGTGCAAGAAATGGTCACTACATCTCTAAGTGTCCACTGTGGTACAAAGAAAACAACAACAAGAAGAAGAGCAAGGAATATGATTCTGATGACAAGAAGAAAAAGAAGTTCTCAAAGTCTTCTTACAAGTCTTCGTCAAAGTCTTCATCACACAAGAAGAGGTAGTCTGGCAAGGCTCGTGCTTTTGTTGGCAAAGAGATGGATTCAGAGGAGGACTCTGATAACCCACAAGTGTAGGGGATCTGTTGTAGCCTCTTTCGATAAGTAAGAGTGTCGAACCCAACGAGGAGCTAAAGGCAGAACAAATATTCCCTCAAGTTCTATCGACCACCGATACAACTCTACGCACGCTTGACGTTTACTTTACCTAGAACAAGTATGAAACTAGAAGTACTTTGTAGTTCTTGTGGGATAGGTTTACAAGAATATAAAGAGCACGTAAGTATAAACTAGGGGCTGTTAAGATAAAGAAACAATAAAGTTAATGATAGCGAGTGTGGAAAAGTGGTGGTAGGAGTTGCGAAATTGCCCCTAAGCAATTGACTATGTTACTAGACCGATATCAAGTTTTATGTGGGAGAGGCCATTGCTAGCATGTCATCCCTTACTTGGAATTCTATGCACTTATGATTGGAACTATTAGCAAGCATCTGCAACTACTAACGTTCATTAAGGTAAAACCGAACCATAGCATTAAGATATATTGGTCCCCCTTCAATCCCGTATGCATCAATTTCTACGCTAGGTTGAAGCTTCGGTCACTCTTGCCCTCCAATATGTAGTCCTATCAACATAGAACTAACCCTATGGTGTGATCCACACGCACGCTCATATGGTGGGAACCAAAGGACAACAACATAACCACACGCAATTTAAATCAATCATAGCAATTCACCAATCACCGATAGGACAACGATAATCTACTCAGACATCATAGGATGGCAACACATCATTGGATAATAATATGAAGCATAAAGCACCATGTTCAAGTAGAGGGTACAGCGGGTTGCGGGAGAGTGGAGTTCTTTAGATAGATGGTGGAAGGTGATGGAGATATTGGTGAAGACGACGGAGGTGTTGGTGTAGATCGCCGTTACACGATGATGGCCCCGGTGGCACTCCGGTGCCACCGGAAGTAAGGGGGGAGAGAGCCCCCCTCCTTCTTCTTCTTCCTTGACCTTCTCCCTAGGTGGGAGAAGGGTTTCCCTTCTGGTCCATGGCCCCCATGGCGGCGGAGGGGCGAGAGCCCCTCCGAGATTGGATCTGTCTCTCTGTCTCTCTCAATTTCTGCGTTCCCAGATTCTGGCCCTTCACCGTTTCTTATATTCCCAGAGATCCGTAACTCCGATTGGGCTGATTTTTTGACACGATTTTTATCCGGATATTAGCTTTCTTGCGGCGAAAGAAGGGCATCAACCGCCTTACGGTGTGGCAAAGAGGGCCCAGGGCGCGCCCCCTTCCTGGTGGCCCACTCGGGCATCGTCTCATGTTGGTTCAGCTTCCCAAAATTCACATATATTCCAAAAAAAAATCTCCGTTCATTTTTATTCCGTTTGAACTCCGTTTGATATGGATATTATGCAAAACAAAAAACATGCAACAAACAGGAACTGGCACTGGGCACTGGATCAATATGTTAGTCCCAAAAAGTAGTATAAAAAGTTGCCAAAAGTATATGAAAGTTGTAGAATATTGGCATGGAACAATCAAAAATTATAGATACGACGGAGACGTATCAGCATCCCCAAGCTTAATTCCTGCTCGTCCTCGAGTAGGTAAATGATAAAAAAGATAATTTTTGATGTGGAATGCTACCTAGCATAATCTTGATCATGTAATCTAATCATGGCATGAATATTAAGACACGAGTGATTCAAAGCAATAGTCTATCATTTGACATAGAAGAATTAAATACTCGGGCATCCCAACAAACAATCAAGTCTTTCAAAATATCAATGCTAAAGAACGTTATCCCTACAAAATCATATAGTCTTTTATGCTTCCCTTTTCTTAACACAAGGTACCCCTCATGCCTATCCCGGTGTCAGCCAAGCAATTGTTTTCATACTTTAATTTTTCGAACCTTTTCAACTCTTCACGCAATACATGAGCGTGAGCCATGGACATAACACTATGGGTGGAATAGAAGGTGGTAGTAGACAAAAGGAGGGAGAAAGTCTCACATCAACTAGGCGTATTAATGGGCTATGGAGATGCCCATCAATAGATATCAATGTGAGTGAGTAGGGATTGCCATGTAACGTATGCACTAGAGCTATAAGTGTATGAAAGCTCAAAACAAAACTAGTGGGTGTGCATCAACTTGCTTGCTCATGAAGACCTAGGGCATTTGAGGAAGCCCATCATTGGAATATACAAGCCAAGTTCTATAATGAAAATTCCCATTAGTATATGGAAGTGACAACATAGGAGACCCTCTATCATGAAGTTCCTGGTGCTACTTTGAAGCACAAGTGTGGAAAAAAGATAGTAGCATTGTCCCCTTTTTCTTTTTCTTTTTCTTTTTTTCTTTTTTTCTTTTTTTTGGGCCTTCCTTTTTTTAATTGGCCTTTCTCTTTTTTATTTGGCCTTTCTTTTGGACTTTCTTTTTTTCCTTTTTTTCAAGGGACAATGCTCTAATAATGATGATCATCACACTTTTATTTACTTACAACTCAAAGATTACAACTCGAAGCTAGAACAAAATATGACTCTATATGAATGCCTCCGGCGGTGTACCAGGCTGTGCAATGATCTAGCGTAGCAATGACATCAAAAAACGGACAAGCCATGGAAACATCATGCTAGCTATCTTACGATCGTGCAAGGCAATATGACGATGATGGTGCATGTCATAATAAACGGAACGGTGGAGTTACATGGAAATATATCTCGGAATGGCTATGGAAATGCCATGATAGGTAGGTATGGTGGCTGTTTTGAGGAAGGTATATGGTGGGTGTATGGTACCGGCGAAAGTTGCGCGGTACAAGAGAGGCTAGCAATGGTGGAAGGGTGAGAGTGCGTATAATCCATGGACTCAACATTAGTCATAAAGAACTCACATACTTATTGCGAAAATATATTAGCCCTCGAAGCAAAAATACTACGACGCATGCTCCTAGGGGGAGGTTGGTAGGAGTTAACCATCGCGCGCCCCCGACCTTCACGCAAAGATAAACAATCAAAATACAATGCGCGCCAATTTGGTTACATAGTTTGGAGACCATACGTGCATGCTTCGGGAATCACAAACCTTAACACCAATATTTTTACTAGACCACAATCATTCACCAGTACCTCCCACATATTAGCATCTCTATATCGCAAAACTATTGCAAGGAATCAACCATATCATATTCAGCGATCTAAAAGTTTATGTAGGATTTTATGACTAACCATGTGAATGACCAATTCCTGTCAACTCTCTAAATAGATATAAGTGAAGCAAGAGAGTTTTAATTCTTTCTAAAAAAAGTTATGCCCACGCTCTAACAATTATAAGTGAAGCAAAAGAGCATTCTACAAATGGCGGTTTTCTATGTGAAGAGAAACAGTCAATCCAAACTTCAAATGATATAAGTGAAGCACATGAAGCATTCTATAAAGCCATACTCAAAAGATATAAGTGAAGTGAAAAGAGCATTCTATAAATCAACCAAGGACTATCTCATACCAGCATGGTTCATTTATTAAAAGAAAAAGAAAAGGCACACGACGCTCCAAGAGTTTACGCATATCATGTGAACGAAACGAATCTGAAAACATACCGATACTTGTTGAAGAAAGATGGGATGCCTTCCGGGGCATCCCCAAGCTTAGACGCTTGAGTCTCCTTGAATATTTACTTGGGGTGCCTTGGTGTCGGTGTACTAAGATAGGGGTACCTTAGTACCCCAACTTGTGCACGGGCAGTAGCAGCTTCCCGCGGCAGGGTTTACCACGTGCTCGCCGGGAACCTTTCTGGTTCCTATAAAGCCATTCAAAAACAAAGTATACAAGTCAGGAGATCAAGGCCCCGGCAAGTGGAGCTTGCCGGGAAGGCTACGCCAAGCTCAAGTTTATCACATTAACACAAGACCCTGGCAAGAGGAGCTTGCCAGGAAGACCAGAAGACTGCATCTCAGAAGACATGCCTCGGCGCACCCTGCGCCCCGGCAGGACCCGGGGAGCGACAAGCTTCTGGGCCCGGCAAGATCAAGACCCCGGCAAGGTGCTTGCCGGGGGAGGCCTGCGCTGTGTGCCCGCGCTCCAGCTCATCGGCCCACGCGTCGCCCTGGGGCCCTTCCAGGGGCGCGTGGTGGATGGCTGTGCAGCCTAGGGGACACGGTGGCGCGCCACGGTGACGAGGCTACCGTCGTGGCGAACGGAGGAGCATGGACAGGTGCTTTTGGGGTCGACGGTGACGGGCATTTAATGCCCTTGTCCCCCACTGTCAAGTTAGGTGAAGAACACTGTTCACGCACTATTCACGCACTGTTCCCGCACTGTTACAACTACCACCAAGGTTACATTTTTACCCTCCTCTACGTTGACACCTGTCGGTGACCCCTTGAGCTATAAAAGGAGGCCCATGCACAACGTAGAAAGGGTTCGGAACCTAGACAGCTCTCTGGCTCGGTGTAGCTAGTTCTTCAAGCTCCCGAGCTCAAGAACTCGATACAATCCAAGCAGGAGTAGGGTTCACGCGTCCGCGCGGCCCGAACCTGGGTAAACTGCCCGCGTGTGCTCCTCGATCCGCTCTTTGTGCTCCCTCCGCTCCCTTACCGCAACGAAAAAGGGGCTCCGGTCCCATAGGTGCTCGTGGTGGACAGTTTCCCCCGACATCTTTGGCGCGCCAGGTAGGGGGCGTCGAGGTTGTGCGAACCTGATCCGGCGCTCACGCGGGCGCAATCTTCATCAACCTCTCCAGCTTCATCAACTTCGTCAGCAACAGCAACATGGCCCCGAAGAAGAAGGCTTCGGAGGTCGGAGGCCAGTCTGCGTCGATTCCACCGCCACCAGAACCAACGGTGGGTGGAGGAGACGCCGGCGGAAGGGTGGTCGCCGGCGAGGAAACTCACGGCACCGCCAAGTCTAAGGACAAGACGGACGACCGGGCAAATTCCAAGGCCTCGGTCTCCGTAGACGCACCACGTCCTTCTCAGCAGACGACAGGCCAGCAGCGCCGTGGTACAGGAGGTACCATACGCTTGCTGGGCCAAGGACAAGCCGGAGGTTCGCGGGATGCTCAAGGCCACCGTCCTGGCACAAGCAAGGCGCGGTCGCCGGGGCGAGAGGCTGCTCCTTCTAACCCTGTTAGAAGTCCGAGCATATCTCGCTCCTCGCACCGCTCGCCGCCGCTCCCCTCCTCTCCAGCAGAAGCTCTCGCAAGACCGCAACTGCTTCTCGACTTCCCTCCAGCGGCAGACAAGGCCGAAGACTGGAGGGCGACGATCCAAAGCCTCATCGCCTTCGCCAACAACGACACGCCGCAGCAGCCGGCGACATCGCGGCCACGGCAAGTCGACCAGACGAAGGCCGACGGCGACAAGACCGCCGGGGGTGCAACCACCGTGCACTCCCCGCCGCGGAAGCAGAAGACGCCTCCCCGCCGGATCAACGTCGACGACGACTCCACGGCGTCGTCGGATCCGCGGGCTCGTCGGGACCAGCGCCAAGTCCTTGATGATCGGCGACAAGAGGATGCTCGGACGACAATCGAGCGCCGACGAGAAGCCCGGCGACAATCGGATCAGCGCGCTGGGACCGCTGTCGACACGCACGCGCCCGGTGAGCCAGGCGACTTGCCGTACGCGGCAGGTTGCCCTGCATTCACTCGTGAGCTGCGGCGCGTCCAGTGGCCCAGCATGAAAAACTTCAAGCCCGACGTACCCGAGAAGTACGACGGCAAGACGCACCCCTCGGAGTTCCTCAGCATATACACCATCGCGGTGCAGGCTGCCGGGGGACGCGACGAGAAGATACTAGCGAACTACTTCCCGCTAGTGCTTAAGCCAAACGTCCGTTTTTGGCTTATGCACTTGCCGGAAGGCTCCATTTCTTCGTGGGCAGATCTGTGCCACCAGTTTGTTGGAGCCTTCACGGGCGGCCACAAACTCCACGGCCAGGAGAGTGATCTCCACATCTTGGCCCAGAAGGAAGGAGAACCCCTGCGCAAGTACATTCAACGATTCAGCCGCGTGCAACACAACATTCCCGACGTCCACCCCGCCGCGGTTATCAGCGCGTTCCACCAGAACGTGCGTAACCGCCGCATGCGGGAAGAGATGGCTATGACCAAGATACGGGATGTCAGCGAGCTCTACGCTCTGGCTGACAAGTGCGCACGCGCCGAGGAGGGGAGGAGACTCCCCGGAGAGGACGCTGGCGCAGGGGGAAGCGACAGTGAGGACGCCGCCCCGGCAAAGAAGAGCCGGCGGCGAAACAACAGAAAGAAGAAGAGCAAGGAGGTGCTGGTCGTCGAGAAGTCCGGCAAGGAGGCTCCCGCCAAGACAGCACAGGCTGGCAGTTCCGGCAAGGAACCTGCCCCTGTAGCGGCAGCCGACAAGCAGGACGGCTCCGACAAGCAATATTGCAAGATCCACCGCACCAAGGGCCACGACCTTTCGAACTGCAAGCGAGTCGAGTACCTCGTAGAGCAGCGGAAAGCTGAATACGAGCGTCGCGACAAGGAGAAGGCCCAAGGTGGCGGAGGAGAGCCAAGCAAGAAGCGGCCATTCAACGGTCGGGGAGGACGCCGCGGCAAGGCCAAGCAGAGGCAAGGTGATCGACCTCCCCGGGGCCGCGACAAGGATGAGGAAGAAGACGACGACGACGACATGGAGGAAGGTGATAACAGCGAGCAGGAGTTCCAGAAGGCCACAGAAGTTCTGTGTGTCGACGGAGGCGCCTCTCTGCATACTTCCCACCGCCAACTCAAGCAGTGGGTGCGGGAAGTGAACGCAGCTGAGCCGCCCGTTGAGTCACACAGGCTGCTGAAGTGGTCCAGCACGCCCATCATTTTTGATCTTGAGGATCACCCTGACCGCACCACTGCGGTCGGGTGCTTGCCGATGTTGGTCTCACCCACCATCCGCAACCTCAAGGTCACCAAAATGTTGGTTGACGGCGGGGCCGGCCTGAACTTGATCTCCTCGGCTGTGATCAAGAAACTCCAGATCCCAGACGGCGAGCTCGAAGAAATCGGTTCGTTCCAAGGAATAAACCCGGGGAGGAGCAAGCCGAAGGGGAAGATTACTCTGCCAGTGACCTTTGACGGGGAGCTCAACTTCAGGACGGAGAGGATAACCTTTGACATGCCGATATCCCATTGCCATACAATGGGATACTTGGACGTCCTGCCCTCGCCAAGTTCATGGCAGCTTCCCACTACGCCTACAATGTACTCAAGATGCCGGGGCCGATAAGCGTCATCTCTGTCCATGGCGACAAGAAGGACGCGCTTATCTGCGCCGACAAGATATACCGGGATGCAGCAGCCGCAGCAGAAAGCAACACCCTTGCCGCTGAAGCTCCCGGGGGGAAGACCAAGACCAAGTCCGGCAAGAGCTCTGGGGCCCACTCCGGCAAACGCACCTCTCCGGAGTGCTGCGCTGCCGTCGAGGACGTTCCATCGAGCTCCACCGGCAAGTGCAAGAAGGGGATGGCTGCTCCACCGGCAACCAAGAAGGTGTCCGCCAAGGAGGATGGCACTGGTGGTACCTTCACCATCAATGCTACACTTGACAACAAATAGGAAAGCGCGCTCGTTGCCTTCCTGCGGGCGAATGTCAATGTGTTTGCGTGGCAACCATCTGACATCCCCGGCGTTCCCAGGAAGGTGATTGAGCACAAGCTTGCTGTTTGTCCTCATGCGCGGCCCGTCAAGCAGAAGGTCAGGAAGCAAGCCGTGGAGCGCCAAGAATTCATTGCCGAAGAAATCAAGAAGTTGGAAGCAGCAGGCCTGGTTAGAGGCGTGATCCATCCCACGTGGTTAGCAAATCCAGTTGTCGTGCGTAAGGCCAACGGGAAGTGGAGACTGTGTATAGACTTCACTGATGTGAATAAAGCATGTCCCAAGGATCCATTTCCCTTGCCGCGTATTGACCAGATTGTTGACTCCACCGCCGGATGTGAGCTGCTTTCCTTCCTTGATGCATACTCAGGTTACCACCAGATTTTCATGGCCAAGGAAGATGAAGAGAAGACTGCATTCATTACTCCATGTGGCACATATTGCTTCATACGCATGCCCTTTGGATTGAAGAATGCAGGCTCAACATTTGCAAGGGTGGTGCACACTGCTTTTGAGCCACAGATCCACAGAAATGTAGTAGCTTACATGGATGACATAGTGGTTAAAAGTAAGAGCAAAGATACCCTGATCCAAGACTTGGAAGAAACATTTGCAAATCTGCGCAAGATTCAGCTCAAGTTGAACCCCGAGAAGTGCGTCTTCGGAGTCCCCTCCGGCAAACTTCTCGGGTTCTTTGTGTCCCAGAGGGGGATTGAAGCCAATCCCGACAAGATAAAAGCCATCGAGCAGATCGAAGCCCCGAAGCGCGTCAAGGACGTAAGGAGACTTGCAGGTTGTGTGGCTGCCCTCAGTAGGTTCATTTCAAAGTCTGCAGAACGCGCCCTTCCTTTCTTCAAAATCTTGAAGAAGGCAGGTCCTATGAAATGGACTCCGGAAGCGGAGGCAGCGCTGCAAGACTTGAAAGGATACCTATCCTCCACTCCAATACTTGTCGCACCTAGGCCACAAGAGAAGTTGCTGATGTACTTAGCAGCAACCAATCAAGTGGTTAGTGCTACGTTGGTAGCGGAAAGGGAGGCAGAGGAAGAGCCCACACCTCCGGCAAGCGAATCCAGCGACAAGCAGGGGACTCCACCGGCAAGCTCTGGCCCCGATAAGGACAACTCTGCGCAGGAGCAAGGAGAAGTGCGAAAGAGGATGGTACAACGCCCAGTGTATTTTGTAAGTTCCCTCTTGCAGGGGGCTAGATCGAGATATTCTGGGGTGCAGAAGTTGCTTTTCGGCCTCCTCATGGCCTCGAGAAAGGTGCGCCATTACTTCCAAGCACACGAGATAACAGTGGTCACTCGCTTTCCGTTGAAGAGGATATTGCAGAATCCAGAAGCAACAGGCAGGATCGTCGAGTGGGCACTGGAGCTGTCAAGCTTTGGTCTCAAGTTTGAGAGTACTTCAACCATACAGAGCAGAGCTTTGGCAGAGTTTATAGCGGAATGGACCCCAACGCCGGATGAAGAAGTTCCAGAGACAAGCGTCCCCGTACAAGAACCGAGCAGCGAATGGGTAATGTACTTTGATGGTGCTTTCTCGCTGCAAGGCGCCGGTGCCGGCGTGGTACTCATAGCGCCCACCGGAGAGCACCTCAAGTATGTTGTCCAGATGCACTTTCCCAAGGAACAAGCGACAAACAATACTGCTGAGTATGAAGGTTTGCTTGCCGGCCTCAGGATTGCGGCCGAACTTGGGATCAAGAAGTTGATTGTGCGGGGAGATTCGCAGTTGGTGGTCCAACAAGTAAATAAGAGTTACCAGAGCCCTTTGATGGAAGCTTATGTAGATGAAGTGAGGAAGCTTGAAGAGCACTTTGAAGGTCTGCAAATGGAGCACGTCCTGAGAGCTCAGAATGATATTGCAGATGGCCTCTCAAAGTGTGCTGCAATGAAGTTACCTGTGGAACCAGGGACCTTCCTGCTCAAGCTAACTCAGCCATCCGTTACACCATCAGTAGGGCAAAGTAAGAAGAGAAAGATGGTCTCCGGCGACTACTTGCCGACGGATCTTCCCGAAGCCGCCGCCAAGGTCCCCAAGATCAACAACCAGAACGCTGAGGAACAGCTTGCTCCTGCAGATCCAAGGGTCTGTACAGTTGAAGCAAGCGTTCCCGACAAGCCTTGCCCCGGCAGGCTTGCCGGGGAACCATCAGCTCCGGCAGAGCCAGAGGTTCTTGCCGTAGAAGCTGAGGTTCCCGCAGCGGCCCACATGCCTTTAGTCCTTGCCGTTGAGCCTCGGGCTCCGGCATGGGTGCAGCAAATCGTCCGTTTTTTGCAAACTGGAGAACTTCCCGACGACCCAGAAGAGATAGAGAAAATAACCAGGCAGTCAAGTATGTACCAGTTCGTGGATAACGAACTGTATAGAAGAAGACTCAATGGTGTCAGGTTGAAGTGCATCTCCAGAGAGGATGGACAGAAGCTGTTGGCAGAGATACATGGAGGCATATGTGGCCACCACATTGGTGCAAGGGCACTTGCCGGGAAGGCATTCCGGCAAGGGTTCTTTTGGCAAGAAGCCCTCCAAGATGCAACTGCACAAGTAAGCAAGTGTGAAGCGTGCCAGTTCCATGCCAAGCAAATTCACCAGCCAGCTCAAGCTCTCCAGACGATCCCTTTGTCCTGGCCCTTCTCGGTCTGGGGGCTCGATATCCTCGGCCCCTTTCCCCGCGCCGTCGGGGGCTTTGAGTACTTGTACGTTGCGATCGACAAGTTCACAAAGTGGCCAGAAGTGGAACCAGTGAGAAAGGTGACAGCACAGTCAGCAGTCAGGTTCTTCAGGTCAATTGTTTGCCGTTTCGGGATCCCTAACAGGATCATCACCGACAACGGTACACAATTCACTAGTCGCACCTTCATGCAGTACGTCCAAGACCTTGGCGCCAAGGTCTGTTTCGCTTCTGTTGCTCACCCGAGGAGCAATGGTCAAGCGGAGAGGGCCAATGCTGAAGTGCTGCGCGGGCTCAAGACAAGAACCTTCGACAGGCTGCGCAAGTGCGGAAGAAACTGGATAGAGGAGTTGCCGGCGGCTCTTTGGTCAATCAGAACGACACCAAGTCGAGCCACCGGACAGACACCCTTTGCCCTTTTCTATGGGGCAGAGGCAGTTCTCCCCACGGAACTCGTATACGGATCTCCTCGAGTACTCGCTTATGATGAGCTCGAGCAAGAGCAACTGCGACAAGATGATGCATTGCTCCTCGAGGAGGAACGTCTCCAGGCTGCTGTACGAGCTGCTCGATACCAGCAAGCCTTGCGCCGCTATCATAGCCGCAAGGTTAAAGCCAGGAGTCTCGAGGAAGGCGACCTTGTTCTTCGGCGTGTTCAGTCTGCCAAGAATTCCAACAAGTTGACGCCGAAGTGGGAAGGCCCTTATCGGGTGAGACAAGTCACAAGGCCCGGCGCTGTCCGCCTTGAGACCGAAGAAGGCTTACCGGTGAGCAATTCCTGGAACATAGAGCATCTTCACAAGTTTCACCCATAAGGCGCGGTTGCCGTGATCCATTCCGGCAACCACCTTTTGTACGAGTCTTGCCGCTGTTGCATGTAAACCTTTGTACAAAGCCGGGCGCAGATCCCGTGCATCAGTAAAGCTTTTGTGTTTCGCACTATTCGCCATTTCCATGCTTTTCTTTGTTATTTGCATGCATTGTTTGGCATCTTGTGCAACCTACATCTCCGGTAAGCATTAATGGGCCGAGAAGCCCTATACTAGTTTTCCCTTCTCTTCTTCTTTCCCTCTTAAGCAGAAGGAACGTTCCTCGCGCACAAGTTTGCCGGGGGGGGAAGGAGGTGGAAGACGAACCAAGTGCTGTTCAAGAAAGAAAAGCCTTGTCGGAGGACAGGCAACCTATGAAAGCTAAGTTACCAGAATTTGAGCAGTTCAAAATTTTAAATTTTAGTTATCTTCCTTGAACAACCACACTTTGTATGGTAAACCTGTGCGCGGAGGAACCTACCCGTGGCTAGCCGCACCCTTACTTTGTTTTCGAGTACGCTCAACGACTTAAGTGAGCTGCGACAAGTGTCACGCCCTTGCTTCGTTTTCGAGTTCGCTCAGCAAGCTAAGTGCGTTGCGACTAGCTGCGGCAAGGTTACTTGCCGGTAAGGCCTTTGCCAGTAGGCTGCTCAGAGTCCAGCACTCAGCGCTCGCGGCAAGGGCCCCTTGCCGGCAAGTTCCCTAAAAGCGTAGGGTGAAAAGCATACAAAGTAAAGGACCAAAAGCAAGGGAGATAACAATGCGTCAATTGCTCGGAAATAAGATAATATATTACAGAGATAACTTGTCGCAATAACTAATTGATTCATGTTCATAACACACTTTGCAGCAGCAAAGGAAACAGAAAGGAGGAAGCCTAGTTTACGCGGTCGCCTTCACGCCTTGAGATCTTGTTCACCTTGGTGACGATGTGGGCGACCTGTGCCTTCAACGCCTCCTGATCTGCATCGTCCGGCAAGCTGCGGAGGACGTTGACAAGATTGATGCCAGGGTTGCGGTAGATTATCTTCGTCAAGACGCGCTCCAAGGTACCCGCGCAGAGCTGACGCGACTCCTCGGCCAGCTGCGCGGGGAGCTTCTCCTGCAGCCGTGCAAGCGCCGGCGCGATTCCCCTAAAGAAGAGACTTAACTTGGCGTTGTGGGGGAGGTTCGCGTCTGGAGAGTACACAAGATGCTCCACCCTCAGCGCCATCAGCTCCTTGTCAATGTTGGCAGCAGAGGCGACCAGATCGTCGGTCCACTGCTCCACAGCCCGGGTGAAGTTGTTCGCTGAAGTGGCGGCGCTCTCCACTAGGCCTCGTTCCTTGCGGAGCTCGTCCTTCAGCTTCGTTTCGCGGTCCCGGGCAGCGTCAAGTGAATCAGTCAAGGTGGAGACCTTCAACTCCAAGTCAGCGATTGAATCTTTGGCAGCAGTAAGCTCGTCGCCCTTCTTGGAGAGGCGTACCTGCAAGTCTGAGTTGGTATGGGCATCTTTCTCGCGCTCCACGTTGAGCGCGGTGACCCTGTCCTCGCTCGCCTTCAGGTACCGCTCCAGTTGCTCCACCTTGAGCTCCAGCTCCCTCTTGGCGGTTTCCACGGCGGCAGCAGCTTCCTTTGCCTCCTTCAGGGCCCCGCCAAGAGCCTGCTCCCGGGCGGTGAGCTCGTCGTCATGGGCGTCGAGCTCAACCTTCCGCTGGTTGAGCGCCCCTTCCCGCCGAGATAACTCCTCGGCGGCCAGCCGCTGCCGCTCCTCTGCCTCAGCCTTCTCCAGGAGGAAGGCTTGCTGCTCCTCGGCAAGCCCTTCACGCTCCTCCGCCAAGTTGCAGAGAGCTGCCTGGTTGGCGACGCGGAGTTCGGCAGCACGCTTCTCCAAATCGACTCCAGCCTTGGCGGCAAGAGCTTCCCGGGAATCCAGCTTCGCCTGCCTGGCCCGGTAAAGGGCCAGTAGCCGGCGAAGGAGCTTCTCTTCTTCGGGCTCGTCTCCACTGCCAAGTGCTTCGACAATCTTCAACCCCGCGGAGGCGAGGACCTCTCCATCAAATGTCTCTCCCTTCACGGGGGCTCGCGACGAGGACCCCCAAGGGACTTGTATGAAGACGCCATTGGGGGCCTCAAGATAAATGCCTGGCTGCTCCTTGGCGGCGGAGGGATCGGCGGCCGGTGCAGCGCTTGATGCTCCTGCTGCATCCGGGCCAGCAGTGTGGTCGCCGTCCCCCTCCCCAGCCGCGGCGTCTGCGGCCGGGGCGGTCTCCTCAGCGGCAGGCTCGTCGGCCCCTGCCATGCCCTCAGTGGCAGTGGCGTTGCCGCCGTCGCCTTGCGCGCCCTCCTCGCCGGCTGCCTCAGTCTCCATCCGCTCCGGCGCAGGAGGATCTAGCAAAAGAAAAGAAAAGATCAAGCAAATATCCAAAAAGACAAGTCCAAGAAGAAGAAGCTACAAGACTTACCTTCGCGGACTTCCTCGACGACAGGCTCCCTCGCCGGGGAGTCCTCCCTTGGCGGTGGAGCGGTGGCCCCTGCTGGCGGAGGGCTGCCCGCGCCCTCCCTTGGCGGGGTGGCCACCCTTGTCGGGCTGCTCGCCCTTGGCGGGGTGCCCGCCCTCGGCGGGGTGCCCGTCCTTTGCGGAGCGCTCTCCCTCGCCGGAGAGTTCACCTTCGGCGGGGAGGGTGGAACCTGGGGCTCGTCGGGGGCAGTCTCCGGGCGCTCCTGCGGCTGCGGCTCCACTTCTGCACAAGACGAACAAGACAAACATGGCAACAAGGTATTAGTACAAGCAAAAACTTCAAGCGCGCCCGACGAACAGAAAGTTCGAGACCAGACTTACGCTGGGGGCTGTGCTGGGGGCTGCTCCTCGGAGCAGCGGGTTGATCCGGCAAGTTCGTCGCCGGCGCATCCCCTGTCGCCGCGACGGGCGAGTCGTCTTCGACCTCAACCACGGGGATCTTGGCCCTCTTCGCCATCCGCTGGGTCAGGGTCCTGAAAGCAAAGCAAGAACAAGATCAGAATCATCAAAGAAAGAATCAAGGCAGAATCGAAGAAGTTACAAATTACAAATGCTTACTCCTCTTCCTCGTCGTCGTCGGAGCTGAGGGCGGAGAAATCGAACTCCACCTGAGTTGCTCCCGCGCGAGGAGCAGGAGGAGAAGGCTCCCTCGGGCGCTTGGCGGTCTCCGGGGCTGGGGGCTGCGAAGACCCAGCCTCCGTTGACGCCGAGGCCCGAGGAGCAGGCGGAGCGGCCGTTCCGCTCCGGGAGGATCCCCCTCCGCTTGGCGCTGGCGCGCGGGGCGCCTCCGTCGCGGCTTGGCTCGCTCTGGTGGCGCGCGCCGCCCGGCGAGCAGGCTGCTGTCGAGGCGCCTGCGTCCTCGTCGCTGTAGCCGCCTTGCGGAGACGTTTCCTCGGCGCTTGCGTGGGACTTGTCGGAGGCGGGAGTTCTCCGAGGACGAGGAGGCGTCATCGTCGTGTCCTAGAGATCCGCCGGTGTCTTCATCGGCCTCGACGTCTTCCTCCTCCTCCCCAGCAGGCCCGCTGGGTCCAACATCCTGCCCTGCGGCCTCGCTCCCTCCGGCGGCTCCGCTCCCTCCGGCACCTCTGCTCCCTCTGGCAACCTCGCCTCCTGCGGCGGCCTCGCTCACAATCCCGGGAATCCCGGCATGCCTCAGGGAAGGAACCCCGGCAAGCTCGTCGGGCGGAAGCTTGAGCAGCCTGCGGATCTCTGCCTCCTCTGCTTGGCACGCCTCGTCCGCGGCCTGCGCCTCGTCGACGGTGAATCCAAAATCTCCCGCCGCTGCGGCTGCGGCGGCCTCTTCCATCCGGGAAGCGATATAGGCTATATCCCGCTCCGTGGTGGCCCGGGTGAGACCCTTGTTCTCCTCGGTGTTCTTGGGCACCTCGACCAGGTTGTCGAAGAAACTCAGAATTGCGTCCGGCGGAGGCTCTATCCAGGTGGGGTCGACGCCGTGGGAGTCGCACGCGGGCATCATCGCGCACAAGGAATCCCGGGCAGTGCTGTTGCACAGTGGCACCACTCCCCGGGAAGATCTAAACCACTCTGGATGGGCCGGGTCATGCTTGAAGAGTTCCCGGACCATACCCTTCAGCTCCAAAGCAGTGAAGTTGAAGTTCAATCCCGGGCGCAGCCTCATAATATCCGCCGCATTGCCAAATTCCCATGCTGGCCTTTTCCTTTCTTGTAAAGGGGCAATGCGGCGGCGGAGGAAATCTGCCCCTACCTCTCCGATGGTCAGTTTAGCTACCCGGAGACGAAGTATCCTGATAAGGGCAATATTGAGCTTGCCGTCCTCCGGGGCCAATTCGCTCCAGTCTCTGCCGCGCACTATGGCTGTTGTGCGCGGCGCAGTGAAGGGCTCCGGCCTATCCTCTACTACCCAGCACCAATCTGCGCGCCATTCTTCCCACTTGCCGCAGAGTTCTCCCTTCAGGTATGAGTCCTTCTTATTCAACCGGAAGATCCAGGAGATACCGCCGGAGAGGGGAGCGCCAGCCTCTACTCTAGGCATAAAGAAATGGCGAAAGAGCGCTACGTTTGGATGGATCCCCACATAGTTTTCGCGCAGATGTGCGAAAACCGCCATCGTAAGGATGGCGTTGGGGGTAAAGTCTAGGAGGTGGAGGCCATATGTGTTCATAATGTCACAGAAAAACTCCGAGTACGGAGGGTACAATCCACAGTGGAAGAAGACAGCAAAGAAGAAATACCCGCCGGGAAACAGATCTCTGGCGACGGCGGGGAAGACTCTGGTGCGGGGATGAGCTTTGGTCTCCCCAGACCAGAAGAGGTAGTACTTGTTCCACAGCTCCCTCGCGCTGAGCCTCGGCGCGAAGACCACGTTCCTCTTCCGCAGGGCGGCAAGCTTCGCCGCCTGCTCGGACTTCTCCCTCTTGGTCTTCTCCGCTTTCGCCTTCTCGCTCTTCGGAGCCATGGCGGAGGCGGCGGGGGAAGGGACGAGGAACTCGACGGCGCCGCGGATGCGGAAGACGGCGGAGGAGGGGTGGAGGCAAAGAGCGGCGGAGGTTTTCTGGAGGATGAAGACGCAATGAAGACGAAGGAGGGAAACTGCCCCTGCTCCCTCTGCTTTTAAGGGGGGAGTGGGGGACGCTCCGCATTTCCCATTAAAGAACGAGGCCACGATCTCTCCCACGACGCCGCAATCGACGCGTGCCGTTAGGGAGGGGCGCGACGGATGCGGAAGGGGATTCGGCGTGCGGTGGGCCGCGCGTGCCCGTGCACTGTTTTGGGCCTGGCCCAACAGCGCTCGGCACCGTGTGTGGCCCAGGCCCGGGGGCTCCTGTCGGTGTACTAAGATAGGGGTACCTTAGTACCCCAACTTGTGCACGGGCAGTAGCAGCTTCCCGCGGCAGGGTTTACCACGTGCTCGCCGGGAACCTTTCTGGTTCCTATAAAGCCATTCAAAAACAAAGTATACAAGTCAGGAGATCAAGGCCCCGGCAAGTGGAGCTTGCCGGGAAGGCTACGCCAAGCTCAAGTTTATCACATTAACACAAGACCCTGGCAAGAGGAGCTTGCCAGGAAGACCAGAAGACTGCATCTCAGAAGACATGCCTCGGCGCACCCTGCGCCCCGGCAGGACCCGGGGAGCGACAAGCTTCCGGGCCCGGCAAGATCAAGACCCCGGCAAGGTGCTTGCCGGGGGAGGCCTGCGCTGTGTGCCCGCGCTCCAGCTCATCGGCCCACGCGTCGCCCTGGGGCCCTTCCAGGGGCGCGTGGCGGATGGCTGTGTAGCCTAGGGGACATGGTGGCGCGCCACGGTGACGAGGCTATCGTCGTGGCGAACGGAGGAGCATGGACAGGTGCTTTTGGGGTCGACGGTGACGGGCATTTAATGCCCTTGTCCCCCACTGTCAAGTTAGGTGAAGACCACTGTTCACGCACTGTTCACGCACTGTTCACGCACTGTTCCCGCACTGTTACAACTACCACCAAGGTTACATTTTTACCCTCCTCTACGTTGACACCTGTCGGTGACCCCTTGAGCTATAAAAGGAGGCCCATGCACAACGTAGAAAGGGTTCGGAACCTAGACAGCTCTCTGGCTCTGTGTAGCTAGTTCTTCAAGCTCCCGAGCTCAAGAACTCGATACAATCCAAGCAGGAGTAGGGTTTTACGCGTCCGCGCGGCCCGAACCTGGGTAAACTGCCCGCGTGTGCTCCTCGATCCGCTCTTTGTGCTCCATCCGCTCCCTTACCGCAACGAAAAAGGGGCTCCGGTCCCATAGGTGCTCGTGGTGGACAGTTTCCCCCGACACTTGGGCATCCCCAAGCTTGATCTCTTGCCTCTCCTCCTTCTTCTCACATCGAGACATCCTCAGTCTTCGAACACTTCATCCACACAAAACTTAACCGAACTTTGAGTGGCGGGGTTGGTGCATATGATCAATAAAATCCCATCATGTACTGCTCTAACATTATTGTACAATTATTAACAAACATTACCCACAGTATGCTATCACAATTATATGGCCCCAAGTCAAGGAGGCATCAACAAGAATTCAAACATATGCAAATAATGAAGTTATAACAGCAATCTGTGAAAACAGGACAGTCTGTAGTAATTTGAACATTAAACATACTTCTGTAACTCTAAAAATTCTGGAAAAATTAGGAAAAATCAACAATTTGTGTAGCAAGACTTTGCAAAAAGTTTCAGATCCTTTCGACATTCCAGTAAAAAAATGTAAAATCGCGCACTATAGCCAAAGTTTTTGTTTTTGCACCGCACAAACCAACAAGCAGTTTAATCATCCTAAAGGAAACTCTTGTCACATTATTTTTATAATACAATGTAATTGTACAAGGGGATAATTATTTTTATTGAAAAGTTTCTGTAATCAAGGTTCAGAAACTTTCCATGGGCATGAACAAAGTTCAAGGCTAGCTCCCACTTTAACAATGCTCGTCTTTCTCACTTTCGCTTTTCTTTTTGAAAAAGTTTTAGGTTCCCCTCTTTATTTTTTTGTTTTAAAACTTTATAAAAGCACTCAACAGAAATAAATGACTCTCTAAAACTTCCGGGTTGTCTCCCTGGCAGCGCTTTCTTTAAATCCATTAAGCTAGGCATATAGTGCTCAAGTAATGGATCCACCCGGATCCCAAGGTATATCAAAGCCAATTTTAATTAGCAATGATTTGGCATTTAGTAGTGAGCACAAAGTGATATGTGTCATGAAACAACGAAGTCTAACTCTCTTCATATGCATAGGCATGTCATACAAGAACAATTCATGCACATCAAGTAAAGGCCAATGCATAGTATAAGCAGTTTCTTCTTGCAATTTTATCATGTTGGAAACATAGAGAGGCAGAGATGTAGTTCCTCTCTCATAATAATTGCAAGTAGGAGCAGCAAGCACATGCATATTATATTCATCAAAATCATCGTGTGTAACAGAAAAAGGCAACCCATCAATATAATCCTTAATAAATGCAAACTTCTCCAATATAGTGTAGTTTGGAGAATTCAAAAAGATAATAGGGCTATCATGTGTGGTGCAATAGCAACTATCTCATGTTTAACATAAGGAACTATAGCAAGTTCATCTCCATAAGCATAATTCATATTGGCATCTTGGCCACAAGCATAGCAAGCATCATCAAAAAGGGATATTTCAAAAGAATCAGCGGGATCATAGCAGTCATCATAGCTATCATCCTTCAGTAAACACGAAGGGAAATTAAACAATGTATGAGTTGAAGAGTTACTCTCATTAGAAGGTGGGCACGGGTAGCTAATCCGCTCTTCCTCCTTTTGTTCTTCGCCCTCCTCCTCATCTTTTTCATCCAATGAGCTCACAATGTCATTGATTTCTTCTTCCATAGACTCCTGTAAAATATTAGTCTCTTCTTGGACAGCGGAGACCTGCTCAATAAACGCATAAATATTGGAGTTATATTCATAATTCAAATAGAAATATTTCAATATAGCAAGATTTTCAGGCCTAGGAATATCATCATCAAAAGCATCATTCTTTTTAAACAGAGATTCAATTTCATAAGCACCCTTAAAAGCAACGAATTCTTCTATTTGTTCCACATAATAATAATCATATATACCATTAGCATAAGAAGCTAAGGTTTCATTATCATTAAATTTTCATGAAAAGGGAAGGTGTGGAGCCTTCATCCTAGAGCAACAAGTATAATCATATCTCAAGCATAGTTGCCGAGCATACCAATGCAACAAATGAATTTGATCCCATAACAGTTTCCCTTTTTGTGTCAAGCGATAATCCCTAAAGTATTCACGTTGATCCAACGTTACTCCCATTACATAGTTGAATGGGGTTTTCTCAGGATTATCAAAGTAGTACATCATATCTTTCACATAATGAGCATCAAGGGTTTTAGGAGGTTCCCCATCTCCATGAGTAGCAAGTACACCTAAGTTTTTTGGTATTTCGTGTTCCATAACCATAACTAAAGATAGAGAACAACTCAGAACAGCAAATAAAATCTACTTAGTGATAAAGCAAACAAGCACACATGAGAATATTCACCCCACGCTATTGTCCCCGGCAATGGGGCCAGAAAAAGGTCTTGATAACCCACAAGTGTAGGGGATCAGTTGTAGCCTCTTTCGATAAGTAAGAGTGTCCAACCCAACGAGGAGCTAAAGGCAGAACAAATATTCCCTCAAGTTCTATCAACCACCGATACAACTCTACGCACACTTGACGTTTACTTTACCTAGAACAAGTATGAAACTAGAAGTACTTTGTAGTTTTTGTGGGATAGGTTTGCAAGAATATAAAGAGCACGTAAGTATAAACTAGGGGCTGTTAAGATAAATAAACAATAAAGTTAATGATATCGAGTGTGGAAAAGTGGTGGTAGGAGTTGCGAAATTGCCCCTAAGCAATTGACTACGTTACTAGACCGGTAGCAAGTTTTATGTGGGAGAGGCCATTGCTAGCATGTCATACCTTACTTGGAATTCTATGCACTTATGATTGGAACTATTAGCAAGCATCCACAACTACTAACGTTCATTAAGGTAAAACCCAACCATAGCATTAAGATATATTGGCCCCCCTTCAATCCCGTATGCATCAATTTCTATGCTAGGTTGAAGCTTATGTCACTCTTGCCCTCCAATACGTAGTCCTATCAACATACAACTAACTCTATGATGTGATCCACACGCGCGCTCATATGATGGGCACCAAAGGACAGCAACATAACCACAAGCAATTTAAATCAATCATAGAAATTCACAAATCACCGATAGGACAACGATAATCTACTGAGACATCATAGGATGGCAACACATCATTAGATAATAATATGAAGCATAAAGCACCATGTTCAAGTAGAGGGTACAGCGGGTTGCAGGAGAGTGGACCGCTGTAGATAGATGGGGGAAGATGATGGAGATGTTGGTGAAGATGACGAAGGTGTTGGTGTAGATCGCCGTCACACGATAATGGCCCCAGTGGCACTCCGGTGCCACCGGAAGCGAGGGGGAGAGAGCCCCCTCCTTCTTATTCTTCCTTGACCTTCTCCCTAGGTGGGAGAAGGGTTTCCCTTCTGGTCCATGGCCTCCATGTCGGCGGAGGGGCGAGAGCCCCTCCGAGATTGGATCTGTCTCTCTGTCTCTCTTTGTTTCAACGATCCCAGATTCTGGCCCTTCACCGTTTCTTATATTCCCGGAGATCCGTAACTCCGATTGGGCTGATTTTTTGACACGATTTTTATCCAGATATTAGCTTTCTTGCGGCGAAAGAAGGGCATCAACCGCCTTACGGTGTGGCCACGAGGGCCCAGGGCGCGTCTGCCCTTGGTGGGCGCGCCCCCCTACCTCGTGGCCCACTCGGGCATCGTCTCATGTTGGTTCCGCTTCCCAAAATTCTCATATATTCCAAAAACAAATCTCCGTCCATTTTTATTCCGTTTGGACTCCGTTTGATATGGATATTTGCTACTTCTCGAGCTTGCGTTGTATTCCCTCGAAGAGGAAAGGGTGATGCAGCACAGTAGCGTAAGTATTTCCCTCAGTTTTTGAGAACCAAGGTATCAATCCAGTAGGAGACCACGCATGAGTCCCTCGCACCTGCACAAACAAATAAGAACTTCGCAGCCAACGCGATAAGGGGTTGTCAATCCCTTTACGATCTCTTACGAAAGTGAGATCTGATAGAGATGATAGTTTGATATTTTTGGTATTTTTTATTATAAGAACAGAAAGTAAAAGCGGAAAAGTAAAGTAGACTGTACATTGATATGTTGAGAATAGACTCGGGGGCCATAGTGTTCTCTAGTGGCTTCTCTCATAATAGCGATATTCTACGGCGGGTAAACAAATTACCATCAAGCAATTGATAGAAAAGCGAATAATTATGAGACTATCTAGGCATGATCATTATATATAGGCATCACGTCCGAGACAAGTAGACCGAAACGATTCTGCATCTACTACTATTACTCCACACATCGACCGCTATCCAGCATGCATCTAGTGTATTAAGCTCATAAGAATGGAGTAATGCCTTAAGCAAGATGACATGATGTAGAGGAATAAACTCAAACATTGTGATATAAACCCCATCTTTTTATCCTCGATGGCCACAATACAATACGTGCCTTGCTGCCCCTACTGTCACTAGGAAAGGACACCACAAGATTGAACCCAAAGCCAAGCACTTCTCCCATTGCAAGAACTATAGATCTAGTAGGCCAAACCAAACCAATAATTCGAAAAGAGACTTGCAAGGATATTATAATCATACATAAAGAGTTCAAAGAAGAACCAAATATTTCTCAAAGATAATCTTGATCATAAACCCACAATTCATCGGATCTCGACAAACACACCGCAAAAAGAGATTACATCGAATAGATCTCCTCGAAGACCGAGGAGAACTTGGTATTGAGATCCAAAGAGAGAGAAGAAGCCATCTAGATACTAGCTATGGACCCGAAGGTCCGTGGTAAACTACTCACATCTCATGGTGAGGCGATGATGATGATGTAGAAGCACACCGTGGAAGATCCCCCCCTCCGGCGGAGCTCCAGAACAGGCCTCAAGATGGGATCTCACGGGAACAGAAGGTTACGGCGGTGGAACTAGGGTTTTCTCTATTGTTCTGATAGTTTCGGGGTACGTAGGTATATATAGGAAGAAGGAGGGCACCGGGGTCCAGACGTGGGGCCCACGAGGCAGGGGGCGCGCCCGGTAGGGGGGGGGGCGCCCCCCACCCTCGTGGCTGCCACGTTTTCCTTATTCCGTGGTTCTCAAGTCTCCCGTGCGTGATTTTCTCCAATAATATCTCTCCCGAAGGTTTCATTCCGTTTGGACTCCGTTTGATATTCCTTTTCTGTAAAACCCTGAAATAGGCAAAAAAAAACAGCAATCTGGACTAGGCCTTTGGGTTAGTAGGTTAGTCCCAAAAATAATATAAAGGTGTATAACAAAGCCCATTAAACATCCAAAACATCATAAATAATATCATGGAACAATCCAAAATTATAGATACGTTGGAGACGTATCAAGCATCCCCATGCTTAATTCCTGCTCGTCCTCGAGTAGGTAAATGATAAAATAGAATTTTTGATGTGGAATGCTAACCAACATAGTTTTTCAATGTAATTCTCTTAATTATGGCATGAATGTTAGATCTGAAAGATTCAAGACAAAAGTCTATATTGACATAAGAAATAATAATACTTCAAGCATACTAACAAAGCAATCATGTCTTCTCAAAATACTATGGCTAAAGAAAGTTATCCCTACAAAATCATATAGTCTGGCTATGCTCCCTCTTCATCACACAAAATATTCATATCATGCACAACCCCAATTTCAGCCAAGCACTTGTTTTCATACTCTATTCTTTCAAACCTTTCAACTTTCACGCAATACATGAGCGTGAGCCATGGACATAGCACTATGTGAAATAGAGAGGTGGTTGTGGAGAAGACAAAAAGGAGGGAGATAGTCTCATATCAACTAGGCGTATCAACGGGCTATGGAGATGTCCATCAATAGATATCAATGTGAGTGAGTAGGGATTGCCATGCAATGGATGCACTAGAGCTAAATATGTATGAAAGCTAAACAAAAGAAATTAGTGGGTGTGCATCCAACTTGCTTGCTCACGAAGACCTGGGGCATTTGAGGAAGCCCATCGTTGGAATATACAAGCCAAGTTCTATAATGAAAATTCCCACTAGTATATGAAAATGACTAAACATGAGACTCTCTATCATGAAGAACATGGTGCTACTTTGAAACACGAGTGTGGAAAAAAATAGTAGCAATTGTCCCTTTCTCTTTTCTTTATTTTGGGCCATTTTTTTTTCTTTGGCCTTTCTTTTTTTTGGAGGGGCTTTCTTGATTTATCCTTTCCTCACATGGGACAATGCTCTAATAATGATGAACATCACACTTTCATTGAATTACAACTCGATTACTAGAACAAAGTATGACCTATATGAATGTCTCTGGCGGTGTACCGGGATGTGCAATGAATCAAGAGTGACATGTATGAAAAAATTATGCATGGTGGCTTTGCCACAAATACGATGTCAACTACATGATCATGCATGGCAATATGACAATATGAAGCGTGTCATATGAATGGAACGGTGGAAAGTTGCATGGCAATATATCTCGGAATGGCTTTGGAAATGCCATGATAGGTAGGTATGGTGGATATTTTGAGGAATATATATGGTGGCTGTTTTGAGGAAGGATATATAGTGGGTGTATGGTACCGGCGAAAGTTGCGCGGTACAAGAGAGGATAGCAATGGTGGAAGGGAGAGAGTGCGTATAATACATGGACTCAACATTAGTCATAAGAACTCATATACTTAATGCAAAAATCTATGAGTCATCAAAACAAAGCAATCAACGCATGCTCCTAGGGGGGAGGTTGGTAGGAGTTAACCATCGCGCGCCCCCGACCTCCACACAAATGTTGGCACTTTACAAATACCTCATACTCTAACTTTGTCACATAGCGGTTCACCATACGTGCATGCTACGGGAATCACTAACCTTAACACAAGCATTTCTCAATTTCAGAATAACTCCACTAGCATGACTCTAATATCACTATCATCGTATCTCAAAACAATTATCAAGCATCCAACTTCTCATCATATTCAATGCACTTAGTGTGAAAGTTTTTACTACATTAGTATTGGATGTCTATCTTGTGAAGACTAGTTTTATAGCCTAAGCACATTACCATGCTGTTTTAATAGACTCTCAAAAGTATATAAGTGAGTCATGAGAGATCAACAATAATATTATCACCACCGTGCTCTAAAAGATATAAGTGAAGCACTAGAGCAAAAACTGTTCTACTCAAAAGATATAAGTGAAGCACATAGAGTGTTCTAACAATTCCTAGGCCATATTTAACTCTCTCAAATAGGTGTGTCCAGCAAGGATAATTGTGGAAAACTAACAAGCAAAGACTCAAATTATACAAGACGCTCCAAGTAAAACACATATCATGTTGTGAATAAAAATATAGCTCCGAGTATAGTTACCGATGGATGAGGACGAAAGAGGGGATGCCTTCCCAGGGCATCCTCAAGCTTAGGCTTTTGGTTGTCCTTGAATTTTACCTTGGGGTGCCTTGGGCATCCCCAAGCTTAGGCTCTTTCCACTCTTTGTTCCATAGTCCATCAAAGCAATACTCAAAACTTGAAAACTTCACAACACAAAACTTAGACAAAAATCTCGTGACCTCCGTTAGTATAAGAAAGCAAACCACTACTCAATGGTACTGCAATGAATTCATTCTTTGTTTATATTGGTGTTAAACCTACTGTATTCCAACTTATCTATGGTTCATACTTCCCAATATTACTCATAGATGCATTGAAATAAGCAAACAACACACGAAAAACAAAATCTGTCAAAAACAGAACAATCTATAGTAATCTGCAGGCTTCGTATACTTCTATAACTCCAAAAAAATCAAAATAAATTGTTAAATGTGAGGAATTTGTCTATTAATCATCTGCAAAAAAAATCAACTAAATAGCACACTCCAGTAAAATCTGGTGACCATTCTAGCGAGCGCTAACGATTCTGTTTTTCACAGCAAGATCATATAAACTTCACACAAGTCTTCCCAAAGGTTCTACTTGGCACAAACACTAATTAAAACACAAAATCACATCTAAACAGAAGCTAGATGCAATATTTATTCCTAAACAGAAGCAAAAAAAAAAATTGGGTTGCCTCCCAACAAGCGCTATCGTTTTACGCCCCTAGCTAGGCACGATACATGGATAGATCTAGGTATTGCCATCTTTGATCTTGACCCTTTTAATGGTGTCAAGCTCGAATCCGGGATTTTCTTTACGTTTCCCTTCATATTCGAAAATCTTTAGATCTAAAGAATCCAACCGCTTATTGCAAAGAGTAATCAACATATTGATGCGGTGGAGATTCCCACTAACACTCTTAAGAGGTTCAAGAGATTTTTTTAATATTTTAGTTACTTCGCAAATTTTCTCAAAAACTTGTGTCCCTTCCTGGGTTGGAGGTGACCCTTTTGGGGGAGGTAGTGTTCCCACTATTCCCTCTAAAATTTCATGCGCAATACTAGGATCAACTTCGATAAAATTCCCTTTGGCAACGCAATGCAAGAGTTGTCTATGAGACATATTTAATCCAACATAAAAATTGCGAAGCAAGATTCTAAAATTCACCTCTAAGGTGCACTTATGATAAGATTCCATCATCCTAAACCAAGCATCTTTTAAGTTTTCTCCTTGCCTTTGCTTGAAGTGAAGAACTTCAAACTCGGGAGACAAAGGAGCGGATAAGGGGCTAGCCATGATGACAAGGCAAAGCAAACGATAAACACACGGCAGAAGACGGGCAAATAAAACGGCAAGGGTGATGTGGGGGAGAGGAAAACGAGAGGCAAATAAATGTAATGCGAAGGATAAGGTTTGTGATAGGTACTTGGTATATGACTTTTGCGTAAGCCTCCCCAGCAACGGCGCCAGAAATTCTTCTTGCTACTTCTCGAGCTTGCGTTGTATTCCCTCGAAGAGGAAAGGGTGATGCAGCACAGTAGCGTAAGTATTTCCCTCAGTTTTTTAGAACCAATGTATCAATCCAGTAGGAGACCATGCGCGAGTCCCTCCCACCTACACAAACAAATAAGAACTTCGCAGCCAACGCGATAAGGGGTTGTCAATCCCTTTACGATCACTCACGGAAGTGAGATCTGATAGAGATGATAGTTGATATTTTTGGTATTTTTTATTATAAGAACATAATGTAAAAGCGGAAAAGTAAAGTAGATTGTAGATTGATATGTTGAGAATAGACCCGGGGGCCATAGTGTTCTCTAGTGGCTTCTCTCATGATAGCGATATTCTACGGCGGGTAAACAAATTACTGTCAAGCAATTGATAGAAAAGCGAATAATTATGAGACTATCTAGGCATGATCATTATATATAGGCATCATGTCCGAGACAAGTAGACCGAAACGATTATGCATCTACTACTATTACTCCACACATCGACCGCTATCCAGCATGCATCTAGTGTATTAAGCTCATAAGAATGGAGTAACGCCTTAAGCAGGATGACATGATGTAGATGGATAAACTCAAACATAGTGATATAAACCCCATCTTTTTATCCTCGATGGCAACAATACAATACGTGCCTTGCTGCCTCTACTGTCACTAGGAAAGGACACCGCAAGATTGAACCCAAAGCCAAGCACTTCTCCCATTGCAAGAACTATAGATCTAGTAGGCCAAAACAAACCAATAATTCGAAGAGACTTGCAAGGATATTATAATCATACATAAAGAGTTCAGAGAAGAACCAAATATTTCTCAAAGATAATCTTGATCATAAACCCACAATTCATCAGATCTCGACAAACACACCGCAAAAAGAGATTACATCGAATAGATCTCCTCGAAGACCGAGGAGAACTTGGTATTGAGATCCAAAGAGAGAGAAGAAGCCATCTACATACTAGCTATGGACCCGAAGGTTTGTGGTAAACTACTCACAACTCATGGTGAGGTGATGATGATGATGTAGAAGCACTCCGTGGAAGATCCCCCCCCTCCGGCGGAGCTCCGGAACCGGCCCCAAGATGGGATCTCATGGGAACATAAGGTTACGGCGGTGGAACTAGGGTTTTCTCTGTTGTTCTGATAGTTTCGGGGTACGTAGGTATATATAGGAAGAAGGAGGGCACCGGGGGCCAGACGTGGGGCCCATGAGGCAGGGGGAGCGCCCTTGGGGGGGGCCCACCCTCGTGGCTGCCATGTTTGCCCTATTCCGTGGTTCTCAAGTCTCCCGTGCGTGATTTTCTCCAAAAATATCTCTCCTGAAGGTTTCATTCCGTTTGGACTCCGTTTGATATTACTTTTCTCTAAAACCCTGAAATAGGCAAAAAAACAGCAATCTGGACTGGGCCTTTGGGTTAGTAGTTTAGTCCCAAAAATAATATAAAAGTGTATAACAAAGCCCATTAAACATCCAAAAGATCATAAATAATAGCATGGAACAATAAAAAATTATAGATACGTTGGAGACGTATCAATATTCTGCGAAACAAAAAACATGCAACAAACATGAACTGGCACTAGGCACTGGATCAATATGTTAGTCCCAAAAAATAGTATAAAAAGTTGCCAAAAGTATATGAAAGTTGTAGAATATTGGCATGGAACAATAAAAAATTATAGATATGACGGAGACGTATCAGAGTATGCTTCTGAGGAGGCAGAGGTGGAGTCTAAGGAGGAGTTCGATTCAGGCGTGGCAAGCCTGGCTTTGGCTTCAGCATATGTCACCAAGTCTATCTTCAACACTGAAGACCATGGCCTCGTCACCAACACAAATGACAAGGATGAAGATGACTCTACTCCCACCTTCTGCTTCATGCCACGTGGTGCCAAGGTAAACTCACGCGATGCTTACTTTCAAGCCTCAAGTGAAGATGTCGCTGATTGTGAATCCAAACCTATCTACAAAACACTTGCTAAAATTCAACTGAACAACAAAAAGTTATGGAACATATTCAAAAATTGTTAGACAAAAGCGATGATTTGTTGGATGCGGAAATGACCCGATCTCATTCCTTAATTGAAGACATAAAAAATCTTCATGTTAAGTATGAGGAACTTGAAAGTCGTCATGAAACGCTCGCAACTACTCATGAAAATCTTTCCTATGATTATCTTCAAAGGAAGCAAGAACTTGAGAAATTGAGAGTGGCTCATGAAGGTATTCAAAAAGAGAGCGAGTCACTTCGTGCTCAACAGATCAGTCCCGCTCAGGAAGGATTTGAACCACCATGTCTAAAATGCCTTGAGCGTGATAACGCTACTTCTGTTGCTGAATGTTCTACTGCTGCTACTGCTGCAATATCTTCAACTGCTGATGTGGTAACTAACCCCTCTAAGGAGGATACCACTACTATTGCTAATGAGAATGCCAGGTTGAAGACATTGCTTGAAACAGGAATGTTCAAAAGTCTTAAAGGGCATCAGACACTTTGTGATGTCCTAAAGAAATAGATTCTGAACCGAAACCCTAGGAAAGAGGGTGTTGGGTTCGAAAGGGAAATGAATGTTGATGGTTCCTATTAGAAGTATGAGCAGTATCCCAAAACCACATGGGCTACTGCAAAGGGTCCACCAGTAGATCCATCCACTTTATCTGGCTTCACTTGTGCTAACCCAATTATTATTGATGAATAATTTGATGCAAACTATAAACTGTTTAAGAATCAGAATGGTGAAGTGTTTGCCAGGTATATTGGTACTAAATGCGGGAATGGGCCACCTATGAAGAAGATCTGGGTGCCCAAAAGTTGTCTTGAGAATCTTCCTGTGAATGTCATCATGACACCACCTGGGAAGAAGACAAACCCCATACCAAAGGCTTCATATGGTCCAAAGGCTTCATACAGACAGAGGACTCAACAGAGTCAACCTAACGCCAATGTTTTGCAGGGAATCATACTCGGTCCTATGAATATGTGTGTGTTTCCTCAAACCGCTATGTTCATAAAACTAAGAACTTTTCTGCTTATTCATATGAGTATTATTCACCTCCTGCAAGGCTATTTGCTAGGGCTCCTAAGCCAAAATTCTCAAATGATGCACTTAGACTTATTGCTTCTAAACCACCCCTAAAGATGTGGGTGGTTAAGAAAAATTAACTTCTCTTGCAGGGAAGGGTCTCCAGCCGAAAATCATCTTCTGACGCCAATGCTGGGGACCTTAAACATCTTGTGCGATGCAAGATCAAATGTCCAAATGGTTTAACCATGTATTTTATCCCATGGTTTCTTGACAAGTTTTATCTGGCCTAACAAAGACCTAAACTTCCATAACCCGCTTGTTCATCAAATGTTTATGCTTCACACTTCTTTCTGTGAAGACTATGTCGCTAACTGATCTTTAGGGTACTGCTTCGGAAGCCACTGAATGGATAATTGACAGTGGATGTACCAACCACATGACTGGTGATCAACGTCTTCTCATGGACTCAACTCTACTTCCTTGTCCCAAAAGTCACATCACATTCGCTGACACTGGTAAAAGCAAGGTAATGGGACTCGGCAGAGTTGCTATCTCAAAGGATCAACACATGGACAAAGTAATGCTTGTTGAATCACTTGGATACAACTTAATGTCAGTCTCCATGCTATGTGATCTAAATATGATTGTGATTTTTGGAAAATATCGTTGCCTTGTGCTTAAATCTGACAAATCTCTAGTCTTCGAAGGACATCGAAAAGGTGATATGTATATGGTAGATTTCTCTGCAGGGCCAGAGCTTGCAGTATGTCTTCTAGCAAAAGCTTCAGAGTGTTGGCTTTGGCACCAAGACTTGGTCATGTTGGCATGAGGAACCTACACACCCTTGTCAAGAAGAAGCATGTCATAGGCATCGAGGGCGTCAAGTTCAAGAAAGATCATCTATGTGGTGCCTCTGAAGCTGGAAAGATGACTAGGGCCAAGCATCCCTCGAAGACAATCATGAATACATCACGTCCCTTCGAGCTGCTTCACATGGACTTATTCGGCCCCACTCACTACTCTACTCTCACTACTACTGCTTGCTTCTATGGTTTCGTGATTGTTGATGACTACTCTAGATACACTTGGGGTGCACATAATCCTGTTTAAGACTGAAGTGCAGGATATCTTCAGACGCTTCGCAAATCGGGCCATGAACAACTATGGCATCAAGATCAAGCACATCAGAAGTGACAATGGAACTGAGTTCAAAAACACTGGGCTCAACACATATCTTGATACATTAGGCATTACGCATGAGTTCTCAGCTCCATACACTCCTCAATAGAATGGCATCATCGAGCGCAAGAACCGGACTCTCATTGAGATGGCATGCACTATGCTTGATGAATACAAGAAACCAAGAAGATTCTGGCCTGAAGCCATTGATATTGCATGTCACATCATCAATAGAGTTTATATTCACAAGTTCTTCAAGAAAACATCATATGAACTATTGACTGGTAAGAAGCCAAACGTCAGCTATTTCAGAGTCTTTGGTGCTAAGTGTTGGATCAAGGATCCGCATCACACTTCCAAATTTGCACCGAAAGCACATGAAGGTTTTATGCTCGGTTATGGAAAGGACTCGCACACCTATCGAGTCTTCAATCTCTTTCACTATAAAGTGGTTGAAACCGTAGATATGCGGTTCGATGAAACTAACGGCTCGCAAAGAGAGCACCTGTCAAATGTGCTAGATGAAGCTTCTCCAAGTGAATCTATCAAACAAATGGGTACAGGCGAAATCATACCCACCGAGGAACCAACTGAAGATGAAATCATCATCTCTCCACCCAATAATTCTGAAGACAATGCTCAGCCTAAATCCAACACTGAACATGAACATAATCAACAGAATGAGCAAAGTCTTCACCCAGCTCATCCTCGAGTCGCAAATGAAGTCCAAATTGAGAAGATTATTGATGGCATCAATGCAACTGGTCCACTCACTCGCTCAAAAGCAACTCAGCTAGCCAACTTTTGTGGTCACTCTGCATTTGTCTCAATATCTGAACCCAAGAAAGTTGATGAAGCCTTTATGGAATCTGAATGGATTCAAGCTATGCAAGATGAGCTTTAATAGTTTGAGCTGAATAATGTCTGGGAACTTGTAAAGCATCCTAATCCGCGGAAACATAACATCATTGGCACTAAATGGATCTACCGCAACAAACAAGATGAGCATGGTCAAGTCGTCAGAAACAAGGCTCGTCTCGTTGCTCAAGGCTATACTCAAGTAGAAGGGATTGACTTCGATGAAACCTTTGCTCATGTTGCCAGACTTGAAGCCATTCGCATACTGCTAGCATACGCCAACCATCATAACATATTTCTGTATCAAATGCATGTGAAGAGCACCTTTCTGAATGGGAAAATTGAAGAAGAAGTGTATGTTGCACAACCTCCAGGCTTTGAAGACCCAAAGCGTTCTGACATGGTTTACAAGCTCAATAAGGCATTGTATGGACTCAAACAAGCTCCTCGTGCATGGTATGACATGCTCAAATACTTCTTGAACAGCAAAGGCTTCAAACCTGGATCATTGGATCCCACACTCTTCACGAAGACATATGATGGAGAACTGTTCGTATGTCAGAACTATGTGGATGACATAATCTTTGGATGCACTGACAAAAGATACAGCGATGAGTTTGGATACATGATGCAAGAGCAATATGAGATGTCCATGATGGGTGAACTGAAGTTCTTCCTTGGTCTCCAAATTCGCCAACAGAAGAATGGCATCTTCATATCTCAAGAGAAATACCTCAAAAATTGCCTGAAGAAGTTTGGAATGCAAGATTGCGAAGGGTACACGACGCCAATGCCAGCCAAAGGTCAATTGGGCTCCGAAGACAATGGTAAAGAGTTCGATCAAAAGGTACACTGCTCCATGATTGGTTCTTTACTCTATTTATGTGCATCTAGGCCTGATATAATGCTTAGCATTTGCATGTGTGCTCGATTCCAAGCGGCTCCAAAGGAATCGCATCACCTCACTGTGAAGCGAATTCTTCGATACTTGGCTCACACCCCCACTCTAGGATTATGGTATCCCAAGGACTCTATGTTTGATCTTGTTGGATTCTCTGATGCTGATTATGCTGGTGACAAAGTTGATCGCAAATCCACATCAGGCACATGTCACTTTCTTGGACGATCTCTTGTCTGTTGGTCTTCAAAGAAGCAGAACAAAGTATCTCTCTCTACAGCTGAACCTGAATACATTGCTGCTGGATCTTGTTGCGCTCAACTTCTCTGGATGAAGTAAACTCTCAAGGATTGTGGCATCAACATGGAAAAGGTGCCTCTCTTCTGTGATAACGAGAGTGCCATCAAGATTGCTCACAATCCTATTCAGCACTCGAAGACAAAGCACATTGAAATTCGTCAACATTTTCTCAGGGATCATGTGATCAAGAAGGATATTGAAATCATACTTGTCAACACCGAAGAGCAACTGACAGATATCTTCACTAAGCCCTTGGATGAGAAAAGGTTTTGCAAGCTGCGGTGTGAGCTAAATATCCTAGAATCCTCAAATGTCATGTGATTGGACACACATCCTCACGCTTATGCATTTTGACGACTTAGATGTGCAACAAACTAAGTAACGTATGTCTTCAATTCATGAAGACTTACACTCTGAGTGTGAATACATTAATGTGGAAATTGACTCTGGAGCGCCATGATAATTGTGCGCCGTGTCCTGGTCTAATACTTCCTATACGGTGGGTAACGCCACCACCAAACTTTTCTGAAGATTTCATTTGGTGTTATGATTGCTTTATCTTCTTACTTGATTTTTCTTCAACATTGGTTGTCTTCTAGACTCCTTGTCTCATAATGATCTTTTGGGTTTCTCTGACATATGCGTTCTTTCCTCTACATCATTCACTTATAGCTTTGTCTTCAAACCTTTTAATCTAAGTGAATGTGATCGGACCCTGTTCCTCTCTATGCTTTATCTCTCCAACTCTCTATATATCTTCATATGCATTCTATTGACACTTGTTGAATGTCTTCACTGTGTCCTTGTCAGCTGAAGATATAGATACAATCATTTAAAATGTTTTTAATGTTATATCCCTTTTTGCCCGAAAACCGGAGGAACCGAAACATCCATTCGACATATCAGGCACGCATGGGATCGTGGCTCAACTCTCCATAAGATGCATGCCAGCCACGTGTCGTTCAAATGTGAACCGCCAGGGGCACCTGCATAATTGCACTGCACCGTCACCCCTCCTTATAAATACTCCACCCTCGCGGTCATTATTTCCTTCTCCCACCTCTCGCCATCTCGTTCAACCCTAGCGTCTCCGCTAGCTCGAGTCGACGCCAGAGACGAAGCGCTTAGCTGTCGTGACTTCTTCGACGCCGTCTTCACATCGGTCGTGGACCTCGTCTCTCCGCCGCCGTCGTAGGTGTCTTCCGCCGCCAAGCTAGGGCACGGGAGATCGATCTGCTGGGCATCCTACTCTTTCCATCTAGCAGTTCTTCATTGCGGTAAATAGATCTCTCTTTTTACCGCTGTTTTGATCCATTAAATTCATAAAACTTCAGCACAAGTGGTTTATGTACATCTGAGATCTGTTTTCTTCTATCCTTCTCTCATATGTTGCAAATATATTCACTTATGCTTCACTACTAGTTAGATTCCTCACTTGTACTTATTCCAGGATTCGTACAAATCTGGAACCAACTCACTCCATATAAGTGAATGTCTTCGCACTATGAGGTCAATGTCTTCAATCCTACTTTAATCTTCAAAATCTTCTGAGAATGCATATGACCTCTTCCCCTTCCCTCGCATCTCTAATGTTGTCACAGGTACATGTCCGTGGGAGAATCCCTTGGTTCTCATAGTCTGCATTCATTTGCAGAATTCTTACTGCGTCACATTAAATCTCCTGAAGCCAGTTCTTGTCTGACCAATCGTCGGAAGACAAACTGCATTGTCAAGCCTTTCTGTCTGAACTCAATGGCTTCTGAGAAACAATCCAAGTGTTGGAAATATGCCCTAGAGGCAATAATAAAAGGGTTATTATTATATTTCCTTGTTCATGATAATTGTCTGTTATTCATGCTTGAATTGTATTGTACGGAAGCAGCGATACATGTGTGAATACATAGACCACAACGTGTCCCTGGTAAGCCTCTAGTTACTAGCTCGTTGATCAACAGATGGTCACGGTTTCCTGACCATGGACATTGGATGTCATTGATAACGGGATCACATCATTAGGAGAATGATGTGATGGACAAGACCCAATCGTAAGCCTAGCACAAGATCGTGTAGTTCGTAATGCTTAAGCTTTTCCAGTGTCAAGTATATGTTCCTTAGACCATGAGGTTGTGCAACTCCCGGATACCGTAGGAATACTTTGGGTGTACCAAACGTCACAACGTAACTGGGTGGCTATAAAGGTATGCAACGGGTATCTCCGAAAGTGTGTGTTGGGTTGGCACGAACCGAGACTGGGATTTGTCACTCCGTATGACGGAGAGGTATCTCTGGGCCCACTCAGTAAGACATCATCATAATGAGATCAATGTGACTAAGGAGTTAGTCACGGGATGATGGATTACGGAACGAGTAAAGAGACTTGCCATGACGAGATTGAATAAGGTATCAGTATACCGACGATCGAATCTCGGGCAAGTACCATACCGATAGACAAAGGGAATAGCATACGGGATTGAGTGAATCCTTGACATCGTGGTTCATCTGATGAGATCATCGAGGAACACGTGGGAACCAACATGGGTATCCAGATCCCGCTGTTGGTTATTGACCGGAGAGTTGTCTCGGTCATGTCTACGTGTCTCCCGAACCCGTAGGGTCTACACACTTAAGGTTCGGTGACGCTAGGGTTGTAGAGATATATGCACACGGTAACCCGAATGTTGTTCGGAGTCCCGGATGAGATCCCGAACGTCACGAGGAGTTCCGAAATGGTCCGGAGGTAAAGAATGATATTTAGGAAGTCCATTTTCGGCCATCGGGAGAGTTCCGGGGGTCACCGATAGTGTACCGGGACCACCGAAAGGGTCCCGGGGGTCCACCGGGTGGGGACACCCATCCCGAAGGGCCCCATGGGCCGTAGGGGGAGGGGTACCAGCCCCTAGTGGGCTGGCGCACCCCCCTTGGGCCTCCCCCCTGCGCCTAGGGTTGGGAACCCTAGGGGTTGGGGGCGCCCCCTAGGCTTGGGGGGCAAGCCACCCCCTTGGCCGCCGCCCCCCTAGGAGATCAAATCTCCTAGGGCCGACGCCCCCCCTTGGCCCCCTATATATAGTGGGGGGAGAGAGGGCAGCCGCACCTCAGCCCC
>LR738713.1:840754012-840783463 GCA_902687465.1 Secale cereale
CCCCCCCCCCGTTACACCTCTCCCTCCTCCCGCAGGGTCTTGGCGAAGCCCTGTAGCTTTTCCCATTGCTTCCACCACCACGCCGTCGTGCTGCTGGATCTCCATCAACCTCTCCTCCCCCCTTGCTGGATCAAGAAGGAGGAGACGTCGCTGTACCGTACGTGTGTTGAACGCGGAGGTGCCGTCCGTTCGGCGCTGGGATCATCGGTGACAAGGATCACGACGAGTACGACCCCATCATCCACGTTCCTTTGAACGCTTCCGCTCGCGATCTACAAAGGGTATGTAGATGCAGTCCTTTATGTTCGTTGCTAGATGACTCCTTAGATTGATCTTGGTGAAGCGTAGGAATTTTTTTGAATTCTGCTACGTTCCCCAACACCAAGAAGGGTGGCAGGAAGAGACGTATTGACACTGCCAAAGATCTTCCTCCTAATCTGTTCACCATGTATAAATCTGACCCTGAAGAAACCTATGGAGAACGCAAATCTAGAATCCAATGGAATTGAAGATATTGGGCAGAGAAATGGTTTCTGTACAAATTTGTGACCCCTGAGTATGCTTCAAAGAATGCCATTCGCCCTCCATGGGGTGATATTGTCTACAAGAAGCTCCAGCCCAAGACCGAGTTTGAAGCCATTGCCAAGAGCTTCTTTCCGTGCATGGTCAGAGGACCAATGCCTTCAAATGCTGACCCATCTAGTCTTCGATGGTTTCGTGATGATGAACTGTTTGAAGAAAACTACAAATTTGCCAAGAACTCTGCAACTCAGAACAGGAAAGAATTGGGCATTAACTTCAATCCTCGCCCATCTCGGCCACGGTTTGATGGATCACGCGAAGCCAATGAAAATCGCGTCGGCCCCTTCAATGGCCTTGATGGATTGTTGTCCCACATTGCTGCTCGAAGAGCAACTATGGAAGATGTTGCTGAAGACTTGGAACCTGAAGTTGTTCTTGAGTCTGTGAAGCCCAAGAAGAAATCAAAGCTTCCAAACCTGCTGCTACCCCAAGAGCTTCAAATGTGAAGCCCCTGAAAACTGTACCTCCTGAATCCACTGTGCAGTCTAAGAATCACTCTCGCATCTCTCAATGGTGAAAGCAACTTATGAAGCCATCTATCCAAGGACTCACTCCTGGAAGCATCATGCGCAATGATGATGACATCATAGATATGTCCACTAATAAAGATCTTGCTGATGATGCTCTGGAAATGCTGATTAAGAGCAAGCAACAGGCTGAAATCTTCAATGATTTGCCTCTCTTTGACGCTGATATCATCAAAAACTTCATTGATGAATGGCTTGAAGATACATCTCTTTCACTTGATGATCTTCAGCTTCCAATTGATATCAGTGTGACCTTCCAAGGATACATTGCTCAAGAACTGACTGTTGCACAGAAGGTTATTGAGAAAAAGAACAAAATTGATCATGAGAAGGCTCTGTTCAAGAAGCACATGGCAAGCCTTAGTGCAAAAGAAGTCCAAGGCTACAAGACCATGATGACTGACCTCAAGGATGAATATGCCAAGCACCATGAAGTTACAAAGGACTCAAGGGACCGTCTGAAGCACTATGCTGAGAAGTGTGTCCAAGCTCACAATGAAGCTCTGAAGAGGAAAGCTCTTGGCCGTCCTGGCATTGACCCCAAGCTAGTTGCCAAGAAGACAAAGCAGAAGAAGAAGCCTACTGCTGAAGACACTGAATCTCCAAGGCAGGAAAGACCCAGCATTGTCTTCCCTGTTAGCATGACTAGCCTGAAGCCAAAGGTCCCATCAGCAGCTTCTGCTCAAAAGAAGACGAGACAGGTTGAAACTGAAGCTAAGAAACGCAAGCATCATGATGCCTCTGCTGCTGCCCCCTCCAAGAAGAAGCAAAAGCTCAAAGCTTCAAAGGCTTCACAGCAGCCTCACGTTCCCTCCACAGAGCCATTAGTGGTCGAACCCATTTTTGTTGCCTTGCCTGCCTCCTCCAACCCTGAACGTCGTCTGGTTGTCCATGAGCCTGCTCCCTCAGAGGCTCATCAGACTGAAGAGATTCCAGCTGCTGACTCACCTGCAGCTGAAGACATTGGTCATGATGACAATGTAATTGATGATGAAGTCCTTTCTCAAATTGAACCCCAACCAGTTCAATCACCTACTCTCATGAGTAGTGAACTCATAAGCATTGGCGGTCCCACGACGCCAATGACTCAAGATGAATATTGGGAAGAGCAACACCCGAACACCCCCCCCTACATCAAGTCATTCCTCGCACTCCGACGTCTCTGGCTACCACTCCGGTACTTGAGACTCCGATAGCAACTCCAGAAGAAGACATGGAGCAGACCAATGCAAATGCTTCACCAATTGTGTCGCCCAAGTTTCGAAGGCTTCACAAAGGTCTCAGGCCTCAAGCCTCCATGTCAAGCATTCCTAAATATGGAGAACAAAACTCTATATCAGTGGCACGTCAAGTGTTTCCTGACGCCATTCCTTCAGAGTCTGCTCCTGAATTTGAAGCCAAGCTGGCTGAAGACATTCCGGCTGCATCAACCGATGAAGCAAAAGAGGACACTCGTGAAGTTACTCCCCCTCTGATACGTCTCCAACGTATCTATAATTTTTGATTGTTCCATGCTATTATATATGATGTCTTGGATGTTTAATGGGCTTTGTCATACACTTTTATATCATTTTTGGGACTAACCTACTAACCCAAAGGTCCAGTCCAGATTGCTGTTTTTTGCATGTTTCAGGGTTTTGCAGAAAAGGAATATCAAACGGAGTCCAAACGGAATAAAACCTTTGGGAGAGATATTTTTGGAGAAAATCACGCAAGGGAGACTTGAGAACCACGGAGTAGGGGCCACGGGGTGCCCACGAGGGTGGGGGTGCGCCCCCTGCCTCGTGGGCCCCTCGTGAGTCCCCCGGTGTCCTCCTTCCTCCTATATAAGCCTACGTACCCCCAAACCATCAGCAACGGAGAGAAAACCCTAATTCCACCACTGTAATATTCTGTTCCCGTGAGATCCCATCTTGGAGCCTGTTCCGGAGCTCCGCCGGAGGGGGGGGGGGGGTCCATCACGGAGTTCTTCTACATCATCATCATCGCCCTCACCATGAGTTGTGAGTAGTTTACCAAAGACCTTCGGGTCCATAGCTAGTATCTAGATGGCTTCTTCTCTCTCTTTGGATCTCTATACAAAGTTCTCCTCGGTCTTCGAGGAGATCTATTCGATGTAATCTCTTTTTGCGGTGTGTTTGTTGAGATCCGATGAATTGTGGGTTTATGATCAAGATTATCTACGAGAAATATTTGGTTCTTTTCTGAACTCTTTATGCGTGCTCATGATATCCTTGCAAGTCTCTTCGAATTATTGGTTTGGTTTGGCCTACTAGATCTATAGTTCTTGCAATGGGAGAAGTGCTTGGCTTTGGGTTCAATCCTGCGGTGTCCTTTCCCATAGGGGCAGCAAGGCACGTATTGTATTTTTGCCATCGAGGATAAAAAGATGGGGTTTATATCATATTTCTTGAGTTTATCCCTCTACATCATGTCATCTTGCTTAAGGCGTTACTCTGTTCTTATGAACTAAATTCACTAGATGCATGCTGGATAGCGGTCGATGTGTGGAGTAATAGTAGTAGATGCAGGTAGGAGTCGGTCTACTTGTCTCGGACATGATGCCTATATACAATGATCATGCCTAGATAGTCTCATAATTATTCGCTTTTCTATCAATTGCTTGACAGTAATTTGTTTACCCGTCTTAGAATATCGCTATCATGAGAGAAGCCACTAGAGAACACTATGGCCCCCGGGTCTATTCTCAACATATCAATCTACATCTACTTTACTTTTTCCGCTTTTACTATATGTTCTTATAAACAAAAATACCAAAAATATAAACTATCATCTCTATCAGATCTCACTCTCGTAAGTGACCGTAAAGGGATTGACAACCCCTTATCGTGTTGTCTGTGAAGTTCTTATTTGTTTGTGCAGGTGCGAGGGACTTGTGCGTGGTCTCCTACTGGATTGATACCTTGGTTCTCTAAAACTGAGGGAAATACTTACGCTACTGTGCTGCATCTCCATTTCCTCTTCGAGGGAATACAACGCAAGCTCGATAAGTAGCAAGAAGAATTTCTGGCGTATTTGCCGGGGAGGCTTACGCAAAAGTCATATACCAAGTACCTAGCACAAACCCTTATCCTTCGCATTACATTTTTTGCCTCTCGTTTTCCTCTCCCCCACTTCACCCTTGCCGTTTTATTTGCCCTTCTTCTGCCGTGTGCTTATCATTCGCTTGCTTCTTGTTTGCTTGTGTGTTGCTTGCTTGCTTGTCATCATGTCTAGCACACATGTCATTATCAACACTCCTGAGAGTGAGGTCCTCAACTTTAAACAAAGGGAGGAAGAAAACTTAAAAGATGCCTGGTATAGAATTTGCAATGCTCAAATAGATCCAATAGGAAGCTTTCCACTTCCGTGCTTCTTCGCAATTTTTATGTTGGCATAACTCCGTGGAATAGATTAATCTTAGATACCATTACCAAAGGGAATTTCTTGGGTAGCCATTCATTTGATTCTTATAATGCTATGACTGAATTATTTGGCTCACCACCTCTTATGGTTAATGGGACCGTTTTAACTTTGGAGCATGTTATGCAAAGGTTAGAAATCATTGAAAACAAAGTTGCTACGGTAGAATTGGTAGAGAACTTGGATATAAAAATCCATAATGAAATTACTCAATATGGATCCAAGGTAGGAGTTGTTCTAAAAAATCTTAAGGAAAAGGAGCCCATAGTTAAAGAAAAGCTAGATCAGGATTCCACTAGAATCAATAAGCTTGAGGATATTATTACTAATGTGGGTTCTGCTCTTTCTGCTATCAAAACTAATCCAAATACCTCTACCACTAGATTATCTAAGTTCATGTATGTCCCTAAAGATAAGGGTGAAACTACTAGTAAAGGAATTGCGGATCTTAAATCCATAAGTGTTCACCCTAATTTTCTTACTTTTCCAAGAGACCCTTTAGACACTTTAGAATTTCTTGATTTCTTGCCCAAGAGTTTGATTATTAATAGGGACAAAGAAGTGCCTAAGAATCGTAAGTGCTTAATCAAAGAATTGCCATCCAAAGATGGCAATACCTAGATTTATCTTGTATCGTGCCTAGCTAGGGGCGTAAAACGATAGCGCTTGTTGGGAGGCAACCCAATTTTATTTTATTTTTGTTTTGCTGCTGTTAGGGAATAAATATTGCATCTAGCTTCTGTTTAGATGTGGTTTCATATTTTGTTTAGTGTTTGTGCCAAGTAGAACCTTAGGGAAGACTTGTGTGAAGTTTATATGATCTTGCTGTGAAAAACAGAATCGTTAGCGCTCGCTAGAATAGTCATCAGATTTTACTGGAGCATGCTATTTAGTTAAATTTTTTTGAAGATTATTAATAGACAAATTCCTCACGTTTACCAATTTAGTTTTAATTTTTTGGAGTTACAGAAGTATGCGAAACCTGCAGATTACTACAAATTGTTCTATTTTTTACAGATTCTGTTTTTCGTGTGTTGTTTGCTTATTTCAATGTATCTATGAGTAATATTGTGAAGTATGAACCATAGAGAAGTTGGAATACAGTAGGTTTAACACCATTATAAACAAAGAATGAATTCATTGCAGTACCTTCGAGTAGTGATCTGTTTTCTTATACTAACGGAGCTCACGAGATGTTTGTCTAAGTTTTGTGTTGTGAAGTTTTCAAGTTTTGAGTATTGCTTTGATGGACTATGGAACAAAGAGTAGCAAGGGCCTAAGCTTGGGGATGCCCATGGCACCCCAAGTAAAATTCAAGGACAATCAAAAGCCTAAGCTTGGGGATGCCCCGGAAGGCATCCCCTCTTTCGTCTTCAACCATCGGTAACTATACTTGGAGCTATATTTTTATTCACCACATGATATGTGTTTTGATTGGAGGGTCTTGTATAATTTGAGTCTTTGCTTGTTAGTTTGCCACAATTATCCTTGCTGGACACACCTATTTGATAGAGTTAAATATGGCCTAGGACTTGTTAGAACACTCTATGTGCTTCACTAATATCTTTTGAGTTGAACAGTTTTGCTCTAGTGCTTCACTTATATCTTTTAGAGCACGGTGGTGATAATATTTTGAAGAAACCATTGAACTCTCATGCTTCACTTATATTCATTTTAGAGTCTATTAAAACAGCATGGTAATGTGTTTAGGCTATAAAACTAGTCTTCACATGATAGACATCCAATATCAATGTAGTAAAAAAATCACACTAGGTGCATTGAATAAGATGAGAAGTTGGATGCTTGATAATTTTTTTGAGATATGAGGATAGTGATATTAGAGTCAAGCTAATGGAGTTATTATGAAATTGAGAAATACTTGTGTTAAGGTTAGTGATTCCCGTACCATGCACGTATGGTGAACCGCTATGTGACGAAGTTAAAGCATGAGGTATTTGTAAAGTGTCAACCTTTGTGTGGAGGTCGGGGGCGCGTGATGGTTATCTCCTACCAACCTCCCCCCTAGGAGCATGCGTTGATTGCTTTGTTTTGATGACTCGTAGATTTTTGCAATAAGTATATGAGTTCTTATGACTAATGTTGAGTCCATGGATTATACGCACTCTCACCCTTCCACCATTGCTAGCCTCTCGTGCACCGCGCAACTTTCGCCGGTACCATACACCCACTATATATCCTTCCTCAAAACAGCCACCATATATATTCCTCAAAACATCCACCATACCTACCTATCATGGCATTTCCATAACCATTCAGAGATATATTGCCATGCAACTTTCCATCGTTCCGTTCATATGACACGCATCATGTTGTTATATTGCCATGCATGATCATGTAGTTGACATCGTATGTGTGGCAAGGCCACCATGCATAACTTTTCATACATGTCACTCTTGTTTCATTGCATCTACCGGTACACCGCCGGACGCATTCATATAGAGTCATACTTTGTTGTAATATCGAGTTGTAATGAAAGTGTGATGATCATCATTATTAGAGCATTGTCCCATGGGAGGAAAGGCTAAATTAATAAATCCCCTCCGCCAAAAAAAAGAAAAAAAAAGAAAGGCCAAAGAAGAAAAGAATGGCCCAAAAAAGAAAAAAAGAAAAAGGTTCAATTGCTACTATCTTTTTTCCACAGTTGTGCTTCAAAGTAGCACTATGTTCTTCATTGTAGAGAGTCTCTTGCATAGTCATTTTTATACTAGTGGGAATTTTCGTTATAGAACTTGGCTTGTATATTCCAACGATGGGCTTCCTCAAATGCCCTAGGTCTTCGTGAGCAAGCAAGTTGGATGCACACCCACTAATTTCTTTTGTTGAGCTTTCATACATATTTAGCTCTAGTGCATCCATTGCATGGCAATCCCTACTCACTCACATTGATATATATTGATGGGCATCTCCATAGCCCGTTGATACGCCTAGTCGATGTGAGATTATCTCCCACCTTTTTGTCTTCTCCACAACCACCACTCTATTCCACATAGTGCTATGTCCATGGCTCACGCTCATGTATTGCGTGAAAGTTGAAAGGTTTGAAAGAATAGAGTATGAAAACAAGTGCTTGGCTGAAATCGGGGTTGTGCATGATATGAATATTTTGTGTGATGAAGAGGGAGCATAGCCAGACTATATGATTTTGTAGGGATAACTTTCTTTAGCCATAGTATTTTTAGAAGACATGATTGCTTTGTCAGTATGCTTGAAGTATTATTATTTCTTATGTCAATATAGACTTTTATCTTGAATCTTTCAGATCTGAACATTCATGCCACAATTAAGAGAATTACATTGAAAAACTATGTTGGTTAGCATTCCACATCAAAAATTCTGTTTTTATCATTTACCTACTCGAGGACGAGCATGAATTGAGCTTGGGGATGCTTGATACGTCTCCAACGTATCTATAATTTTTTATTGTTCCATGATATTATTTATGATGTCTTGGATGCTTAATGGGCTTTGTCATACACTTTTATATCATTTTTGGGACTAACCTACTAACCCAAAGGCCCTGTCCAGATTGTTGTTTTTTGCCTGTTTCAGGGTTTTGCAGAAAAGGAATATCAAACGGAGTCCAAACGGAATGAAACCTTCGGGAGAGATATCTTTGGAGAAAATCACGCACGGGAGACTTGAGAACCACGGAGTAGGGGCCACGGGGTGCCCAGGAGGGTGGGGGCGCGCCCCCATTACCAGGGCGCGCCCCCCTGCCTCGTGGGCCCCTCGTGAGTCCCCCGGTGTCCTCCTTCCTCCTATAAAAGCCTACGTACCCCGAAACCATCAGCAACAGAGAGAAAACCCTAATTCCACCGCAGTAACCTTCTGTTCTCGTGAGATCCCATCTTGGAGCGTGTTCCGGAGCTCCACCGGAGGGGAGATCCATCACGGAGTTCTTCTACACCATCATCATCACCCTCACCATGAGTTGTGAATAGTTTACCACAGACCTTCGGGTCCATAGCTAGTATCTAGATGGCTTCTTCTCTCTCTTTGGATCTCAATACAAAGTTCTCCTCGGTCTTCGAGGAGATCTATTCGATGTAATCTCTTTTTGCGGTGTGTTTGTTGAGATCTGACGAATTGTGGGTTTATGATCAAGATTATCTACGAGAAATATTTGGTTCTTTTCTGAACTCTTTATGTGTGCTCATAATATCCTTGCAAGTCTCTTCGAATTATTGGTTTGGTTTGGCCTACTAGATCTATAGTTCTTGCAATGGGAGAAGTGCTTGGCTTTGGGTTCAATCTTGCGGTGTCCTTTCCCAGTGACAGTAGGGGCAGCAAGGCACGTATTGTATTGTTGCCATCGAGGATAAAAAGATGGGTTTTATATCATATTGCTTGAGTTTATCCATCTACATCATGTCATCTTGCTTAAGGCGTTACTCTGTTCTTATGAACTCAATACACTAGATGCATGCTGGATAGCGGTCGATGTGTGGAGTAATAGTAGTATATGCAATCAGGAGTCGGTCTACTTGTCTCGGACATGATGCCTATATACAATGATCATGCCTAGGTAGTCACTTAATTATTTGCTTTTCTATCAATTGCTTGATAGTAATTTGTTTACCCGCCGTAGAATATCGCTATCATGAGAGAAGCGACTAGAGAACACTATGGCCCCCGGGTCTATTCTCAACATATCAATCTACATCTACTTTACTTTTTACGCTTTTACTTTCTGTTCTTATAAAGAAAAATACCAAAAATATAAACTATCATCTTTATCAGATATCACTCTCGTAAGTGACCGTAAAGGGATTGACAACCCCTTATCGCGTTGGCTGCGAAGTTCTTATTTGTTTGTGCAGGTGCGAGGGACTCGCGCGTGGTCTCCTACTGGATTGATACCTTGGTTCTCTAAAACTGAGGGAAATACTTACGCTACTGTGCTTAATCTCCCTTTCCTCTTCGAGGGAATACAACGCAAGCTCGAGAAGTAGCACCCTCCACAAGATAATGTTGCCCAAGGGGAGGTGCATGTCATGCACGAACCCATCCACCCAGATACTGTTGTGCATGAGGCCACTCAGCCTGAAGCCACTAAATCTGACACACATGCGGCTGCTCCATCTGTGACTACTGAAGCAAATGACACTGTCATGCCTAAAGCCAATGTGCAGAATGAAGTCACTGCTGCTCCTGAAGTGATTGCGCCTGAAGTAATTGCTCCTGAAGTCTCTGCTGATGTCTACTACGCACCCTTCTTCTTGTAGACGTTGTTGGGCCTCCAAGTGCAGAGGTTTGTAGGACAGTAGCAAATTTCCCTCAAGTGGATGACCTAAGGTTTATCAATCCGTGGGAGGCGTAGGATGAAGATGGTCTCTCTCAAGCAACCCTGCAACCAAATAACAAAGAGTCTCTTGTGTCCCCAACACACCCAATACAATGGTAAATTGTATAGGTGCACTAGTTCGGCGAAGAGATGGTGATACAAGTGCAATATGGATGGTAGATATAGGTTTTTGTAATAAGAAAATATAAAAACAGCAAGGTAGCAAGTGGTAAACGTGAGCATAAACGGTGTTGCAATGATAGTAGACAAGGCTTAGGGTTCATACTTTCACTAGTGCAAGTTCCCTCAACAAGGATAACATAATTGGATTATATTACTAGCCCTCAACATGCAACAAAGAGTTACTCCAAAGTCACTAATAGCGGAGAACAAACGAAGATATTATGGTAGGGTACGAAACCACCTCAAAGTTATTCTTTCTGATCGATCTATTCAAGAGTCTATAGTAACGTTCAATCTATCATAGAGTTCGTACTAGAATAACACCTTAAGACACAAATCAACCAAAACCCAAATGTCACCTAGATACTCCATTGTCACCTCAAGTATCTGTGGGCATGATTATACGATATGCATCACACAATCTCAGAAACATCTATTCAACCAACACATAGAACTTCAAAGAGTGCCCCAAAGTTTCTAGTGGAAAGTCAAGACGAAAACGTGTGCCAACCCCTATGCATAGATTCCCAAGGTCACGGAACCCGCAAGTTGATCACCAAAACATACATCAAGTAGATCACATGGTATCCCATTGTCACCACAGATAAACACGTGCAAGACATACATCAAGTGTTCTCAAATCCTTAAAGACTCAATCCGATAAGATTGTTGGAAATATGCCCTAGAGGCAATAATAAAATGGTTATTATTATATTTCCTTGTTCGTGATAATTGTCTATTGTTCATGCTATAATTGTATTAACCGGAGACCGTAATACATGTGTGAATACGTAGACCACAATATGTCCCTAGTATGCCTCTAGTTGACTAGTTCGTTGATCAATAGATGGTTACGGTTTCCTGACCATGGACATTGGATGTCGTTGATAACAGTATCACATCATTAGGAGAATGATGTGATGGACAAGACCCAATCCTAAGCATAGCACAAGATCGTGTAGTTCGTCTGCTAAAGCTTTTCTAATGTCAAGTATCATTTCCTTAGACCATGAGATTGTGCAACTCCCGGATACCGTAGGAATGCTTTGGGTGTGCCAAACATCGCAATGTAACTGGGTGGATATAAAGGCACACTACGGGTATCTCCGAAAGTGTCTGTTGGGTTGGCACGAATCTAGGATGGGATTTGTCACTCCGTGTGACGGAGAGGTATCTGTGGGCCCACTCGGTAGGACATCATCATAATGAGCTCAATGTGACCAAAGAGTTGATCATGGGATGATGTGTTACGGAATGAGTAAACGTGACTTGCCGGTAACGAGATTGAACGAGGTATTGGGATACCGACGATCGAATCTCGGGCATGTAACGTACCGATTGACAAAGGGAATTGTATACAGGATTGATTGAATCCCCGACATCGTGGTTCATCCGATGAGATCATCATGGAACATGTCGGAGCCAACATGGGTATCCAGATCCCATTGTTAGTTATTGGCCAGAGAGCTGTCTCGGTCATGTCTGCATGATTCCCGAACCCGTAGGGTCTACACACTTAAGGTTCGGTGACGCTAGAGTTGTTATGGGAATTAGTGTGCAGTTACCGAATGTTGTTCGGAGTCCCGGATGAGATCCCGAACGTCACGAGGAGTTCCGGAATGGTCCGAAGGTAAAGATTTATATATGGGAAGTCCTATTTTGGCCACCGGAAAATGTTCCGGATTTTTCATATTGTACCGGGAAGGTTCTAAAAGGTTCTGGAGTGGGGCCCACCTGCATGGGGGGACTGTCGGTGTACTAAAGAAGGGGTACCTTAGTATCCCAACTTGTGCACGGGCAGTAGCAGCATCCCGTGGCAGGGCTTGCCACGCGCCCGCCGAGACCCACTCTAGCTCCTTTGGAGCCATTCAAGAACAAAGTATTCAAGACAGAGAAACAAGACCCCGGCAAGAGGAGCTTGCCGGGAAGGCCGCTCCAGGCTCAAGATCACCCCCATAGCACAAGACCCTGGCAAGAGGAGCTTGCAAGGAAGAACAAAGAACAACATTTCATAAGACTTGCCGTGGCGCATCGTGCGCCCCGGCAAGGTCCGGAGAGCGACAAGCTTCCGGGCCCGGCAAGGTAGCGACCGCGGCAAGGCGCTTGTCGCGGCAAGCTTCCACTGTGTGCCCGCGCTCCAGCTCATCCGGCCACGCGTCGCCCTGGGGCCCTTCCAGGGGCACGTGGCGGAAGGCTGTGCAGCCTGGGGGACACGGTGGCGAGCCACGATGACGAGGCCACCCTCGTGGCGAACGGAGACGCCCGGACGGACGCTTTTTGCACTGTTTGGGGCGACGGCGACGGGCATTCAATGCCCTTGTCCCCTGCCGTCAGGGTTAGGTATAGACCACTGTGCATACACTGTACATGCACTGTTACAACTACCACCATTTTTATGCTTTTACCCTCACTTTCGTTGCCACCTGTCGGTGACCCCTTTGACCTATAAAAGGAGGCCCATGCGCAACGTAGAAGAGGTTCGGTTCCGATCGACGACAACTCTCACGCTCGGTGTAGCCAAGTACTGTAGATCTTCTTGCTCCCGAGCCGAGAACTCAATACAACCAAGGCAGGAGTAGGGTTTTACGCATCCGTGCGGCCCGAACCTGGGTAAACTGCTTGCGTGCGCGCCTCGATCCGCTCTTTGTGCTCCCTCCGCTCCCTTGCCGTACCGAAAAGGGGCTCCGGTCCCATAGGTGTTCGTGGGCGATCAGTTTCCCCGACATCTTTGGCGTGCCAGGTAGGGGGCGTCGAGCTTGTGCGAACCTGATCCGGCATTCACGCAGGCAAAACCTTCAGCAACTTCTTCAACCTCATCAACTTCGTCGACATGCCGCCGAAGAAGAAAGCTTCGGAGGTAGGAGGCCCGTCCGCGTCAATCCCGCCACCACCAGAACCAACGGTCGGTGGGGTAGACGCTGGCGGAAGGACGGACGCCGGCGAGGAAACTCACGGCGCCGCCAAATCCAAGGACAAAACGGACGACCGGACGCATTCCAAGGCCTCGGCGTCCGTGCACGCACCGCGCCCCTCTCAGGAGGTGCCGGAACGGCAGCGGCGTGGTACGCAAGGTACCATCCGCCTGCTGAGCCATGGACAAGTTGGCGGGTCGCGGGACGCTCAAGGCCAACGTGCTGGCACGAGCAAGGCGCGGTCACCGGGGCGAGACCCTGCTCCTTCTAACGCAGTTAGAAGTCCGAGCATATCTCGCTCCTCGCACCGCTCGCCACCGCTCCCCTCCACTCCAGCAGAAGCTCTAGCTAGAGCTCAGCTGCTCCTCGACTTCCCTCCAGCGGCGGACAAGGCTGAAGACTGGAGGGCCACCATCCAAAGCCTCATCGCCTTCGCCAACAACGACACGCCGCATCAGCCGGCAACATCACGGCCGCGACAAGTCAGCCAGGCGCGGGCTGATGGAGACAAGACCGCCGGGGGTACAACTACCGTGCACTCCACACCGCGGAAGCAGAAATCGCCGACTCGTCGGATCAACATCGACGACGACTCCACGGCGTCGTCGGATCCACAAGCTCGCCGCGATCAACGTCAAGTCCTCGATGACAGGCGACAAGAAGACGCTCGGACTCGTATCGAGCGTCGAAGAGAAGCGCGACGACAGTCCGACCAGCGCACTGGGACCGCTGTCGACATGCACGCGCCCGGTGAACCGGGCGACTTGCCGTACGCGGCAGGTTGCCCTGCGTTCACCCGTGAGCTGCGGCAAGTCCAGTGGCCCAGCATGAAGAACTTCAAGCCCGACGTACCCGAGAAGTACGACGGCAAGACCCATCCCTCGGAGTTCCTCAGCATCTACACCATCGCGGTGCAGGCTGCCGGGGGATGGGATGAGAAGATACTAGCAAACTACTTCCCGCTCGTGCTCAAGCCAAATGTCAGATCTTGGCTCATGCACTTGCCGGAGAACTCCGTCTCTTCTTGGGCAGACCTGTGCCACCAGTTTGTCGGCGCCTTCACAGGCGGCCACAAGCCCCATGGCCAGGAAAGTGATCTCCACATACTTGCCCAGAAGGAAGGAGAGTCCCTGCGGAAATACATCCAGAGATTCAGCCGCGTCCAGCACAACATCCCGGACGTCCACCCTGCCGCGGTTATCAGCGCGTTCCACCAGAACGTGCGTAACCACAGGATGAGGGAGGAGATGGCGATGTGCAAGATACGAGACGTCAGCGAGCTTTATGCCCTGGCTGACAAGTGCGCGCGCGCTGAAGAGGGGAGGAGACTCCCCGGAGAGGATGTTGGAGCAGGAGGATCGGACAGTGAGGATGCCGCCCCCGCAAGGAAAAACCGGCGGCGGAACAATAAGAAAAAGAAGAACAAGGAAGTACTGGTCGTGGAGCAGTCCGGCAAGGAGGCAGGCGCCAAGAAAGCTCAGGCTGGTGGCTCCGGCAAGGAAGCCGCCACTGTAGCCGCAGCCGACAAACAGGACGGCTCCGACAAGCAGTACTGCAAGATCCACCGCACCAAGGGCCACGACCTCCAGAACTGCAAAAGGGTCGAGTACCTCGTCGAGCAGCAGAAGGCTGAGTATGAGCGACGCGACAAGGAGAAGGCCCAGGGAGGCGGTGGAGAGTCTGGCAAGAAGCGGCCATTCAATGGCCGGGGAGGACGCCGCGGCAAGGCCAAGCAGCAGCAAGGAGATAGACCTCCCCGCGGCCGCGATAAGGACGAAGACAAAGACGACGACGAGGACATGGATGACGGAGACAACAGCGAGCAGGAGTTCCAGAAGGCCACAGAAGTTCTGTGCGTCGATGGAGGTGCCTCTCTGCATGCTTCCCACCGCCAACTCAAACAATGGGTGCGGGAAGTCAATGCAGCAGAGCCGCCCGTCAAGTCGCGCAAACTCCTGAAGTGGTCCAGCACGCCCATCATCTTCGACCTTGAGGACCACCCTGACCGCACAACTGCGGTCGGGTGCTTGCCGATGTTGGTTTCGCCAACCATCCGCAACCTCAAGGTCACCAAGATGTTGGTTGACGGCGGGGCCGGCCTAAACCTGATCTCCTCCGCTGTGATCCGGAAGCTCCAGATCCCCGACAGCGAGCTCGAAGAAACTGGAACATTCCAAGGAATTAATCCGGGAAGGAGCAAGCCGAAGGGGAAGATCACACTGCCAGTGACCTTTGGCGGAGAGCTAAACTTCAGGACTGAGAGGATCACCTTTGACGTTGTCGATATCCCGTTGCCATACAATGGGATACTTGGCCGTCCGGCGCTCGCCAAGTTCATGGCAGCCTCTCACTATGCTTACAACATGCTCAAGATGCCAGGGCAGATAAGCGTCATCTCTGTCCTCGGCGACAAGAAGGACGCGCTTATCTGCGCTGACAAGATCTACCGGGATGCAGCAGCCGCGGCAGACAGCAAGATACTTGCCACTGAAGCTCCCGGGGGGGAGAACAAGACCAAGTCCGGCAAGAGCTCTGGGGCCCACTCCGGCAAACGCACCTCTTCGGAGTGCTGCGCTGCCGTCGAGAACGCACCATCGAGCTCCACCGGCAAGTGCAAGAAGGGAATGGCTGCTCCACCTGCAACCAAAAAGGTGTCCGCCAAAGAGGACGGCACTGGTGGTACCTTCACCATCAGTGCTACGCTTGATCCTAAATAGGAAAGCGCGCTCGTTGCTTTCCTGCGGGCCAATGTGGACATGTTTGCATGGAAACCGTCTGACATCCCCGGCGTTCCCATGAAAGTAATTGAGCACAAGCTTGCCGTTTGTCCTCATGCGTGGCCCGTCAAGCAGAAGGTCAGGAAGCAAGCGGTGGAGCACCAAGAGTTTATAGCTGAAGAGATCAAGAAGTTGGAAGCAGCAGGCCTTGTTAGAGGTGTACTTCATCCCACGTGGCTGGCCAATCCAGTTGTCGTGCGCAAAGCTAATGGGAAGTGGAGACTTTGTATAGACTTCACTGATGTGAATAAAGCTTGTCCCAAGGATCCATTTCCCTTGCCGCGCATTGACCAGATTGTTGACTCCACGGCTGGGTGTGAGTTGCTTTCGTTTCTTGATGCATACTCCGGGTACCACCAGATATTCATGGCTGAAGAGGATGAAGAGAAAACCGCATTCATTACTCCATGTGGCACCTATTGCTTCATACGCATGCCCTTTGGATTGAAGAATGCGGGTTCAACATTTGCAAGGGTGGTCCACACTGCTTTTGAGCCACAAATACACAGAAATGTAGAAGCTTACATGGATGATATAGTGGTCAAGAGCAAGGACAAAGATACCCTGATTCAAGACCTAGAAGAAACCTTTGCAAATCTGCGCAAGATACAGCTCAAGCTCAACCCCGAGAAGTGCGTCTTCGGAGTCCCCTCCGGCAAGCTTCTCGGGTTCTTTGTGTCCCAGAGGGGGATTGAAGCTAATCCCGACAAGATCAAAGCCATCGAGTAGATCGAAGCCCCGAAGCGCGTCAAGGATGTACAGAGGCTTGCCGGTTGTGTGGCTGCTCTCAGCAGGTTCATTTCTAAGTCTGCGGAACGCGCCCTGCCGTTTTTCAAAATCTTGAAGAAGGCAGGTCCAATGAAATGGACTCCGGAAGCGGAGGTAGCGCTGCAAGACTTGAAAGGATACCTGTCCTCCACTCCAATACTTGTCGCACCTAAGCCGCAAGAGAAGTTGCTGCTGTACTTAGCAGCAACCAATCAAGTGGTTAGTGCTGCGTTGGTAGCGGAAAGGGAGGCAGACGAGGAGCCCACAGCCCCGGCAAGCACATTCAGCGACAAGCAGGGGGCTTCTCCGACAAGCTCTGGCCCCGACAAGGATGAGTCTGCACAGATGCAAGGAGAAGTGCGAAAGAAGATGGTGCAGCGCCGAGTCTATTTTGTTAGTTCCCTCCTGCAGGGGGCTAGGTCAAGATACTCTGGGGTGCAGAAGCTGCTTTTCGGCCTCCTCATGGCCTCGAGAAAGCTGCGCCACTACTTCCAAGCACATGAGATAACAGTGGTCACTCGCTTTCTGCTGAAGAGGATATTGCAAAATCCGGAGGCGACAGGCAGGATCGTCGAGTGGGCACTGGAGTTGTCAAGCTTTGGTCTCAAGTTTGAAAGTACTTTAACTATACAGAGCAGAGCATTGGTAGAATTCATAGCAGAATGGACACCAATGCCAGACGAAGAAGTTCCAGAGACAAGCATCCCCGCCAAGGAAGCAAGCAAAGAATGGATAATGTACTTTGATGGTGCCTTCTCGCTGCAAGGCGCCGGTGCTGGTGTGCTTCTTGTCGCACCCACCGGAGAGCACCTCAAACGTTGTCCAAATGCACTTTCCCAAGGAGCAAGCAACAAACAATACTGCAGAGTATGAAGGTTTGCTTGCCGGCCTCAGAATTGCAGCGGAACTTGGGATCAAGAAGCTGATTGTGCGGGGAGATTCGCAGTTGGTTGTCCGACAAGTGAACAAGAGCTACCAGAGCCCATTGATGGAAGCTTACGTCGACGAAGTGAGAAAGCTTGAAGAACACTTTGAAGGCATGCAAATGGAGCACGTTCCAAGAGCTCAAAATGACATCGCAGATGGCCTGTCAAAGTGTGCTGCATTGAAGCTACCTGTGGAACCAGGAACCTTCATGCTCAAGCTAACTCAGCCATCCGTTACACCATCAATTGGGCAAAGCAAGAAGAGAAAGTTGGCCTCCGGCGACTACTTGCCGGCGGATCTTCCTGAAGCCGCCGCGAAGGTCCCCAAGATCAACGACCAAGTTGCTGAGGAACAGTCTGCTCATGCGGACTCTAGGGTTCGTACAGTTGAAGCAGGCATTCCCGACAAGTCTTGCCCCGGCAGACTTGCCGGGGGACGTCCAGCTCCGGCAGGACCGCAGGTTCTTGCCGTAGAAGCTGACGTTCCCGCAGCAGCAATGATGCCTTTAGTCCTTGTTGTTGAGCCTCGAGCTCCAGCCTGGGCACAACAAATTGTCCATTTTCTTCAAACTGGAGAACTTCCCGAAGAACCAGAAGAAATAGAAAGAATAACCCGGCAGTCAAGTATGTATCAGTTCGTCGGCAATGAACTATACAGAAGAAGACACAACGGTGTTAGACTGAAGTGCATTCCCCGGGAAGATGGACAGAAGCTGTTGGCAGAGATACATGGAGGCATATGTGGCCACCACATTGGCGCGAGAGCACTTGCCGGAAAGGCGTTCCGGCAAGGTTTCTTTTGGCCAGAAGCCCTCCAAGATGCAACTGCACAAGTAACCAAGTGTGAAGCGTGCCAGTTTCATGCCAATCAAATACATCAGCCAGCTCAAGCTCTCCAGACGATCCCTTTGTCCTGGCCATTTTCGGTCTGGGGGCTCGACATCCTCGTCCCCTTTCCCCGCGCAGTCGGGGGCTTCGAGTACTTATACGTCGCCATCGACAAGTTCACGAAGTGGCCGGAAGTGGAACCAGTGAGAAAGGTGACCGCACACTTAGCAGTCAAGTTCTTCGGGTCAATTGTTTGCCGTTTCGGAATCCCTAACAGGATCATCACCGACAACGGCACACAGTTCACAAGTCGCACCTTCATGCAATACGTCCAAGACCTTGGCGCCAAGGTCTGCTTCGCTTCTGTTGCTCACCCGAGGAGCAATGGTCAAGCGGAGAGGGCCAACGCTGAAGTGTTGCGCGGACTCAAGACAAGAACTTTCGACAGGCTACACAAGTGCGGAAGAAACTGGATTGAGGAGTTGCCGGCGGCTCTTTGGTCAATCAGGACGACACCAAATCGAGCCACTGGACACACACCCTTCGCTCTTGTCTATGGAGCAGAGGCAGTTCTCCCCACGGAACTCGTATACGGGTCTCCTCGAGTGCTCGCTTACGATGAGCTCGAGCAAGAGCAGTTGCGGCAAGATGATGCACTGCTCCTCGAGGAGAACCGTCTTCAGGCTGCTGTACGAGCTGCTCGATACCAGCAAGCTTTGCGCCGCTACCATAGCCACAAAGTTAGAGCCAGAAGTGTCGAGGAAGGCGACCTTGTTCTTCGGTGCGTTCAGTCCGCCAAGAATTCCAACAAGTTGACGCCGAAGTGGGAAGGCCCTTATCGGGTGAGACAAGTCACAAGGCCCGGCGCTGTCCGCCTTGAGACCGAAGAAGGCTTACCGGTGAGCAACTCCTGGAACATTGAGCATCTTCGCAAGTTTCACCCATGAGGCGCGGTTGCCGTGATCCGCTCCGGCAACCACCTTTTGTACAAGTCTTGCCGCTGTTGCATGTAAACCTTTGTACAAAGCCGGGCGCAGACCCCGTGCATCAGTAAAACTTTTGTGCCTTGTACAACTTGTCATTTCATGCCTTTCCGTTTTCTTGCATGTGTTATCTGACACTTTGTGCAGCACACACCCCCGGTAAGCAATGACAAGCCGCAAGGCTCCATATCTATGTTTCCTCCCTTTTTCCCTTTTTCTCTCAAGCAGAAGAACTGTTCCTCGCGCACAAGTTTGCCGGGGGGGAAGGAGACGGTGGTATGGACCAAGTGCTGTTCAAGAAAGGAAAGCCTTGCCGGGAGTGTTGTTCAAGAAAGGAAAGCCTTGCCGGGAAGCAAACAACCCACGAAAGCTAAGTTGCCAAAGTTTGAGCATTCAAATTTTTTAAAATTCTTAGTTATCTTCCTTGAACGACCACACTTTGTATGGAAAACCTGTGCGCGGAAGCAAACAACCGGGAAGCAAACAATCTAAGTGTGTTGCGACTAGCTGCGGCAAGGTTTCTTGCCGGCAGGGGCATTGCCAGCAGGCTGCTGAAGTTCCGCACTCGGCGCTCGCGGCAAGGGTCCTTTTGCCGGCAAGTTCCCTAAAAGCGTAGGGTAAAAGCATACAAAGTGAAGAAATCGAACAAGGGGAATAACACCGCATTGACTACCCAAAATAAAGTTATATTACAAGATGACTTGTCGCTGTTCTAACAAACTACTGTCCGTGACTTAATTGACAGCGACAAGGGAAGCAGAAAGAAGAAAGCCTAGTCTACGCGGTCTCCGTCAACTCTCCTGATCTTGCCCACCTTGGCCACGATGTGGGCGACACGAGCCTTCAGCGCTTCCTGGTCAGCGTCGGGCGGCAAGGTCCGGAGGACGTTGTCAAGATTGATCCCGGGGTTACGGTAGACGATCTTCGTCAGCACTCGCTCCACAGTACCCGTGCAAAGCCTGCGTGCCTCGTTCGCCAGCTGTGTGGGGAGCCTTTCCCATAGCTGCGTGAGGGCCGGCGCCACTCCTCTGAAGAACAAGCTCAGCTTGGCGCTGTGGGGGAGGTTCTCGTCGGGGGAGTACACGAGGTGCTCCGTCCCCAACGGCACCATCTCCTTGTCGATGTTGGCGGCGGAGGCGACGAGCTCCTCGGTCCACTGCTCCACCGTCTGCCTGAAGTTGTTCTGCGTGAGGGAGGCGCTCTCTAACAGTGCCCTCTCAGCCCGGAGATCTTCCTTCAGCTTCGTCTCCCTGTTCCGGGCCCCGTCAAGCGATTCCGTGAGGGTGGACAGCTTCAGCTCCAAGTCCGCGATGGAATCCTAGGCGGCGGTGAGCTCCTGGCCCTTGTCGGAGAGACGCACCTGCAGCTCAGAGTGGCTGTGGGCGTCTTTCTCCCTCGCCAGCGTGAGCGCCGCAATCCTCTCCTCGCTCGTCTTCAGGGTCGCCTCCAACCGCGCCACCTTCGCCTCCAAGTCTCTCTTGGCGGTCTCTGCGGCGGCGGTGGCGTCCCTCGCCTCCTGCAGAGCCCCGCCAATGGACTGCTCGCGCGCGGTAAGGTCGTCCTCATGGCTATCGAGGTCGACCTTACACTGCCTCAGCTCTCCTTCCCGCCGAGACAGATCCTCGGTGGCTAGTCGTTGCTGCTCCTCAACCTCGGCCTTCTCGAGGATGAACGCTGGTGCGCCTCGGCGAGCTCCTCCCGCTCCTCCGCCAAATTCCGGAGAGCCGCTTGGTTGGCGGCGCGGAGCTCCTCGGCGTGCTTCTCCAGGTCGACGCCAGCCTTGGCAGCCAGAGCCTCTCGGGACTCCAGCTTGGCCTGCCTGGCACGATACAAGGCCAGAAGCCGGCGCGGGAGCTGCTCCTCCTCGGGCTCGCTGCTGCTGCCGGGCGCGTCGAAAAGCCTCAGCCCGGCGGAGGCAAGGACCTCTCCATCGAAGCTCTCCCCCTCCACGGGCGCCCTTGATGAAGACGCCCGCGGGACTTGGATGAAGACCCCGTTGGCGGCCTCCAGATAGGCACCCGACCCAGTCGCGGCGGCGGAGGGGTCGGCGGCCGGTGCAGCGTCCGGCGCTCCTGCGGTCTCAGGGCCTCCAGTGCGGTCGCCGGTCCCCTCCTCAGCTGCCGCGTCAGCGGCCGCGGTGGTCTCCTCAGCGGCTGGCTCGTCGACGCCGGCCATTCCTTCAGCGGTGGCGGCGTCGCCAGCGTTGCCGCGCGCGTCCTCCTCGGCGATGGCCTCTGTCTCCATCGGCTCCGGGGCGGGCGGATCTGACAGAATAAAAAGAAAAGAAGAATCGTCAAGCAAATATCCAAAAAGAAGAATTCAAGAGAAGGAAAGTACAAGGGTTACCTGCGCGGGCCTCTTCCTCCACGGGGTTCCTGGCCGGGGAGTTCTCCCTTGGCGGCGTGGTAGTAGCCCCTGCCGGCGGAGGGCCGCCGGCGCCTTCCCTTGTCGGGGTGCTCGCCCTTGGCGGGGTACTCGCCCTTGGCGGAGTACCCGCCCTTGGCGGAGCGCTCTCCCTCGCCGGGGAGCTCCTCCTTGGCGGGGAGGGTGGGACGGGCGGCTCGTCGGGAGCAGTCTCTTGACGCTCCTGAGGCTGCGGCTCCACTTCTGCACAAGTCAACAAGCAAACAAAGCGTTAGCAAGGACAAGAAGCTCACGCGCGCCCAACAAGCGGAGAAGTAAACAAGAAGACTTACGCTGGGGGCTGCTCTGCGGAGCAGCAGGCTGGTCCGGCAAGCCTGTCGCGGGCACATCTCCTGCCGCGGCGACGGGCTCGTCCTCAAGATCGACCATCGGGATCTTGGCCCTCTTCGCCGCTCTCTGGGCTAAGGTCCTGGAAGATAAACAAGATCAGAGTCAAGCAAACAGAATTCAAGACAAGAGCAACAAAAAATCAAAAGAAATAATAGTTGCAAGTGCTTACTCTTCCTCCTCCTCGTCGGAACTGAGGACAGAGAAGTCGAAGTCCGCCTCGCGCGTCCCGGCGCGAGGAGCTGGAGGAGTAGGCTCCCTCGGACGCTTGGCGGGCTCCGGAGCCGTGGTCTGAGAAGACCCCGCTCCTGTCGTCGCCGAAGCCCGAGGGGCGGAAGGAACGCCAGAGCCAGTTCGGGAAGATCCTCCTCCGCCTGACGCTGAAGCGCGGGGCGCCCCCTTGACGGCCTTGCTCGTCGTGGTGGCACGCGTCGAGCGATGCTGCGGCTGCTGCTGGGGCGCCGGCTGCCTCGCCGTGTCAGTGGCCTTGCGGAGGCGCTTCTTTGGCTGTGGCGGAGGACTTGGTGGTGGCGGAGAATTCTCCGAGGATGAGGAGGCGTCGTCAAGGCCCAAAGACCCGCCTGAGTCTTCTGAAGGGTCGCTCGATTCGGCGTCCTCCTCGGCGGGCTCACTTGACTCTGTGCCCTGCCCGGCAGCCTCGCACATCCCGGCAGGCTCCCCGGCAGGCCTCAACAATTTGAGGATCTCGTCCTCCTCGGCCCGACTCACTGCATCCGCTGCATCTGCCTCGTCCAAAGAGTACCCAAACTCGCCCGCGGCATCGGCTACGGCCGCCTCCTCCATCCTGGTGGCGACATACGCCAAATCCCGTTTGGTGGTGTCGCGGGTGAGACCCTTCTTCTCATCGAGATTAATCGGTAGCTCAACCAAGTTATCGAAGAAGGCTTGTGCAGTTTCTTCTGAAGGCGCCAGCCAAGTGGGATCAACCCCGTGGGAGTCGCACAGAGGCATTGCCGCGCGGATGGCACTAAGGGACGAGTTGTTGCATAGTGGAACTACTCCCCGCGACGGGGCAAACCACTCCGGGTGCTTGGGGTCATGCTTGAACAGCGAGCGGATCATCCCCTTGAGTTCCAAGACGGTGAAATTGTAGTTGAGGCCGGGGCGCAACCTCATGCAGTCTGCCGCGTTGCCGAATTCCCAAGCAGACCTTTTCCTATCCTGCAAGGGGGCACTGCGGCGGCGAAGGAAATCTGCCCCGACCTCACCTACAGTAAGGTTGGCTTGCCGGAGGCGAATAATCCTAGTGAGAGCAATCTTCAGCTTCTCGTCCTCCGGGGCCAGGTCACTCCAATCCTTGCGGCGCACTATTGCAGCTCGGCGCGGGGAAGTAAATTGCTGAGGTTCATCTTCCATAACCCAGCACCAATCGGCCCTCCACTCCTCCCACTTGCCGCGGAGCTCTCCAATCAAGTACGCCTCTTTCTTGTTGAGCCTAAAGATCCAAGAGATGCCACCGGACAGAGGGGACCCAGACTCTACTCGAGGTGTGAAGAAATGGCGGAAGAGAGCTACGTTGGGGGTGACTCCGACAAAGTTTTCGCACAGATGTGCGAAAACGGCCAAGGTTAAGACTGCGTTCGGGGTGAAATCTAGAAGATGGAATCCATACATGTTCATGACGTCGCAGAAGAACTCAGAGTATGGAGGGCAGAGACCGCAATGGAAGAACAGAGCAAAGTAATGGTAACCTCCCGGATACATGTCGCAGGCTTCGGCGGGGAGGACCCTGGTGCGCGGGTGAGCCTTCGTCTCCCTTGACCAGAACAAGTAGTACTTGTCCCTCAACTCCCTCGCGCCGAGCCTCGGCGGGAAGACCACCATCCTCTTCCGCATTGCTGCTAGCTTCGCCGCCTTGTCGGTCTTCGCGGCTTTCGCCTTGTCGCCCTTCGGGGCCATGGCGGAGGCGGCAAGGGAGGCCGACGGCGCTGGGGAGGCTGGCGGCGGCGGAGGAAGGGTGGAGCTCCGCTCTCTTTCGACCTTTGGGAGGAAGAGAGCGGCGGGGGTTTCTGGAGGTTGAAGACGCAATGAAGCAATGGGGGGAACTGCCCCTGTTTCCTCTGCTTTTAAGGGGGAGCGGGGGACGTTCCGCATTTTCCCCATTAAAGAAACAGGCCACGATCTCTCCCACGACGCCGCAATCGACGCGTGCCGTTAGGGAGGGATGCGGTGGATACGGAGTAGGATACGGCGCGCCGTGGGCCGCGTGTGCCCGTGCACTGTTTTGGGCCTGGCCCAACAGCGCTCGGCACCGTGTGTGGCCCAGGCCCGGGGGCTCCTGTCGGTGTACTAAAGAAGGGGTACCTTAGTATCCCGACTTGTGCACGTGCAGTAGCAGCATCCCATGGCAGGGCTTGCCACGCGCCCGCCGAGACCCACTCTAGCTCCTTTGGAGCCATTCAAGAACAAAGTATTCAAGACAGAGAAACAAGACCCCGGCAAGAGGAGCTTGCCGGGAAGGCCGCTCCAGGCTCAAGATCACCCCCATAGCACAAGACCCTGGCAAGAGGAGCTTGCCAGGAAGACCAAAGAACAGCATTTCATAAGACTTGTCGTGGCACATCGTGCGCCCCGGCAAGGTCCGGAGAGCGACAAGCTTCCGGGCCCGGCAAGGTAGCGACCGCGGCAAGGCGCTTGCCGCGGCAAGCTTCCACTGTGTGCCCGCGCTCCAGCTCATCCGGCCACGTGTCGCCCTGGGGCCCTTCCAGGGGCACGTGGCGGAAGGCTGTGAAGCCTGGGGGACACGGTGGCGAGCCACGATGACGAGGCCACCCTCGTGGCGAACGGAGACGCCCGGACGGACGCTTTTTGCACTGTTTGGGGCGACGGCGACGGGCATTCAATGCCCTTGTCCCCTGCCGTCAGGGTTAGGTATAGACCACTGTGCATACACTGTACATGCACTGTTACAACTACCACCATTTTTACGCTTTTACCCTCACTTTCGTTGCCACCTGTCGGTGACCCCTTTGACCTATAAAAGGAGGCCCATGCGCAACGTAGAAGAGGTTCGGTTCCGATCGACGACAACTCTCACGCTCGGTGTAGCCAAGTACTGTAGATCTTCTTGCTCCCGAGCCGAGAACTCAATACAACCAAGGCAGGAGTAGGGTTTTATGCATCCGTGCGGCCCGAACCTGGGTAAACTGCTCGCGTGCGCGCCTCGATCCGCTCTTTGTGCTCCCTCCGCTCCCTTGCCGTACCGAAAAGGGGCTCCGGTCCCATAGGTGTTCGTGGGCGATCAGTTTCCCCGACAGGGACCCACATGAACGTGGGTAGTGGGGGCAAGGACCCACACCCCTGGTCAAGGCGCACCAAGATCCCCCCTTAGAAGGAATAAGATCATATCCCGAAGGGATAAGATCAAGATCCTTAAAAAAGGGGGATAACAATCGGTGGGGAAGGGAAATGATGGGATTTCTTTCCCCCACCTTTGCCAACACCCCAATGGACTTGGAGGGAAAGAAACCAGCCCCCTTCACCCCTGTATATAGTGGGGAGGCACATGGGAGCCGCACCCCTTCCCCTGGTGCAGCCCTCTCCCTCCCCAACACCTCCGTAGTAGTAGTAGTGCTTGGCGAAGCCCTGCCGGAGAACTGCAAGCTCCACCACCACGTCGTCGTGCTGCAGGAGCTCTCCCTCAACTTATCCTCTCCCCTTGCTGGATCAAGAAGGAGGATATGTCCCCGAGCTGTACGTGTGTTGAACGTGGAGGCGCCGTTGTTCGGCGCTTAGATCGTAATCAACCGCGATCTGAATCGCTACGGGTACGACTCCTTCATCCGCGTTCTTGTAACGCTTCCGCATCGCGATCTTCAAGGGTATGAAGATGCACTCCCCTCTCTCTCATTTCTAATCTCTCCATAGATTGATCTTGGTGATGCGTAGAATTTTTTTAAATTTCTGCAACAATCCCCAACAGTGGCATCATGAGCTAGGTCTATGCATAGTTTCTATGCATGAGTAGAACACAAGTTGTTGTGGGCGTCGATTTTGTCAATTACTTGCCGTTACTAGTCCTATCTTGATTCGGCGGCATCGTGGGATGAAGCGGCCCGGACCGACCTTACACGTACGCTTACGTGAGACAGGTTCCACTGACTGACATGCACTAGTTGCATAAGGTGGCTAGCGGGTGTCTGTTGTGACGACCCCGGCTTAATCGTGCACTAATCATACACGCAAATGCACACGATCAAGCCTAAGGACTCACGTGAAGGAATCACAACACAACTCTAAAACATAAATAATACATACTAGTCATATATTACAAGCCAGGGGCTCGAGGGCTCGAATACATAACATGATGTCTCACACATAGTCAGCGGAAGCGTTAGGTATCTGGGTACAGATACAGCACAACAGAAGATAGGCCTTTAACAAAGGCGGGGCAAAATAAAAAGCTACGATCGAAAAGGCGCAGGCCTCCTGCCTGGGACCTCCGATCCTACTCCTGGTCGTCGTCCGCCGGCTCCTCGCAGTAGTACTCGCCGGCCGGGTAGTAGTAGTAGCCAGCCTCGGGCTGGTAGTAGTAGTCGTCAACGGGGGCTGCGGTCACCATGGCTCCGTCGTCTGGTTTATCATGCGGGTAGGACAAAAAGAGGAAGCAAAGCAACCGTGAGTACTCATCCAAAGTACTCAGCAAGACTTACATCAGATCTATACTAGCAATGCATTATTATCAAAGGAGGCTTTATGTGGGTGGACTAGACTGCAGAAAGCCAGAGTAGAGGGGGAAAAGCCTAGACCTGACGAAGACTAGCATCTTCAGCGTCTTGCAGCAATAAGAAGGGAAACAGAATAGTTTATCATAATAATGTATAGTGTTTGCAGCAACATCTCCATATCACATATCTCAAGTCACCAGTTCTAGTTGTACCGAAGTGGATACAACTCCGAGTGTCCGTTACCGTAGGACAGGCTATCGATAGATTGTTTCTTCCCTGCAGGGGTGCACCAAGTTACCCACCACGCTCGCTTAACTCCGGCCGGACACACCATCAGGTCGTGCCCGCCCTCGGCTAAACAATACGACGCAACCCGACCGGATACCGCCAGAGAGGATCGAGCACGCCGGACTAATCCTATGCCCCCGGGGGTCATGGCCGTCGCCCCGGACACTCCGCACGTTGCGAGGCCGTTCGGTAGCAGACCTAGCAACCCCTTATACAAGCGCAGTTGCATCCTAAGTCCAATCCGAACGGGCCGCTCAATCGCTGACGTCGTGATGACTCCGGCTGATGTATACGACGCAGAGCACCCACTCACACCCACGTGGTGGTTAGTGCTATCGGCCCGGAGGCCCTCGGATCAAATATCCAAATCGCTTAGTGTGTTGGGAGCGCGCGGTAACGAGCAGAGCCTACGATACTGTTGGCCCCGTCGTCCCGTCTCGAGGACTTGTGACAAGGACTGGAAAAGACCGGCCACGCCTCGTAGTTATCTCGCGGGTACCCTCACTGGTCACCCGACTCCACAGCTCACGCCTCGAAGGCACTCGCGGGTACCCCTCAGGGTCAACCCGTCTCTATCCAACAAGTGTAGTAGTCACCATAAAGTGTCATCAGACGCACGATACCTCTGGCCGCACGCCTTTGTTCCTGGCGACGTCCGGCCTCGGGGATCGATACGTCTTTAAACACGGTACAGTGATCCAGGGCATCCGTGTGGTTTTCATGCCGATGAGGAATCCGAGGAATCACCCTCGTTGGACTCCTAAACGACAAGTCCCGATAAGGTGGTACCGGAGGAATCACCCTCGGCGGTAATCACCATAGCGGATGCACGACAAAAGCTAAGTCGGAAGTGGGAAGAGGAATCACCCTCGGTAACCCACAACGAGCTAGCTATACAGGGACAACATCAGAAGTGAGTTCAGAGGTATCACCCTCGTCACCCGATGTTAACTCTGCGGAGTCGAGCATATTAGGGGGGGTTGTGCGGTGCTGTGAAGAAGGTCAGGGGAAGGGGGCTCGATCAGTTGATCGAGTCAAGGGTACTATGCGAGGCAACTACGAGAGTGTGGGTCCATAGCAGTGCTACCCAACCTATACTAAGCAGTTTATGAATAAATGCAGGTATCAACAATTTAGCAAAGACAGGCTATGCAACAGTAATAGGAGCAGTAGCAGTAGCAGCAATTCTAATGCAAGAATAAGAGAGAAAAGACATAGGCGATATCGGAAATGCTCAAGGGGGGGTTGCTTGCCTGGTTGCTCGGTGGCAAAAGCAAGATCGTCGGAGGGGGAACCAATCACCGGGACAGCGTCGGTCTCGGGATCTGCGTCAGCGTCGGGCTCTACCGAGAGAGAAGAGGGGGAAGAAACAAATAAATACACAAGCATATGCAACACACAGCGTGCTAAGCTAACGTGCAGTGCAGGGTTGCCTAAAAACAGGTCTAGGTCATATTAGTTATTTTTAAGAAATTGTTTGGATTTATTTTATTAAAGTTGAGCACTATTCATTTAGCGAAAACAGGCCAAAAGTTCCATGTTCACCTAGTTAGAGGCATCTGATGGGAATACGGAGGGCGTATCTAGATTCGTATCGAAATTCTGATCAATTTTCATATATAAATTATTTTCATCGGAGTTACGGTTTAAAAGATATGATTTTTCAAAGTTTAAATGATTTTCTGGATTTATTTAAATTAACAGAAAAAGGAAATATGACATCAGCATGATGTCATGCTGGCATCAGCAAGTCACCAGGACGGCTGACCAGTCAAATCTGACATGTGGGTCCAGTGGGACCCACATGTCAGCCTCTGTTACTTTAACAGTGGTTTAAACTAAATAAAACAGGTTAATTAGGGGTGTGGGACCCACTTGTCATAGACTCATTAGTTAGACTAAAATATCTTTTATTTATAAAAAACGTTTTAAATAGTTTTAAATCGCAGGGGCCCCACAAGTCAGTGACTGGGGTTGCCCAGTCAGCAGAGTTGACTGGTCAACCCAGTCAACGGGGCCCCAGGGCCCACTGGCAGCGACCCTGGGGGTGGCCCCCGGTCGGACTCGCCGGCCAGTGGCGCCGGAGTTGCTCCGGCGACCACTCCAGCGGCGGATTCTCGCCGGAGCCCGTCGGAAAATCGCTACGGGGCTCCGTTCGGGCCGTGGCTGGTCGCGTTCTAAAGCTGGAGCTCTTGCGCATCTAGTGGAGCTACTGGCCGGACCAGGGGACGGCCGGAGCATCGCCGGCGACGAGCTTTGGCGGCCGTGGCTTCGGGTGCTCGTCGGGGAAGGTGCTGCGGTGAGCAAAAAGGACGGGGCTGGGCTCCTACAGCATCTACGGGCGCTGGCAAGCACGACGGGCATGCTTGCGCGGGTGTTCGGCCACCGGAACCTGGTCGTCGACGAGCTCGCGCGGCGGCGAGCTCGGGCTTCGGTGAAACGGTGGCTACGCGTGCGGGACGGAGCGGAGAGGAGAGGGGAGAGGTGGTGGCTCACCGTGCGGCACGCAG
>LR738713.1:840792455-840809429 GCA_902687465.1 Secale cereale
AGTCAAATCTGACATGTGGGTCCAGTGGGACCCACATGTCAGCCTCTGTTACTTTAACAGTGGTTTAAACTAAATAAAACAGGTTAATTAGGGGTGTGGGACCCACTTGTCATAGACTCATTAGTTAGACTAAAATATCTTTTATTTATAAAAAACGTTTTAAATAGTTTTAAATCGCAGGGGCCCCACAAGTCAGTGACTGGGGTTGCCCAGTCAGCAGAGTTGACTGGTCAACCCAGTCAACGGGGCCCCAGGGCCCACTGGCAGCGACCCTGGGGGTGGCCCCCGGTCGGACTCGCCGGCCAGTGGCGCCGGAGTTGCTCCGGCGACCACTCCAGCGGCGGATTCTCGCCGGAGCCCGTCGGAAAATCGCTACGGGGCTCCGTTCGGGCCGTGGCTGGTCGCGTTCTAAAGCTGGAGCTCTTGCGCATCTAGTGGAGCTACTGGCCGGACCAGGGGACGGCCGGAGCATCGCCGGCGACGAGCTTTGGCGGCCGTGGCTTCGGGTGCTCGTCGGGGAAGGTGCTGCGGTGAGCAAAAAGGACGGGGCTGGGCTCCTACAGCATCTACGGGCGCTGGCAAGCACGACGGGCATGCTTGCGCGGGTGTTCGGCCACCGGAACCTGGTCGTCGACGAGCTCGCGCGGCGGCGAGCTCGGGCTTCGGTGAAACGGTGGCTACGCGTGCGGGACGGAGCGGAGAGGAGAGGGGAGAGGTGGTGGCTCACCGTGCGGCACGCAGGTGGCCCTCGACAGCTTAGTAGCAGCAGAGGGGCGCCGGAGACGGAGAAGATCGCCGGAGCCCGACGCGGAAGGGGGCGGCGTCGTGCGGTCGCTGCAGGGCCCGTCGGCTCCGGTTCGTGGTCGGGGTCGAAGTAGTCGACCACCGCGCAGCTGCTGGACACCACAGTCGAGCCCCTCGACGCCGGTGGCCACGCGAACGACGACGGCAGGCTGCGGTGGCGCACGGGCGGCGGATCTGGGAGGGGAAAGAAGGAGGCGGAGAGGCCAGGCGAGGGGGGAAATGGCAGGGGAGGACGAGGAGCTCCTCCTTATCCTCTCCTCGCCCCTGTTCCGTCGGTGGGCGGCGGCGTGTCGAGCTGCGGCCGGCGCAGCGCGCGCGCGCCCACAGAGCGCTCGACACGGCGGCGGGAGCAGGTAGGGGAGGGGGAGATGGGCTGGGCCTGCTGGGCTTTATCCAGGCGCCAGGTAAGTTTCCTTTTCCCTCTTTTTCCTTTCATTTCCAAAAGCAGAGAGGAAATAAATGCCTGGACCAGCAAACCTTTTATAAAAATGTGGGAGTTGGTCCAAAAAGTTCTTTGCAATATTCCCTAACACCAAAAATTGGTTTGGACTAATTTGGATCATTTTTGAAATTTACAAAAATGAATAGGCAATTAATAGTGCTGTTATAACACTGTTTAATGCCCTAGCCCATGTTTTGGAGTTGCTGGTGATGTTGTTTTCAGCACCATCATTTGTTATGAAATATTTGCAACAAGGTGAACATTTTTCCATAAATTTTGGAGCAACTTCATTTTGCACATGAATTTGAATTTGAATTTCCAGAGGAGTTTTGAACTTGTAAGCTTAACCACTGTGATTATGCATTGCTGATGATGATGACATGGCATACTTAGCAAAGTGACACAGTAGTTAATACATAGGGGTGTTACATCTGTCTCTCCCACTTTAGTCGGATCGGATTCGATGAAAAGGGTCCTTATGAAGGGTAAATAGAAATTGTCATATCACGTTGTGGTTTTGGCGTAGGTATGAATCGTTCTTGCTATAAACCTATAGCAGCCACGTAAAAACTTGCAACAACAATTAGAGGGCGTCTACCTTGTTCTTGCAGCATGTGCCGTGTCAGGGATATTACTAGCAGGTATAAACCGGCTAGTGTAAACCGGATTATGATGATATAGTTGTGTAATTGTAAAACCCAGTAGAGGTTACGGCCCACGAAGGCTTAGGGCCCATGTATAGAGTTACGGTTTGAAAACCGCCTAATCATGTAACTTGAGAGACAAGGGAGAAAGAGCAGAGACCGAGGCGGACACAAGTATGAGCCGGCCTCGGAACTCTGTAAACCGGACCGGGCATCGCCTCTATATAAAGGGACGACCCGGCAACGGTTCAAGGACAGACAACAACTCGTCGAGACACAGGCTAGCAATCCGCTCCCTGTTCATCGACGCCCAAGTAATTCCGAACCAAACTAGACGTAGGCTTTTACCTTCCTCGAAGGGGTCGAACTAGTATAAAACCTCTGTGTCCTTTGTGTGCTTTTAACCCCTTCAAGCTAACCCGTGCAATGGTTCCTCAACTAAGTCCGTTAAACCGGACATCTGCCGTGTTAATTCCACGACAGTTGGCGCCCACCGTGGGGCCTCCGCACGATGGTTTCGAGTTCTTGAAGGGCAGCTTCGAGGGACTCAAGGGCTACACGGTCGGCCGGATGACCAAGAGTCGCCGTGGCCGGATCTATATCGACGACGCTGGCTGGGGCCCGGAGGCCGATTCAATCGAATACGGGTACCGGGTTCCCTTCGGCGGCATCCACGTCTTCATCGGCAAGATCGGCGAATCGAGACCTGAGCCGGACATCTTCACCGACATCGTCGAGCCGGCTCAGCGGGCGAGATCGGCCCGGATTCAGCCTGCCATGAAGCGCGTTTTCGTGGGAGCAATACACGGAGTCCAAACCGAGGATGGATCAGATTCTGGTGGCGAGACGGTCGTTTATTCCGACGACGAGTCTTCATCCGGAGAGACTGAGTCCCTGTATCTGTTGCAGGATGGCCGATCTGAGGGTATGTCCGATGGCGGCAGTATTCCGGACCCCTTTGATCCGCCAAACCGGGTGGCTGTCTTTATGGCCGGATCACAATGTACGCCGCAGCCCACGGTGACCGGGGCGCTCACAGCTGGTGCAGGGGGGAGCGGGCCGACCCCCTCGCCCGCTGACGTTCTATCCACCTTAATAGATGAGTTGACAGCACGAGTAGTAGTAGTGGTCGCTCCTGCTGACAAGGCGCAGCATGATGCAGAGATCCTTCAGTTGAAGAGCCGGATCGAACAAGCCAGAGAGGATTTGAACGCAGAGAAGGCTATGATAGCAACAAGGCAGGCGGAGCTAGACTCTCAGGCTTTCCAGCTTAGGATGGAACAGGCTTCTGCACAGGGAGTGAGAAATAGGTATCAGACCCGTCTACCGTCGGTTTATGAGGCGATGAACCTTTTTGGAACACCAAGAGCGGGGGCCAGCGTTAATCCGGTAGTAAACCGGAGGGGAGCTCCGGTGACGGGCGAGCCGGTTCAACAACCCACTGCGGAGCAAGATCGACGGATTATGCCCACGCCTCACATCCCTACTCCTCCGGGCCATTACTCAAACCCCCTGGACAACATTGTTGCAGCCGCTTCACGCTTAGCCGCTTTACCCATTGAGGGAACGTCTCCCGTGGCGATGGAGGCACGCAGAGTCAAGGATCTGCTCAATACGGCGTTGACACAGCAACAGGCGTACTCATACGGCAGGGAGAGGCTTCATTCAACACCCCGCCACAGCCGGAGTTATACTAGGCATTGGGATGAACCGGAGGTGTCCAGTAGTGAGCGGAGGCGACACCGTCGCAGACAGGACAATCCGGCGGGTGCAGAGGCACAAGCTCAAGAGGCGGTAAACCGGGCCGGACCTACAGCCCGCGAGGAGATCCGTCAGGCCACGTCGGTTCACACGGACACAGCGGAAACAGGAGTCACGGCGAGTTCCTTTGGAGTACCGTGTCTTATTCCGGCTTTACGAAGCGTAAGGTTACCCAAGGATTTCAAAGGTCCGCGTAAGGTGCCTAATTACACCGTAGATTTGGCTCCAGAGGCTTGGATTGAGAGTTACGAGATGGCTATGGAGATGCTAGACGTGGATGAAGCGGCTTGTGCGAAGTACTTTACCATGATGCTTGAGGGGACAGCCCGGACCTGGTTAAAGGGCTTGCCACCTAATTCCATCGGATCATGGGGAGAGTTACGCTGCCAGTTTATTAAAAAATTCAAGGACACGTGCAAGCAACCGATGTGAGTGGTGCATCTAGCAGCATGTGTACAAGGGGAGCAGGAGTCTACGAGTGCATGGGTACGTCGTGTGTCAGAAATCCTGCACTCTTCGAATGGTATCAGCCCCAGTACGGCGATAGTAACATTGGAGAACAATTGCCGGTTTGAATCTCTGAAGTTGAAACTGGGACGGCTCAAACGGTATTGCAATGATATGGGAACTCTCATGAGTGCTTTGGTAAAATATGGGGACTCTGACAACACTAAGTACTCAGAAATAGATGGAGCTGGAAAGGCAAACAAATCCGGAAAACCGGTGCATGCTAATCCGGTTGGCACAATCTTCTTAGGCAAACGAAAGGCAGAAGGAGGCTCTGATTTTGTGGCCAATACCCAGGTTCAAGGAGGTTTTCAGCGCAACAAGGGTAAACCGCCCCTACAAACCGGCGGGGGATCTGTTAGTTGGGAGCAAGAGCTGAATGAGCCGTGCTGGAAACACGGATCGAAGGAGCATCCAGCTAAACATACCATAGGAGAATGCAAGGCCATGATGGAGGCCATGAGCCGGGTCAGATCTAACAACAGGCCACCGGGCGGCGGATCAGGCCCCGGGTTTTACGGTCCGGGTCACCAGGGGAATGCCTCCGGATCAGGATATCGTGGAAACAATAATGGCTATAGTAATCAAGGCAATAATCAGTATGGCCAGGGTGGTTACAATAACCAAGGCAATCAGCAGCATGGTCAGGGCGGTTACAATAACCAAAACAACCAACAGCAGGGCTAGGGTAATCACAATAACCAAGGCAATCAGCAGCGTCAGCAGCAGCAGCAGTCCGGATATCAGAGTAACCCGAAGGAGCTGAGTAGTGGGCAGTATCATGTGTTCACTATGAGTTTGTGCAAGCGGGAGCCAAAAATCTTAAAGCGGGCGGTCCACGCGGTTGAACCGGCGACTCCACAGTTCCTGCGCTGGTCGGAGCAACCTATTGTGTGGAGCAGAGAGGATCACCCGCTGCGAGTTGATAATCCGGGCCAATTGGCCTTAGTGGTAGCACCGCAGGTAGGTGGCTACAAATTCACCAAAGTTCTTATGGACGGTGGCAGTAGCATCAATATTTTGTATTATGAGACCTTCCGTCGCATGGGGCTGTCAGATAAGAAGCTAAGGCAGTCGAACACAGTGTTTCATGGAGTTGTGCCAGGTAAATCAGCTTACCCAGTTGGGAAAATTGACCTAGAAGTTACCTTTGGAGATAAGTATGATTCCAGGTCAGAGATGATAACCTTTGAGGTGGTGAAGATCCGGAGCCTGTATCATGCCCTATTTGGGCGGCCGGTTTACGCCAAGTTTATGGCTAGGCCGTGCTATGTTTATCTGCAGCTCAAGATGCCGGGTCACAAAGGAACCATCACGGTTCATGGAAGTCGCAAAATCGCATTAGAGTGCGAAGAAGGAGATGCTGCTTATGCGGAGGCAGTATGTGCTACGGAGGAGTTGAAGTTTTACAAAGACAATGTTGATCCGGCAGATATGTCCCCATTGAAAAAGCCAACTACAAAGAATGATCCGGCGTTGAAGTTCAAATCTGCAGAGGAGACCAAGCAAGTTGATTTTGTACCAGGTGATTCATCCAAGCAGTTCACTATCAGCGCTAACCTTGATCCTAAATAGGAAAGCGCGCTCATCGAGTTCATCCGTGAGAACCGGGATATCTTTGCATGGAAGCCTTCTGACATGCCAGGTATACCGAGGGAACTCGCTGAGCACAGTCTTAACATTGATCCGAAGTTTAAACCGGTCAAGCAGTATCTGCGCTGCTTCAACGAAGAAAGGCGCAAGACTATAGGAGAAGAAGTGGCCAGGCTTTTGGCCGCGGGGTTCATAGTTGAAGTTTTTCACCCGGAATGGATGGCTAATCCGGTGTTGGTGCTAAAGAAAAATGGAAAGTGGAGAATGTGTGTGGATTACACTGATCTAAACAAAGCTTGTCCAACTGATCCTTTTGCTCTCCCTCGTATTGATCAGATCATTGATGCTACGGCGGGATGTGAGCGGCTAAGTTTTTTGGATGCATATTCAGGGTATCACCAGATCAAGATGGCAGTTAAGGACCAAGAGAAGACAGCTTTCATAACTCCTTTTGGTGCCTTTTGCTATGTATCCATGCCTTTTGGGCTCAAGAGTGCCCAGGCAACTTATCAGCGTTGCGTGCAGAATTGTCTTAAGGGGCAGATAGGAAGGAATGTTCATGCTTATGTGGATGATATTGTGGTGAAGTCAAGGAAGAAGGATACGCTGATAGAGGACCTCAAGGAGACCTTTGACAATCTTCGGGCCTATAAAATGATGCTTAATCCGGAGAAGTGTGCTTTCGGCGTTCCGGCGGGTAAGCTCCTTGGATTCTTGGTGTCAAACAGAGGAATAGAAGCCAATCCGGAGAAGATCAAGGCAATCACATCTTTGACTCAACCGGCTTGCATCAATGATGTTCAGCGGATCGCTGGCCGGATCACAGCATTGAGCCAGTTCATCAGCCGTCTGGGAGAGAAGGCAATCCCGCTGTATCAGATGCTGAAAAAGACAGATCGATTTATATGGAGTAATGAGGCAAACGCTGCGTTTGAGGACTTAAAGTGGCAGTTGGCAGAGCCGCCGGTCCTTGCTGCCCCTGTTGATAATGAACCGTTATTGTTATACGTCGCAGCCAATGCACGGGCAGTCAGCGTGGCAATCGTGGTTGAGCGCAAGGAGGCAGGGAAGGAATACTCGGTTCAACGTCCAGTCTATTATATCAGTGAAGTTCTCATTGAATCCAAACAAAGGTACCCGCATTGGCAGAAGCTGGTATATGGTGTGTTCATGGCAAACCGGAAGCTGAAACATTATTTCCAAGGCCACCCAATAACTGTTGTTAGTTCAGCACCATTGGGGGATATAATCCAGAACAGGGAAGCTACTGGCAGAGTGGCGAAGTGGGCCATTGAGCTTAGCCCACATGGGTTGAAATATGTGCCACGCACCGCTATCAAGTCTCAAGCATTGGTGGATTTCATTAATGATTGGACAGAGCTACAAACACCAGAGGAGAAGCCGGATCTTACATACTGGACGATTCACTTTGACGGATCAAGGCAATTAGAAGGCTCGGGGACTGGAGTTTTTTTAACTTCCCCGCGAGGGGACAAGTTTTGTTATGTCCTCCGTTTACTGTTTCCTTGTACTAATAATGCAGCAGAGTATGAAGCATTGCTTCATGGCTTACGGATGGCTAAAGAAATGAACTTGAGCCGGGTCAAGTGCTTTGGCGATTCAGATTTAGTGGCACAGCAAGTATCCGGCAAGTGGGATTCAAGAGACCCTCTCATGGCAGCTTACAGACGAGAAGTTGAAGCAGTCGCAGGATATTTCAAAGGATATCAGGTGGATCACATAGACCGGCGAAGGAATGAAGCGGCCGATGCTCTGAGCCGGCTAGGTTCTCAACATAAACCGGTACCACCTAATACTTTTTTGGATGAACTCCACAGTCCATCAGTTCAAGTACCATCGGAGGAAGACCTGGTTGTTCCTGATCCGGAGGCACAGCTAGTTGCAGCACTTCATGTTATTCCGGATTGGACGCTGCCATATTTGGCATATTTAAGCTGGGGAGAGCTGCCGGACGACGAGATCGAAGCAAGACAGATAATCCGGCGGTCCAAGTCCATGACAATTGCAAACGGAGAACTTCACCATCGCAGTGTCTCTGGAGCATTTCAGCGGTGTGTGTCTGCTGAGGAAGGTCGTGATATCCTGCGTGAGATCCATGAAGGGGATTGTGGTCATCATGCCGGTTCAAAATCCTTGGTGGCTAAAGCTTTTCGTCATGGGTTCTATTGGTTAACGCCCATGCTGATGTAGCGGATCTAGTCCGGAAGTGCGATGCTTGTCAAAAAAATTCACGACGTGCTCTTGTTCCGGCACAGGAGCTCCGGATGATACCGATTACTTGGCCGTTTGCGACTTGGGGGCTTGATATGGTTGGGCCTTTCAAACGATCACAGGATCAAAAAACTCATCTGCTGGTTGCTGTGGATAAATTTACAAAGTGGATTGAGGCAGAGCCTGTGAGTAAGTGTGATGCGGCAACAGCGGTTAAATTCATCAAAAAGGTTATGCTCCCTCGTTATCACACAAAATATTCATATCATGCACAACCCCGATTTCAGCCAAGCACTTGTTTTCGTACTCTATTCTTTCAACATTTCAACTTTCACGCAATACATGAGCGTGAGCCATGGATATAGCACTATGGTGGAATAGAATGGTGGTTGTGGAGAAGACAAAAAGGAGGGAGATAGTCTCACATCGACTAGGCGTATCAATGGGCTATGGAGATGCCCATCAATAGATATTAATGTGAGTGAGTAGGGATTGCCATGCAACGGATGCACTAGAGCTAAATATGTATGAAAGCTCAACAAAAGAAACTAGTGGGTGTGCATCCAACTTGCTTGCTCATGAAGACCTAGGGCATTTGAGGAAGCCCATCGTTGGAATATACAAGCCAAGTTCTATAATGAAAATTCCCACTAGTATATGGAAAGTGACTAAACATGAGACTCTCTATCATGAAGAACATGGTGCTACTTTGAAGCACAAGTGTGGAAAAAGATAGTACCAATTGTCCCTTTTTCTTTTTTTTCTTTTTTTTGGGCCTTTCTTTTTTTTTTCTTTGGCCTTTCCTTTTTTTTTGTGGAGGGGCTTTATTGATTTAGCCTTTCCTCACATGGGACAATGCTCTAATAATGATGATCATCACACTTTCATTGAATTACAACTCGATATTACAACTCGATACTAGAACAAGTATGACTCTATATGAATGCCTCCGGCGGTGTACCGGGATGTGCAATGAATCAAGAGTGACATGTATGAAAAATTATGCATGGTGGCCTTGCCACAAATACGATGTCAACTACATGATCATGCATGGCAATATGACAATATGATGCGTGTCATAAGAACGGAGCGGTGGAAATTTGCATGGCAATATATCTCGGAATGGCTATGGAAATGCCATGATAGGTAGGTATGGTGGCTATTTTGAGGAAGGATATATAGTGGGTGTATGGTACCGGCGAAAGTTGCGCGATACAAGAGAGGCTAGCAATGGTGGAAGGGTGAGAGTGCGTATAATCCATGGACTCAACATTAGTCATAAGAACTCATATACTTATTGCAAAAATCTACGAGTCATCAAAACAAAGCAATCAACGCATGCTCCTAGGGGGAGGTTGGTAGGAGTTAACCATCGCGCGCCCCTGACCTCCACACAAAGGTTGACACTTTACAAATACCTCATGCTCTAACTTTGTCACATAGCGGTTCACCATGCGTGCATGCTACGGGAATCACTAACATTAACACAAGTATTTCTTAATTTCATAATAACTCCATTAGCATGACTCTAATATCACTATCCGCATATCTCAAAACAATTATCAAGGATCCAACTTCTCATCATATTCAATGCACTTAGTATGAAAGTTTTTACTACATTGATCTTGGATGTATATCATGTGAAGACTAGTTTTATAGCCAAAGCACATTACCATGCTGTTCTAATAGACTCTCAAAAGGATATAAGTGAAGCATGAGAGATCAACAATTTCTACAAAATATAACCACCGCCGTGCTCTAAAAGATATAAGTGAAGCACTAGGGCAAATAACAAACTACTCCGAGAGATATATGTGAAGATCAATGAGTAGTTGAATAATTATGCAACTATGTGAAGACTCTCTAACATTTAAGAACTTCAGATCTTGGGATATTATTCAAAAATCAAGCAAAACAAAATAAAATAAATTGATGCTCCAAGCAAAACACATATCATGTGGTGAATAAAAATATAGCTCCGAGTATAGTTACCGATAGATGAGGACGAAAGAGGGGATGCCTTCCCGAGGCATCCCCAAGCTTAGGCTCTTGGTTGTGCTTGAATTTTACCTTGGGGTGCCATGGGCATCCCCGAGCTTAGGCTCTTGCCACTCTTTGTTCCATAGTCCTTCAAAGCAATACTCAAAACTTGAAAACTTCACAACACATAACTTAGACAAAAATCTCGTGAGCTCCGTTAGTATAAGAAAGCAAACCACTACTCAAAGGTATTGCAATGAATTCATTATTTGTTTATATTGGTGTTAAACCTACTGTATTCCAACTTCTCTATGATTCATACTTCCCAATACTACTCATAGATGCATCGAAATAAGCAAACAACACACGAAAAACAGAATCTGTCAAAAACAGAATAGTCTGTAGTAATCTGCAGGTTTCGCATACTTCTGTAACTCAAAAAAATTCAAACTAAATTGGTAAACGTGAGGAATTTTTCTAGTAATCATCTGCAAAAATAATCAACTAAATATCACGCTCCAGTAAAATCCGATGACCATTCTAGCGAGCGCTAGCGATTCTGTTTTTCACAGCAAGATCATATAAACTTCACACAAGTCTTCCCAAAGGTTCTACTTGGCACAAACACTAATTAAAACACAAAACCACATCTAAACAGAAGCTAGATGCAATATTTATTCCTAAACAGAAGCAAAAACAAAAAAAATAAAATTGGGTTGCCTCCCAACAAGTGCTATCGTTTAAAGCCCGTAGCTAGGCATAATGATGCTCACATAAAAGATAAGAATTGAAATATAACGGGAGCATCATGAAGCATATGAATAGCACATTTAAGTCTAACCCACTTCCTATGCATAGGTATTTTGTGAGCAAACAACTTATGGGAACGATAATCAACTAGCATAGGAAGGGTAAGCGAGCATAACTTCAAGACTTTCAACATATAGAGAGGAAACTTGATATTATTGCAATAGGTAGAAACATATGTTCCTCTCTCATAATAATTTTCAGTAGCATCATGAATTAATTCAACAATATAACCATCACATAAAGCATTCTTTTCATGATCTACTTGCATAGAAATTTTACTACTCTCCACATAAGCAAAATTATTCTCATTCATAGTAGTGGGAGCAAACTCAACAAAATAACTATCATGTGAAGCATAATCCAATTGAAAACTAAAATCATGATGACAAGTTTCATGGTTATCATTATTCTTAATAGCATACAAGTCATCACAATAATCATCATAGATAGCAACTTTGTTCTCATAATCAATTGGAACCTCTTCCAAAATAGTGGATTCATCACTAAATAAAGTCATGACCTCTCCAAATCCACTTTCATCAATATAATCATCATAAATAGGAGGCATGCTTTCATCATAATAAATTTGCTCATGAAAACTTGGGGGACTAAACATATCATCTTCATCAAACATAGCATCCCCAAGCTTGTGGGTTTGCATATCATTAGCATCATGGGTACTCAAAGAATTCATACTAACAACATTGCAATCAGGCTCATCATGCACATATTTTATGTCAAGCATTCTATGTAATTCTTCTTCTAGTACTTGAGCACAATTTTCCTTCCCATCATTTTCACAAAAGATATTAAAAAGATGAAGCATATGAGGTAACCTTAATTCCATTTTTTGTAGTTCTCTTTTATAAACTAAACTTGTGATAAAACAAGAAACTAAAAGATTCGATTGCAGGATCTAAAGATATACCTTCAAGCACTAACCTCCTCGGCAACGGCGCCAGAAAAGAGCTTGATGTCTACTACGCACCCTTCTTCTTGTAGACGTTGTTGGGCCTCCAAGTGCAGAGGTTTGTAGGACATTAGCAAATTTCCCTCAAGTGGATGACCTAAGGTTTATCAATCCGTGGGAAGCGTAGGATGAAGACGGTCTCTCTCAAGCAACCCTGCAACCAAATAACAAAGAGTCTCTTGTGTCCCCAACACACCCAATACAATGGTAAATTGTATAGGTGCACTAGTTCGGCGAAGAGATGGTGATACAAGAGCAATATGGATGGTAGATATAGGTTTTTGTAATAAAAAAATATAAAAACAGCAAGGTAGCAAGTGGTAAACGTGAGCATAAACAGTGTTGCAATGATAGTAGACAAGGCCTAGGGTTCATACTTTCACCAGTGCAAGTTCTCTCAACAAGGATAACATAATTGGATCATATTACTAGCCCTCAACATGCAACAAAGAGTTACTCCAAAGTCACTATAATAGCGGAGAACAACCGAAGAGATTATGGTAGGGTACGAAACCACCTCAAAGTTATTCTTTCTGATCGATCTATCCAAGAGTCCGTAGTAACGTTCAATCTATCATAGAGTTCGTACTAGAATAACACCTTAAGACACAAATCAACCAAAACCCTAATGTCACCTAGATACTCCATTGTCACCTCAAGTATCTGTGGGCATGATTATACAATATGCATCACACAATCTCAGAAACATCTATTCAACCAACACATAGAACTTCAAAGAGTGTCCCAAAGTTTCTACCGAAAAGTCAAGACGAAAACGTGTGCCAACCCCTATGCATAGATTCCCAAGGTCACGGAACCCGCTAGTTGGTCACCAAAACATACATCAAGTAGATCACATGATATCCCATTGTCACCATAGATAAACACGTGCAAGACATACATCAAGTGTTCTCAAATCCTTAAAGACTCCATCTGATAAGATAACTTCAAAGGGAAAACTCAATCCATTACAAGAGAGTAGAGGGGGAGAAGAATCATAAGATCCAACTAGAATAGCAAAGCTCGCGATACATCAAGATCGTGCCATCTCAAGAACACGAGAGAGAGATCAAACACATAGCTACTGATACATACCCTCAGCCCCGAGGGTGGACTACTCCCTCCTCGTCATGGAGAGCGCCAGGATGATGAAGATAGCCACCGGTGAGGGTTCCCCCCTCTGGAAGGGTGCCGGAACAGGGTCTAGATTGGTTTTTGGTGGCTACAGAGGCTTTCGGTGGCGGAACTCCCGATCTAGGTTAATTTCCGAAGGATTCAGTATTTATAGGAATTTTTGGCGTAGGTCCCACGTCAGGGGGGGCTTCTGGGCTGTCCACGAGATAGGAGGGCGCCACCACCTTCCCAGGACGTGCCCTCCATCCTCGTGGGCAGCCCGTGGCTCTCCTGGCCCAACTCTTTTGCTTCGAGGGCTTCTTTTGGTCCAGAAAAAATCATAAAAAATTGGCTCGTCAATTGGACTCCGTTTGATATTCCTTTTCTGTAAAACCCTAAAACAGGAGAAAAATAGAAACTGGCACTGGGCTCTGGGTTAATAGGTTAGTCCCAAAAATCTTATAAAAGTGTATAATAAAGCCCATAAGACATCCTAGAAGGATAATATAATAGCATGGAACAATCAAAAATTATAGATACGTTGGAGACGTATCAACCGCTCCTTCTTCTGAGCCCTACACTATGGCCCAAGCCTACAATAAAGATGATGAGCTTGTCACTGTCAAATGGCCACTTTTGAAGCTTCCCGCTGCCCCAGGTCTACAATATGATTATCATGTGGAGCGGAGGCCTCAGACCCTGAAGCCCAAGCCGAAATTGCCTTGGCTTCCCACCAATGCAACTACACAAGGCTCATTTAGTGTGCATAGCTTCAGGGCAAACAACACCTTCTTTGATTCTGCTAAGAACCCATACAAGAAGCCCAAGATCTCTTCTGATAGGTTCTGGAGCTTTCAGCAACGAAGCTATTACTCTGCACTTTGTACAATCAGGACCGGATTTTTCCGCATCAACGTCTTGATTGTGATGCCATTGCTGGACTGCCATGCCTTCAAGAAGCCCTTGACTGCTTCAGAGAAGTTGGATTGTCCCTTTGTCACCACCAAGGAACACTGGAATGAAGAGCTTCTACTGCAATTTTATGCTACTTTGCACATCAGAGGATACAACAGAGATCCGAAGTCATGGGTCCTTGAGTGGATGACAGGTGACTTTCATCATGAAGCTAATGCTCAGACACTACTTGAGCTCACTTCCCTGCCCACTCCTGGTGAATTGTACGAACTAGGCTATTCTCTATATCAGAAAGAGCTTCAAAGCATCTTCAAGAAAGCTGAACCCAATATGAGTGAAATGCTTAGCATGATGAAGCCATTGCCCCCTGATGCTGATCTACCAAAAGAATTCTTCGTCCAAGACCTCGAGTACTTGCCTCGCACCATATACCACATTCTGAGTCATACTCTTTGGCCTATCAAGGGACACTCATCTAAAGCTACACTGAATGGCGTCATGAAGACTTTGGTCTTCTATATTTTCAATGGCATCCGCTTCAATACACATGACTTCTTCCTTCGCCAACTGGCTGCCTCTGCTGTTGATATGTTTGGCCTCAAGATCTACGCTCCTTGGATCATGAGGCTCATTAAGCTTCATTCAACTGTCAGCTATCAAGCCTCTACACGCAACCATGTTGTCTTCTTGCCTGAGGTTGATACATCTTATGAATCCATCTATGTTGAGCTTGTCAAGCAACCACTTCAACTTCACAATGCTGATCGCCAAAGCTTCACATAGCAGGTTGAAAGTGTGTATGTGCCCAATGTAAATGTAACTGCTTATCCTCTGGCTGGGCTTCTGCGCCTCCCACATCGTGCCAACACAGATGCCACTGGTAGCACCATTGCTCAACGGCCGAAGAAGTGTCCTCGTGTCCTGAATGATCGAGAGCTTCTTGTTTCACTTCACCATAAACAGGATAGGCATCATGACTGGATGAAGCGGCAAATGCAAAGTCTTCTCACATATGTGAATCGCATTCGCAACTTTGCTACCAAGAATTCATTTGTTGCACATGAAGCATGTCGGCGGTCCTGGAAGAGCCTTACCCTGCTATGCTCTGAAGCTGATCTTCAAGGAGATGGCTTCACTGAGCGCTTCAAGTTTGACTCCAATCCTCCACAAGCTACGACTTGGTGTCCAACCCCATCTATTGAAGATTCTGGGTATTCTTCTTCGCCTGCAACTGTTGTTGCTCGAGTCATCGATGAAGAAGACGACGCCACTTCCCCAGCAATCGCTTCACTGCATCACGATTCTGCGTCAGGCCCCTCTGCACCACCAAACTCCACTGTCAACCTGACTGCACTAGCAACTTCTCAGCCTGGGAATGCATAGATACTCTATGTCTTCAAACCTTTTTGGTCCTTACTGACAAAAGGGGGAGAAGCATATGAGTTGATAATCTTCAAGCGGGTCCATAAGGGTCGGGTGCATTATTTTTGCTAAGTTCTTACAACTCTCGTTTTGAAACATTTGGCTCTTGAGTTGTAACACTTAAAACTTGATGGTCGTTTGCTACATTTGCTGTTGTTTCTTCTGCTTGGTTAAATATCTATCCTATGCGCATGAAGTCATTCAACGGACGCCCATTTTCCATTATGCATCTCATTATCTTCACTACATCTTTGTATGCATGATGGATTGTCTTCATAAAATTGAAGGAGATATCCATAAAGCAAAACCTGCCATGTGCCTTTGCATTCAAAAGCAAAACTACTATGTGCACATCTTGAGGGGGAGTCCTCTCAACTTTATGAAGCCATTGATCGTGTTATCCATAATTTCACATACTTTATCCCCGTTGAAAACTTCAACCTGTTTGTCATCAATCACCAAAAAGGGGGAGATTGTAAGTGCATCTAGTGCCCCCTAGTTGGTTTTGGAGTATTGACAACAAACGTGGTTGAGGGACTAACGTGTTTGTGAGAATTGCAGGATAACACAGGTATTAGTCCCTCACAGATTCGGTTTAATTTCCAGAGATGACCCCTAAAAATGTGTGAAGACATTGAAGACAGTGGTGTTGCATGAAGACATTCACGTGAAGATAATGACCTATGAAGACATTCATTGAAGACTAGAATGCGAAGACATGGTTTCTTTCGTAGTTCTTTTTATTCTTTCTTGAGTCATAGGAACCACCGTACTGTTAAGTGGGGTCCAAGTGAACATAGTCGAATGACTAAAGTGATGATCAATCAAAACACTTATGTCTTCAAGCGAAGACAAATGAGAGCAAATCTTATCCAGAGCTGGATAAGTCAGCTTTACTTGGAGCTCAAGTAAAGTTGTTGCGTGTGTTCACAATCCGACCGTTGGACACGTGTCAGTTCCTTAGTGACCAAGGGTCATTTCGGACATATCATGTCGGGTTGCCTCATGGCTATAAATAGCCCACCCCCTACACCATAAATTGGTGGCTGCTCAGAGTTAGTGCACGGCTTTTGTCGTTTGAGAGCAACGCACCTCCAAAGCCTTTGAGAGAAAAGATCCTTGTGGGGACAAATCCCAAAACACCCAAAGCCAAAGAGAGTTAAGCATCACTGAAGTCTTTCTGTCTATGTGACCTGAAGACTTGTTACACTTGAGGATTGTGCTTCCTCCAGCCGGTTAGGCATCACGTTCTGAGCATCCTAAAGTGACTGTGGATCACCAGTGAACGAAGTCTGTGAAGGTTCGGAAGTCTACCTTGAAGACTTGCGAAAGTGATTGGGCGAGGACTGTGTGTCCTTAGCTCAAGGGGAATATGGTGAGGACTGTGTGTTTGGGACTGTGTGTCCTTAGGTTTGAATACCTAGCCGCCCTAACCAGATGTACAGTTGACACAGCAACTGGAACTGGTCTACCAAATCCTTGTCTCCATCAAGCAACTGGTTCTATCCCTATCTTCCTTTACATTTTTGTTTGTCTTCGTGAAGCCATTGCTTGTTTGTCTGATCTGTTTGACTTCTCTGTGTGAAGACTGCTCTCTGTTTAGCTTCAGTTATATCTTCCATCTCGATCCATGTTATCCAGTCGCCGATAGTCTGTGTATTATCTTCATGATGCTTGCTTGACTATTGCTTGCCTGGAAACCTTTATCTTCCGCTGCTTATCATATAGGTTCATTTATGTCGTTTGTCTTCAAAGACTTCATGTTTTGAAGACTTTCATAA
>LR738713.1:840809490-840875704 GCA_902687465.1 Secale cereale
AGTCGATAACTTGCACTGTCACAATTAATAACAAAGCATATAAATGATAGAGGTGCTCTCCACTTGGTGCTTTTTATAAGAGGATGATGACTCAACAATAAAAGTAAATAGATAGGCCCTTCGAAGAGGGAAGCAAGGATTTGCAGAGGTGCCAGAGCTCAAGTTTTTAAATTAGAGATGAATATAATTTTGAGAGGTATGCTTTCTTTGTCAACGCTATGACCAAGAGTTCTCAATATCTTCCATGCTAAAACATTATAGGTGGTTCCCAAATAGAATGGAAATTTTTACTCCCCTTCCACCATCAAACACACTCACGGCTTATCCGAAACAACGGGTGCCGTCCAAACCAACAACAGTCCTTGGGGAGCTTTCTTTAATTATTTGAGATTTTGTTTTTAATCTTTTGACCACAGGACTGGGCATCCCGATTACCATCCATTTTCTCGTAAATGACAAGCGGAGTCCACTCATCGTGAGAATAACCCACCTAGCATGGAAGATACAGACAGCCCCCAGTCGCCACATGAGTGATTTGGGCATACAAAATAGAATTTTATTTGAAGGTTTAGAGTTTGGCACATGCAAATTTGTTGGAACGATAGGTAAATACCGCGCATAGGTAGGTATGGTGGACTCATATGGAACAACTTTGGGTTTATGGAAGTGGATGCACAAGTAGTATTCCCACTTAGTACAGGTGAAGGCTAGAAAGAGACTGGGAAGCGACCAGCTAGAGAGCAACAACGGTCATAAACATGCCTTGAGATTAACCAACATTGAGTGCAAGCATGAGTAGGATATAAATTACCATGAACATAAATATCGTGAAGGCTATGTTGATTTTGTTTCAACTACACATGTGAACATGTGCCAAGTCGAGGCACTTAAATCATTCAACAAAGGATACCATCCTATCATACTACATCACAGCCATTTTAAAAGCATGTTGGCACGCAAGGTAAACCATTATAAGCTCCTAGCTAATTAAGCATGGCATGAGTAACTATAATCTCTAATTGTCATTGCAAACATGTTTCATTCATAATAAGCTGAATCACAAATGACAAGCTAATCATATTTACAAAAGGAATAAGCTGAGTTCATACCAGCCTTTCTCCATCTCAATCATTTCATCATATATCATCATTATTGCATTTCACTTGCACGACCGAACGGTGTGAATAATAATAATAGTGCACGTGCATCGGACTAAGCTGGAATCTGCAAACATTTATTGGAGAAGACAAGATAATATGGCCTCTTGTTAGATAATCAATAATTCATATGAGAGCCATTCATCATTTTCATCGTGGTCTTCTCCTCTCGACCCCCAAAGAAAAATAAAAGAATTTCAAAGAAACACAATGAAATATTTTTGGAGTTTTTGTTTTTCTGAAGAAAGCAAAACAAGAACAAGAAAAAAACTATTTACACGGGAAGCTCCCACCAAACAAAAGAAGAATGAGAAATATTTTTGGATTTTCTTAATACTACAAACTACTAAGAAACTAAATAGAAAGAAAGGACAAAAATAAGCAAGAAATATTTTTGGGTTTTTCAAAGTTTTTCAAACACACAAGAAGAAGGCGAGAAAAATAAACTAACATGGATAATACAATGAAAAAGTATGAACACCGACAACTGGAATGAATGTGTGAACATGAATGTAATGTCGGTGAGAAATACGTACTCCCTTAAGCTTAGGCTTTTGCCTAAGTTGGTCTAGGGCCACCACTGGCCCGGATGATATCTGAAATCATAGTTGGGGTTGTACTGTGTTCTAGCAGCCACTGCTTGGCGAGCTTCTTCTTGAAGGCGACTGGTCTCCGCCTCTCTCTCTCGTATGTGTTTGACTCCTGTCTGGTTATAAAATACCTCCCTTTTACCTGAAAGTCAAAGAAGGCGGGAGCAGGAAGAGTAATATGGATGGCACACCGTCTGTCAAAGATTAGTCGGTACTGAAGATGCTGTTCATTCCTCTCGAGACACTGATAACGTATCATAGCTTCATAATCTAGGAAAGTAGGTGGCAACTCAATATCATATCCTCTTATGGTCACACCTAAATAATTAGCTAAGCGAGTTGCATAAAACCCTCCAAATAAATCTCCATCTTTAGCATTATGATATAACCTCCTTGCAATAATAGCCCCCAAGTTATAACGCTTATCACCTAACACTGCACACTTAAGGACGCTAAGATCTGGAACACAAAGGTGGCTATGATCATGTTTACCATTGATGCATCTTCCTATAAAGAGAGCAAAATAATGTATAGCAGGAAAATGAATGCTCCTTGTGGTGGCTTGTGTAATATTTCTAGTTTCCCCCACGGTGATGCTATTAAGAAAATCATGGTACTCAAATTTGTGAGGATCATTAAGACTACCCCACTGTGGGATTTTGCATGCATCACAAAAAAAATTCTAGGTCCATGGTATAAGATTCATCATAAAGATCAAACATGACAGTATGAGTATTGCGCTTAGATGAAATCTCAAACCTCCGCACAAAGGAATCGGTGAGGTAATAGTGGTGTAGGCACCTATCTGACACGAAGTCTTCAAGGCCAGCATTTTGTATGTACGGATCAAACTTATCCTTGAAACCCGCGCGAATCATAAATTCATCCGACGGCCATTCACAAGGCCGTTCTTGGGCATCCCTTGGTAGTTCAAGGTCCGATTCGCGTATCGCGAGCCTCGGTGCTTGCTTTCTTGAAGGGCCCCCTTCGTATATTCTCCTAGACTTTTCTTTCCCTGAAAAATTCTAAAACTTTTAGTGACTCAAAATAAAAGTGAACCAAACTCAACAAAATTGATAGCAACTACTCCTACAAGTGTCTAGAAGCTATATCATGCATCAAAACTACTTTGGATCATATAAATTTGACATGCAAGCTCAACAACAAGGTCACCACAGTAGCAAAAAATTGCAATAAATAAAGCACTAGAACAAAAACTAATTGGACCATTGGAGGAGTCACATACCGAAGAACAATCCCCCAAAATAGTTTTGCAAATGATGATTTGAGTAAGGAGATCGAAAATGGCAGCAAGATGAGCTAGAACACGGATTTGAGCTGGTGCATGATTTTTTCTAGAGGAAGAAGGAGAGAATGGGTGCTGGAATAAGTGGAAGGGGGCCACGTGGGGCCCACAAGGACAGGGGGTAGGGTGCGCCCTCCACCCTTGTGGCCCACTGGTGCAGCCCCCTGGTGCATACTCAGTGCCAAAAATCTTAAAGTATTCTAGAAAAAATCATATTACATTTTTAGGGCAGTTGGAGAACTTTTATTTTTTGGAGATTTTTTATTGCACGGATAATTCAGAAAATAGACGGATAATACTAATTTCTTGCTTTATTTAATTTAAATAACATAAAATAAAAGGTGGGTACAGAAGATGGTGCTCTCTACATTCATTCATCTCATGCTCATCAAAAGGAATCCGTCAACGAGGTTGATCAAGTCTCAACAACAAACTTCTTTCAAATAGCATAAAACCGGAGAATTTTTTGATAACACTAGGTTACCTCAATGGGGATATGCATGTCCCCAACAATAAGAGTATCATATTTCTTCTTGACAGTAGGAAGAGGGAATTCAAAACCTCCAATAGCGATAGTTCAAAATTTTCCAATAGAATTGATGCTATTAACTTGAGGTTGTTTCTACGGAAAGTGTACCGTACGCTCATTACCATTAACATGAAAAGTGACATTGCCTTTGTTGCAATCAATAACAACACCTGCTGTATTCAAAAAGGGTCTACCAAGGATGATCGACATACTGTCGTCCTCGGGAATATCAAGAATAACAAGGTTCGTTAAGATAGTAACGTTTGCAACCACAACAGGCACGTCCTCACAAATACCGATAGGTAGAGCAGTTGATTTAGTGGCCAATTGCAAAGAGATTTCAGTAGGTGTCAACTTATTCAAATCAAGTCTATGATACAAGGAGAAAGGCATAACACTAACACCGGCTCCAAGATCACATAAAGCAGTTTTAACATAGTTTCCTTTAATGGAGCATGGTATAGTGGGTATTCTTGGATCTCCTAATTTCTTTGGTATTCACCCTTAAAAGTATAATTAGCAAGCATGGTGGAAATTTCAGCTTCCGGTATCTTTCTTTTATTAGTAACAATTTCTTTCATATACTTGGCATAAGGAGACATTTTAAGCATATCAGTCAAACGCATACGCAAAAAGATAGGTCTAATCATCTCACAAAAGCATTCAAATTCCTCATCATCCTTTTTCCTGGATGGCTTAGGAGGAAAGGGCATGGGTTTCTGAACCCATGGTTCCTTTTCTTTACCATTTTTCCTAGGAATGAAGTCTCTCTTATCATAACGTTGATTCTTTGATTGTGGGTTATCAAGATCAACAGCAGGTTCAATCTCTACATCATTATCATTACTAGGTTGAGCATCAGTATGAACATCATCATTAACATTATCACTAGGTTCATGTTCATTACCCGACTGAGTCTCAGCAGCAGAAATAGAAATATTATTGGGATTCTCAGGTGTGTCTATAGTAGGTTCACTAGAAGCATGTAAATTCCTATCAGTTTTCTTTTTCTTTTTATTACTCGGACTAGGTTTATCAATATTAATTCTCTGAGAATCTTGCTCAATTCTCTTAGGATGGCCCTAAGATACAAAGGTTCCTGAGTTACTTTACCACCTCTAGTTGCAACCATAACAACATTATCATTATTCTTACTATTCAACTCATTAAGAAAATCATTTTGTACCTTAAGTACTTGTTCTACTTGAGTGGTAACCATGGAAGCATGTTTACTAATAAGCTTAAGATCATTCACAGTTCTAGTCATATAATCACCCAAGTATTCAAGCGTATGAGCATTACGTTTCAATTGTATAGTAACATAAACATTGAAGTTTTCTTGTTTAACAATAAAATTATCAAACTCATCCAAGCATTGACTAGCAGACTTATTATGAGGAATATCTCCTTCATCAAATCTATAGAGAGAATTTACCTCTATTGTCTGTGTCGGGTTATCAAGATCATGTATTTCTTCGATAGGCAGTAAATTCTTAACATCTTCAACTTTAATACATTTTTCCTTCATTGATTTCTTAGCCTCTTGCATATCTTTAGGACTGAGAAATAGCCTCTTTTCTTCGGAGTTGGTTCGGGAAGAGTCCAATCATTATCATTACTCAATATATTATTCAATAATTTTTCAGCTTGCTCAACAGTTCGTTCCCTGAAAACACAACCAGCACAACTATCTAGGTGGTCCCGAGAAGCATCGGTTAGTCCATTATAAAAGATATCAAGTATTTTATTTTTCTTGAGAGGATGATCAGACAAAGCATTAAGTAATTGGAGAAGCCTCCCCAAGCTTGTGGGAGACTCTCTTCTTCAATTTGCATAAAATTAAATATTTCCTGTAAGGCAGCTTGTTTCTTATGAGCAGGAAAATATTTTGTAGAGAAGTAGTAAATCATATCCCGGGGACTACGCACACAATCAGGAGCAAGAGAGTTAAACCATAACTTAGCATCACCCTTTAAGGAGAAAGGAAACAATTTAAGAATATAGTAATAGCGAATGTTTTCCTCATGAGCAAATAGGGTGGCTATATCATTTAATTTAGTAAGATGTGCCACAACAGTTTCAGATTCATAACCATGAAAGGATCAGATTCAACCAAAGTAATTAACTCGGGATCAACAGAGAATTCATAATCCTTATCAGCAACACAGATAGGTGAAGTAGCAAATTCAGGATCATATTGCATTCTAGCATTCAACGCGTATTAATCTTTTAAGATCATTCCTATCCTCACAAGCAAGAAAGTCTCTAGCTACTTCTCCCTCCATAAGATATCCCTCAGGCACAATAGGCAATTCATATCTAGGGGAAGTAGGTCTAACAAATGTTTCAAAGTCTTCAGTATCAATGATTTCATCAGTTTCAGCAAATATCACCATCTTCAGCATAATCAATAGTTCTAGCTCTAGCAAGATGCACATCAAGTAATTTGCCCAATGGCACAGATTTATCAAATATAACAGTAGCATCATAAGCATCATTCATAGCAAAAGTGACATCATCAATATCATGCGACATATCAGATTCAATAGCGGGTGTTGGTGTCACAAGCTTACTCAAAACAGAAGGAGAATCAAGTGCAGAGCTAGATGGCAGTTCCTTACCTCCCCTCGTTCTAGAGCGAACGATCTTGGTTCTATCATCCTTCAGATTCTTCATAGTGATCAGCAGATATAAATCCCAAGTAACTCAAAGAATGGAGCTATGCTCCCCGGCAACGGTGCCAGAAAAAGGTCTTGATAACCCACAAGTATAGGGGATCGTAAAAGTTTTTGAGGGTAGAGTATTCAACCCAAATTTATTGATTCGACACAAGGGGAGCCAAAAAATATTCTCAAGTATTAGCAGCTGAGTTGTCAATTCAACCACACCTGGAAAACTGAATATCTGCTGCAAAGTATTTAGTAGCAAAGTAATATGCAAGTAACGGTAACAGTGGCAAAAGTAACAATAGTAGTTTTGTAGTGATGGTGACAGCAACAATAACGAAAGTAACAAAGCAAGTATCAATATGGAATGAACTCGTAGGCAATGGATCGGCAATGATAGGCGTCGGATAATATTCATCATGTAGAAGTTATAACCTAGGGTGACACAGAACTAGCTCCAATTCATCAATGTAATGTAGGCATGTATTCCTAATATAGTCATACGTGCTTATGGAAAAGAACTTGCATGACATCTTTTCTCCTACCCTCCCGTGGCAGCATGGTCCTAATGGAAACTGAGGGATATTAAGGCCTCCTTTTAATAGAGCACCGAACCAAAGCATTAGCACTTAGTGAATACATGAACTCCTCAAACTATGGTCATCACCGGGAAGTGTCCCGTCTATTGTCACTCTGGGGTTGCCGGATCATAACACATAGTAGGTGACTATTGACTTGCAAGATAGGATCAAGAACACAAATATATTCATGAAAACATAATAGGTCCAGATCTGAAGTCATGGCACTCGGACCCTAGTGACAAGCATTAAGCATTGCAAAGTCATAGAAACATCAATCACAAAACATAGTGGATACTAGGGATCAAACCCTAACAAAACTAACTCGATTACATGATAAATCACATCCAACCCATCACCGTCCAGCGAGCCTACGATGGGATTACTCACACATGGCGATGAGCATCATGAAATTGGTGATGGAGGAAGGCTGATGATGACGACGACGATGATCTCCACTCCCCGGAACCCCGAACGGACTCCAGATCAGTTCTCCCGAGGAAGAACAGGAGGTGGCGGTGGCTCCGTATCGTAAAACACGATGAAATCTTCTCTCTGGTTTTTTTCTCCTCGAATAAGAATATATGGAGTTGGAGTTGACATCGGTGGAGGTTCAAGGGGCCCACAAGGTAGGGGGCGTGCCCCCCACCCTTGTGGCTAGGGTGTGGGTCCCCTCCGGTAGTTCTTTCCGACGGTATTTTTTATATATTCTAGAAATATTCTCTGTGAAGTTATTCTGAGAATTTTTTTTCTGCACAAAAATAACACAAATGCAATTCTCCTGAAAACAGCGTCATTCCGGGTTAGTTCCATTCAAATTATGCAAATTAGAGTCCAAAACAAGGGCAAAAGAGTTTGGAAAAGTACATATGACGGAGACATATCATTCTGCTGGAGGGCTCGCAGTCCCGTAAAAAAAATTCTGAGAGCCCTCAAACGACTTTTATGGGCCGGCCATTTGCGGGATCTGCTAGAGATGCTCTTCGGCATACTAGATGATATTCTGAATGTTCTGCAATATATTTTAGTGAGATTTGATCGTATGTAACATGAATACTTGAAGTAATAATATGAAAACTAAAAGCAAAAATATATATGATTTATGATGTTTGATTATTGTATAGTTGAGAAATGTTTATTAATAAATAGGATTGTAGAATTGAAATTCCCATGCATGTTGCATGTTAAGGTAGTTTTTTCTATCCATGGTTGCATGTTGTGGTCCACCTTTTTCCATGCATGTTGCATGCTAGGTGGGATCTTTGCATGTTAAGAGAAATAGATTTGTGGGGGCTAGATATTTAGATATTGAAGATAGGATAATAAACTTATGTTTTGAAGAGGAAAAAATATTGAGGTTTAGTGCAAGGAAAATTATCCGTTGGCACATTCGAGTTATATAAAGCTTTTAATAAATATACTTAAGTGTGGACTTATTTTCTTGGAAGGTCACAGATATTTCAGATTGTTTTACCCGTTAATCATATTATTCACGGAATCATTTTTTGAAGTAGTGTGAACATCTTATTTGACACACGTCAACATTTTATTTACACAAGTATACATTTTTCAAAGAGTGGGGGACATGTCTATAAAGGGTTTAATTTGCATCAGGTACTTTTTATTTGTTGATTTTTCTGCAGATTCTATTATATTTTATTTCAGCAGTTTATTTAATAAAAAACATTTTCATAGAAGGATGGAACATAATTTTAGAAGTTTTTTGTCACAAAGTTTATTATTACATGTTGAACAATTTTATTGGTACTTATGCGAACATTTTGCTCGATACAAAGGGGCTTTTGTTTGACTCACACAAACATTTTTCATAGATAGTCTGGTATATTTCAAATGTTGTTTTTGTACAAGTGCATTGTTAGAATTCTGTCCTACAAAATTGAAATGATTTTCACATGTTTTACAAACTACTTTGTTCATTTACATGAATATTATTCAACGCAAAATACTGATTTTTTAGGGCAACCAATTTTTTTGATGGCTAGTTCGTTTGTCCTCATTGTCTATCGTATGGGTCTCCTGTTAAAGATGTGCCCAGATGCGCCATGCTTTGGGTCCCATGGACACATGTCTCTGCTTCGAGTGATTGTGAATCCTATTCTTCGCCTTTAGCATAAGGTAAGTGTGAACTGTGAAGTGTGATCTTGCTTATGGGCAGGTACATGGACATTTATGTGCGGGGCCATTTTACTTTTTTTTCTGCAATAATACATAAACATCTCTATTGAGATATGTGAATGTTTCAAAAGTGCGTAGACATTTGCTATTGGAGCTATGATCATCTATGTTGGCAGTTTCACAATACACATACCTTTTTATATCAAATTATTTATGATGGCAATTTTAAAATCTGTAAGCATAAAACTACATTTTTTCATTAAAAAAAGTGTATGTGTTAATGGGCTTCTGCAGTAGCCGGTCCAGGTACAAGCTTTGGGACAACGCCACCGAGAGCTCTTATACGCCGCTCGCGTGCGTCTGATGGTCCCGTCTTCACTGAAGCAACACGCACATGGGCCGGCCCAATTATCACGCGGTAAGCGAAAATTCGACAAAAAAAAACAGCGAATGCGTGGGATGGAACCCGCGACTTCATGCTACTCCCTCCGTTCCTAAATGTAAGTCTTTCTAGATATTCCAACAAGTGACTACATACGGAACAAAATGAGTGAATTTACACTTTAAAATATGTCTACGTGCATCCGTATGTTGTAGTCCATTTGAAATGTCTAAAAAGACTTATATTTAGGAACGGAGGGAGTATATTTTAGCGATGCTAGCCAGCAAAGCTTGCAAGCTCGCACGTTATAAATGCAGCGCCACACTTAACGCAGAAACTACAACGGGAAATCCTTAAAAAGCCAGTCAACATTTTTATGATATACTTTGAACAATATTTAAAATACAGTGAACATTTTCACAAAACATACTGAACAAAAGAATATTCAAAAACAACATTTTGTAGTATATGTTGAACAATTTCTTAACATACAATGAACAAAATTTAAATACACACTGAACATTTTCTAATATACATTAATAAAATAACCTTTGACAAACATTTTGTAATACACGATGAGCATTTTTAAAATGCAAGGTGAACTATTTCATATTATACAGTGAATATTTTCTTAACACGATTATATTTTTTGTAATACACTGTGAACTTTTATATAATACGCAATAAAGAGAAGAACAGAAACAGAAAATAAAAAGAAAGCTTAAAAGGAAAAAATGAAAGGAAAAAAAGGAGAGGAAAAGAGGAACCAAAACATAAAAAAAAACCTTAAAAAAACAGTTGAAAACCTGCCAAAACAGTGAAAAAACTGGAAGCAAAATCATAGAAGAAAAACAAAAAAAAATACCGCAAGAAACAAGGAAACAGCAGCGAACCAAATCTTTACGTGGGTCGGCCCATGCGGTCACTCGCTTCAGTCATTTTGACGCCTGTGGGTGTAAAATAGGATTTGCCCATGCAACCTTATTCTTGGCCTTTTATACCGACGGGAATATGGGCCTGCTCGGCGTGCATTCACGCGAACCCTACTCCCTTCCCGGCCTTCTCGCGTCAGTAGTGGGTCGTCCTACTGCTCTAAAAATATGAGATCTTTGGCATCGCCGGTTAGCCCATGTCAATATGAGATCTTTGCAAAGTCTTCTCAAGGGGGACCATGTCCGTGGACTAACAAATGTTAGCTTTGCCAAAGATCGTGCTTGCAGTGCTTGTATTGAAGGAAAGCTACATGAGACGGCTCACCCTCCCACTACTATCATCTACTCAAAAAGACCATTAGAGCTCCTTCACATGGATCTCTTTGGGCCTCCATCTTTTGATAGTCTTGGGGGCAGAAAGTATTGCTTGGTGATTGTGGATGATTATTCAAGATACACCTGGGTATACTTCTTCAAGAAGAAGAGTGAGACCCAACAAACCATCATCAACTTTGCAAATGAAGCTCAACGACAATGTGAAGCAAAGATTTTGATGATCCGAAGTGACAACGGCACCGAGTACAAGAACTACACCTTGGATGAGTTTCTTACTGATGAGGGGATCAAACATCAATATGCCGCACCTTATACCCCTCAACAAAATGGTGTAGCGGAGAGAAAGAACCGGACATTGATGGACGCGGCAAGGACCATGATGGCGGAATTCAAATCTCCATACAACTTTTGGGCCGAAGCCATCAACACCGCATGTCATGCATCCAACCGGCTCTATCTCCGCAAAGGTTTTAACAACACTCCATATGAGATTCTTACCGGTAACAAGCCCAATCTCAAGTACTTCCGGGTGTTCGGGTGTAAGTGTTTCATCCTCAAGAAAGGTGCTCGTTTGTCTAAATTCGAGTCTAGAGCTCATGAGGGCATATTTGTTGGTTATGCTACAAACTCTCACGCTTACCGTGTCCTCAACAAGTCCAATGGACTCATTGAGGAGACGTGTAACGTAGAGTTTGATGAGAATAACGGCTCCCAAGTGGAGCAAAGTGGTACTTGTGATGTAGGTGATGAAATTCCTCCTCAAGCCATAAGAAGAATGGGTGTTGGATATATCCTGCCCATTGAGGAACCCTTTGTGGCTGAAGGAGAAGGACAATATTCCACCCAAGTGGAACCATCACCAACCCAAGACCCACACGCTTCCGAAGAACAAAGTGAAGGCCCTCAACCGGACGAACAAGGCCAAGTGCATGATCAATCACAAGATGGTGGTGAGCCACTAAATGATGCACAAGGCCAAGTTCTCTCCTCTGGGCAAGATCAAGATCAAGATCAAGCTCTTGACGTCGCTCAAGATGATCAACTCAGTGCTCCTCAATTGTCACTTGAAGAGCAATTGGAGCGTCGTGCTGCAAAAGTTGCCTCCAGGCTTGCTTCTAGAGAACATCACATGGAGAATATTCTTGGAAGCATCACAAAGGGGGTAAGCACTCGTAGACAATTAGCAAACTATTGTGCTCATCAACCTTTTGTCTCTTGTGTTGAACCTCAGAAGATCTATGAGGCGCTCGAAGATCCTGATTGGCTTAATGTCATGCATTAAGAACTCCACAACTTCGAGCGCAACAAAGTGTGGTGTCTGGTGCCGAGGCCAAAGGAGAACCATAATGTCATTGGAACCAAGTGGATCTTTAAGAACAAGCAGGATGCCCATGGCATTGTCATTCGCAACAAGGTGCGGTTGGTGGCTCAAGGCTACTCCCAAGTCGAGGGTATTGACTACGGTGAAACCTTTGCCCCCGTTGCTCGCCTTGAATCTATCCGTTTCTTGCTTGCTTATGCTTCTCATCATAATTTTAAGTTGCAACAAATGGATGTGAAAAGTGCATTTCTTAATGGTCCTATTAATGAGTTGGTTTATGTCAAACAACCCCCAGGGTTGGAGGATCCTAAGTTCCCCAATCACGTGTATCAACTCGATAAGGCACTCTATGGCCTTAAACAAGCCCCACATGCATGGTATGAGCATCTTACCGAGTTGTTACAAGATCGTGGGTTTGAAATTGGGAAAATCGACCCCACTCTTTTTACTAAGAAGGTCAAAGGGGAGTTGTTTGTCTGCCAACTATATGTTGATGATATTATCTCTGGTTCACCTAACAAAGCTTTCAATGATGAGTTCGCCGCACTCATGACCACACATTTTGAGATGTCCATGATGGGAGAGTTGCAATACTTCCTTGGGTTTGAGATAAAGCAAAGAAGAGAAGTAATCTTTATCAAACAAGCCAAGTACACTCAAGACATGCTCAAGAGGTTTAATCTAAGTGATGTCAAGCCGGCTACTACCCCAATACTAACCAAGTGCCAACTTGACATTGATCCCAATGGTAAAGCGGTGGATCAAAAGGTATAGCGTTCTATGATTGGTTCCTTGCTTTACCTTTGTGCATCTAGACCGGATATTATGTTCAGTGTGGGAAACTGTGCATGGTTTCAAGCCTCACCTAAGGAAAGTCACTTTGTGGCAATCAAGCAAATCTTTCGATATTTGGCTCATACCCCAAACTTTGGCTTATGGTACCCAAGAGGAGCAAACTTCAACCTTGTAGGTTTCTCTGATTTGGACTGCCCGGGGGACAAAGTGGATAGGAAGTCCACTTCCGGAGGGTGCCAATTCCTTGGTTGCTCTCTGGTAAGTTGGTCTTCCCAAAAGCAAAGTTGTGTGTCTCTCTCGTCCACCGAAGCAGAGTATGTGGCAGCTGGCAGTTGTTGTGCTCAACTTCTATGGATGAGGCAAACTTTAAAGGATTACAGTGTCACTTGTGACAAAGTGCCTCTTTGGTGTGACAATGAAAGTGCCATCAAGATTTCTCTTAACCCGGTGCAACATTTCAAGACGAGGCATATTGAGATTCGGTATCACTTCATCCGGGATCATATTCGGCGAGGAGAAATCGAGCTTCACTATGTCAACACTCATGATAACCTTGCAGATATCTTCATGAAGCCTTTGGATGAAGCAAGATTTCACGAGTTAAGGCATGAGCTAAATATCATTGATTTGAGCAATGTGGCTTGAACACGTGCACACCCCACCATACTCTTCATATTGTCTAATCTAGGTGTAGGCATGGACATAGGGGGAGCGTTGTTCTCTCAATGAACTCTCCCTCCCCCCGTTATGCATAAATTGATCAACTCTTCCACATTCGTCATTTATGATGACACTTGTGTTTCAAAGACGAGCTTTGGTTATGGGCCCAAGGATAATTCTTCGTGGTGCCATACCATTTGTCTCAAACATAGGTGGCTCCGGCCACCGCCCTCGGGCTTGGTTGGTTCTCTTTTGTTTTGCTCTTTGAGTGCTCTTAGGTGTGTGAATTTTCCAATGCCTTGGAGTATTCACCATCATACTACAGTGTCTAGCTCAATCCTAAGCCTTCTCATCCAAGCCATCTATTCCAAATGTACACAAGTTTGCTATCTTGGAGTGGGTTGTTGCTTCCTGGCGGTACAACCAGTGGTACCAACGGTTCTACCGCTTTACCACCGGGCTGTAGCCCAGCGGTTGTACCGGTCTAGAGCCAGCGGTTCTACCGCTGGTACTCTGACCTGTACCCCTGGACGGTACTACCGGTGTTGGTGCGCGGTACTACTGCCTCGCGCGGAAGTACCGCCCTAACCACCTAGTAGCTCCTGGAGCAGTACTACTGGTCCCCGGACTGGTACTACCGGCTGCTTAACGGGGCGGGAATAAATAGCACCGACTGAAGGGGTTTCTCTGTTTCCCCTTCACGCTCGTCCGTTCCTTTTTGCCCTAGCCGCTGGTTGCTCCGCCCACTACCCCGAAGCGCCCTCCGGCCCTTCGGATCGGTCCGCTCTTCATCGGATCCGCTCCGTGGAGGCCGCCTCCTCCTCGATCTCCTCCCATGGATACTGGTATTGCCATGTTCCTCTCTTTGTTAGGGTTCTTTTCTTGAATCCTCCTTCTAGGGCAATGCTAGTGTTCCCTCATTTTTGGCTAAATGCTTGGTGGGAGAGATCCTTATAGACTCCTTATTCACTTGTGCGTAGTTAGAAATAGACATAGTGCATCTAGTTTTGAGATCGGGTGGTTCCTCTCCTTCAACTCGGCAGATCCGCTCTCAGCGGTTCTACCGGTCCCCACGAACGGTACTACCGCTGGATTGGAACTACCGGTTCAATAACCAGAACTACCAGTTGCTCTGAACATATATGCTATGTTTCTATTCTACTTACATACTCGTGAATTATTCTTCTGATCTTGTGTACATTCCTCTCATCTTTGTTGGGTTGCCTTGTGTTCTCCGTGTGCGTTTGCAGGTGGCTCAAGCTCTCGTGCTGCTCAGTTCGCCAAGAAGAAGGCCCGTAGGGGCAAGAGGCCAGCTGACAATGAAGAAGATCGCGAGGTAGTGGTCCCCTCCAAAACCACTCGCCGGGAGAAGTCAGTTGCTGCCAAGCAGCGTGCAGCGCTTCCTACGTATAAGTGGAAGCTTCCGGACTGGGAGAAGTTTCGCTTTCAGGATCCTTACACCGGACCACCAACTCCTCGCTGGAATAACCCTCAGTTCTGGATGAGTTGCAAATGAGGATTGTGTCTGAAATCTTCGAGCACCACAAGAACAAGTTCACCCGGATGTGGTCCATTGACCTTGAGCGTTGGAGGAACAACCTCAATTACTTTGGGGAGGCTCTGGAGGTATGTGAGGAGTTTGACTTGATCAAGCTCATGGGTCTGCGCTGTGATTTTGATGTGGAGCTTATCCATCAGTTTTATTTCACTGTCCACTTCGGAAGTGACGATCAGCATCACCTTTCTTTCATGTGCCGGGATGAGTTCTTCCGTGTTCCCTGGAGTGCCTTCTGCAATGCTCTGGGCTATGCTGACACTGGTTTGGAGGGTCAAGGTGGTCTCCGTCCTCACGACCGAGCCAAACCCATGGATAAGGTGAAACTTGCTCCTCTATATATCCCTGGCCGTGGCATTGTGGGTAAATCAAATGATCTTCTGCCTGTCTATGATATTCTACACTGTGTGTTCCATTGTGTGCTGCTGCCCAAGGTTGGGAACCAAGATGACATTTATGGATATCTGGTGGATTTGCTTGTGGCCATGAAAACCAAGCGGGGCAAAGGCATCACCTTCGATGTGTCTTAGTGGATGTGGGAGGAGATGTACAACTGTGTCTGGTACCGCAAGTGTGACGACCCCGGCTCAATCGTGCACTAATCATACACGCAAATGCACACGATCAAGCCTAAGGACTCACGTGAAGGAATCACAGCACAACTCTAAAACATAAATAAATACATACAAGTCATATATTACAAGCCAGGGGCCTCGAGGGCTCGAATACATAACATGATGTCTCACACATAGTCAGCGGAAGCGTTAGGTATCTGGGTACAGATACAGCACAACAGAAGATAGGCCTCTTACAAAGGCGGGGCAAAATAAAAGCTACGATCGAAAAGGCGCAGGCCTCCTGCCTGGGACCTCCGATCCTACTCCTGGTCGTCGTCCGCCGGCTCCTCGTAGTAGTACTCGCCGGCCGGGTAGTAGTAGTAGCCAGCCTCGGGCTGGTAGTAGTAGTCATCCACTGGGGCTGCGGGCACCATGGCTCCGTCGTCTGGTTTATCATGCGTGTAGGACAAAAGAGGGAGCAAAGCAACCGTGAGTACTCATCCAAAGTACTCAGCAAGACTTACATCAGATCTATACTAGCAATGCAATATTTTCAAAGGGGGCTTTATGTGGGTGGACTAGACTGCAGAAAGCCAGAGTAGAGAGGGGAAAAGCCTAGTCCTGACGAAGACTAGCATCTTCAGCGTCTTGCAGCAATTAGAGGGGAAACAGAATAGTTTCATCATAATAATATGTAGTGTTTGCAGCAATATCAACCTCATATCACATATCTCAAGTCACCAGTTCTAGTTGTACCGAAGTGGATACAACTCCGAGTGTCCGTTACCGTAGGACAGGCTATCGATAGATTGTTTCTTCCCTGCAGGGGTGCACCAAGTTACCCACCACGCTCGCTTAACTCCGGCCGGACACACCATCAGGTCGTGCCCGCCCTCGGCTAAACAATACGCCGCAACCCGACCGGATACCGCCAGAGAGGATCGAGCACGCCGGACTAATCCTATGCTCCCCGGGGGTCTGAGCCATCGCCCCGAGCGCTCCGCACGTTGCGAGGCCGTTCGGTAGCAGACCTAGCAACCCCTTATACAAGCGCAGTTGCATCCTAAGTCCAATCCGAACGGACCGCTCAATCGCTGACGTCGTGACGACTCCGGCTGATGTATACGACGCAGAGCACCCACTCACACCCACGTGGTGGTTAGTGCTATCGGCCCGGAGGCCCCTCGGATCAAATATCCAAATCGCTTAGTGTGTTGGGAGCGCGCGGTAACGAGCAGAGCCTACGATACTGTTGGCCCCGTCGTCCCGTCTCGAGGACTTGTGACAAGGACTGGGAAAGACCGGCCACGCCTCGTAGTTATCTCGCGGGTACCCTCACTGGTCACCCGACTCCACAGCTCACGCCTCAAAGGCACTCGCGGGTACCCCTCAGGGTCAACCCGTCTCTATCCAACATGTGTAGTAATCACCATAAAGTGTCATCAGACGCACGATACCTCTGGCCGCACGCCTTTGTTCCTGGCGACGTCCGGCCTCGGGGATCGATACGTCTTTAAACACGGTACAGTGAACCAGGGCATCCGTGTGGTTTACATGTCGAAGAGGAATCCGAGGAATCACCCTCGTTGGACTCCTATACGACAAGTCCCGATAAGGTGGTACCGGAGGAATCACCCTCGGCGGTATTCACCATAGCGGATGCACGACAAAAGCTAAGTCGGAAGTGGGAGGAGGAATCACCCTCGGTAACCCACAACGAGCTAGCTATAATACAGGGACAACATCAGAAGTGAGTTCGGAGGTATCACCCTCGTCACCCGATGTTAACACTGCGGAGTCGAGCATATTAGGGGGGGTTGTGCGGTGATGTGAAGAAGGTCAGGGGAAAGGGCTCGATCGGTTGATCGAGGCAAGGGTACTATGCGAGGCAACTACGAGAGTGCGGGACCAAAGCAGTGCTATCCAACCTATACTAAGCAGTTTAAGAATAAAGACAGGTATCAACAATTTAGCAAAGATAGGCTATGCAACAGTAATAGGAGCAGTAGCAGTAGCAGCAATTCTAATGCAAGAATAAGAGAGAATAGACATAGGCGATATCGGAAATGCTCAAGGGGGGTTGCTTGCCTGGTTGCTTGGCAAATGAAAAGGAACAACGGCGGTGAAGTAGTCGATCACCAGGGCATCGTCGGCGGTCTCGGGGTCTACCGGGAAGAAAGGGGGAGAGGAAACAATATAAATACACGGTAACGAAAGTAATCACAAAGCGTGACAAACTAACGCAGTGCTACCGATAACGAAGAAGGGGAACCCATCCGGGAAAGTATTCCCGGTTCCGGACGTCTGTCAGACAGATGAACCGGAGGGGGACGGTTGTGCGTTTGCGGTGTTAGAGTCAAATGACAGCTAGGATGCATTGCAGGGTTGCCTAAAGACCTGACTAAACCATTTTAGTTATTTTAGGATTTAAGTTGGATTTATTAATCGGTACGGGTGCACTATTCATCTACCGGAAACAGTCTAAAAGTTGCGGGTTCACCTCCGTAGAGGGTCCCGACACGGAAACGGATAGCACGGTTAGATTCGTCTCGTCGTTCTGAGCAACTTTCATATAGAAAGTTTTTCGATCCGAGCTACGGTTTAAAAGTTATGAATTTTCTAAGTTTTTATTATTTTTCTGAAATTATTTAAATTAGCAGATATTCCAGAAAAGGCATATGACGTCACGCTTGCGTCAGCACAGAGTCCGCGGTCAACTAAGGGCTTGACCAGTCAACGGGGGCCCACTGTACCCACCAGTCAGTGACTGGACTGGTCCAGTCAGCCAGTTGACTGGTCAACTGGGTCCAGTGGGACCCAGTGGTCAGCCTCTGGTTATTTAAACAGCGTTTAGACTAATTTAATTAACCTAATTAGGGCGTGGGCCCAGCCTCTCAGTGATACCACTAACAGTGAATTAATTAGCACTAACCCTAAGGCTACAGTAGTCGGGCCCACTAGTCAGCGGGTGTTAGGGCTGGGATCAGTCACAGGGTGCTGACACGTGGACCCCATCGGAGTTTTAAACTCCGGCGCGCGTCGGCGCGGCTCCGGCGAGCATCAGAGGGGCGGCGACGTGCGGGTTTTGCGTACAGGGGCCCAAATCGAGCGCCGCGACCACCCAGATGACGTGAGCGATGCGGCGCATCCAAAGACGCTAACTACGCGGCCAGAGGCGGAGTAAAACGACGGCGGCGCCCATTTTTGCGGCGGCCGGAGTTCGGGCAAAAAGGCGTCGACGTTGCAGGATGCTCCCGAGCAAATGGAGTACCCCGATGGGCTCTACGGAGCTCCAGGAGCACGCCCAGGTGCTCGGACGCGGCTGTGGCTAGCCAGAACGACGGCGGCGACAACTGCGGCGGCGGCGAGCTCGGGCATCCATGGCGGCAGCAGCTAGCGGGCTCAAACATGAGAGGGGAGAGAGGGGATCCAACGGGAAGCTCACCGAGGAGCGCACGAGTGGCTCGGCGACAGGTTAGACGTGCAGAGGCGAGGTAGATTGGTGCGGCGACGACCGGCGTCTGAAGGTAGGAGACGACTCGATCCCGATGCTGGGTTGCCTCCCGGCTTGGTCCGGTGGTCGTGGTCGAGGTGGGCGAACGCCGCGGTCCTCCTGGACTCGGCTAGGTGGCGCGGGGTGCTCTCTGGCCACGGTGGTGAGGTGGCGCGGCGGCGAGCTCGCTCGGCTGGGGGAGGAAGAGAATGGGAAAGCGAGGGAGAGCGAGGAGGAGTGGGCAGAGGGGGTCCAGGGGGGTAGATGGGCGTTGCCCTTATCCTTCCCCATCGCCACTGTGGCGTCACGCGTCGAGGAGCAGCGGTGACGGCGAGCTCCAGCCACGGCGAGCGCGACAGAGAGGCGGGAGCAGGTGAGGAAGAAGAATAAGGGCCCTGCTGGGCTGGGCTTCGGCTACAGTGGCGAGCAGGCCGAGTGCACATGTACGTTCTTCTTTTCTTTAACCCTTTTCTGTTTTTCTTTTAACTAGTGAATAGAGAGAGAGATGGGAATATTTGGGGTGACCAAATAGTGTAAGAAAAATATGGGACTAGGCCCAAATTATCAAATGCATTTTTATGCATTGCCACAACAAATTTGAGAATAAATGGAGTCTGTTTGGAATTTTCATAAATAGAAAAGCATTTTAAAATGATGAAAAGGTACTGAAATAAATGATACTGTTCATCTTTGCCAGAAAGTGATGTTGTTTTCCTTAACAAATAATTGTTACGGAATTTTTGGCAGAATGTGAACATTTTTGCAGCAGATTTTGAGCATCTCCAAATTTTCACTTTGATTTGAATTTGAATTCAGAGAGAAGTTTGAATTGGAGTGCTTAACCACTGTGATCATACAAAGCAAATGATGATGACATGGCTTGATTAGAGGTGATCACTGTAGTAGGAATCTGGGGATGTTACAAATCTCCTCCACTACAAGAAATCTCGTCCCGAGATTTAAGTGGGGAAGTAGTGGATAACTTCGGAAGAATGGACCTTTTACAAGGTTGATTATTCGGCAGATAGTTCAAAGGATGTGGCTGAAATATCTCTCGATTTAAAACTTAGGAAAACATCGAGAGCAAAGTGTGAAAGTACAATAAGAAGTTTCAAACGAACGAACACCGGTTTGATGCCTGAACAGAGTGTGAAAAGGGGTTCGAAGCATCGAGAATAGATCAACTCTCGGAGAGTGGTGGCTCGTGATAACACACCAAACCAAGAACCAAAAGATAGTTCGGAATCGAGGATGTACAGGAGGGTCAGGTTCCGATCGTGTAGAACCGTGGCGAGGGACGATCGAAAGTAGGGAGAACGGTGACATTTTACCGGTCATGACAACAAGGTATGTCAGGGGGCAGTCTGTCAGTTATGTCGGTAACATCGTCGGTACCAAGGGCGAGGGACGAAGAGAACCATTTTCCTGCTCGTTGAACGAGGCGGACCAATAGGCAAAGTTCTCGTCCATCGGCGGTTACCGAAATGTTAGCAACAGTAGTAACAGGGTCTCACTGACAGAGTTGCAGACCGAGGTTTATTTCATAAGCAGGGAATTATTCCTGCTCATGTCTTAATGATATCAAGAAAGGTTAAACGAACAAATGGAAAGGAAAAATGTGATTAATTGATTAATCACGCCAATGGAAAGAAATATGTGTTTACACACAAATTTGAGGGGTATATCATTTCGCAAGAAAGAGCGGAGCATGATATACATGATAGGGCAGCAAGTTCAAAAACATTTAGATAAAAGGGACGAGGAAAGGATCTTGATATTACCCATACAATGGTGCGTGGATATGGATCAAGAAACATTTTGTCGAGAGATTTCACGAGGATGCCATCGAACAGCGACGGCATCGATAAAAGGAATGATGAAGCGAGAGGGTTAATGGAGCCACGGATACGACACAAGCTCGAAATCAAGCTTGTTGTTCGAGGTGAAATGATAAAATGAAGAAGATCGAAGTGAGCTTCGCTCTTCGTCGGAAGTTGTGCTCTGGGCATAAAGACCAGGTAACACGGTTAAAATTTAGCATGATGATTATATAGCCGATCAGGCTAGGAATGAGGTGATGGAGTGATAATCTTCCCAGTAACAGTTACCAGGGGTAATACCCGGAGGTCAATCAGGGTCGAGGTTGGACAGGTGAAATGATCTGCAGAGGACAAGTATTTTAACTTGTCCGGGAGATGGGATCAAGGGGAAAATATGGTCGGAACCACGATTGCAAAGGATCAATTCACAGGTACAAGATGAACTTGTACCAAGGAAGTAATTATTATTTTTACGAGCAGCTTCCATGATAAGTTCTACATCGGTTCCATGGGCATGAACACAAGGTTCAAGGTCGACTCCCACTTCTTCAATGCATTACCTTTCATTCACTTCTCGTCTTCGAAGAAATTGTGGAGTCGAAAAATTTATTCGACGGAACGCGAGTGGATATATCTCGCATAGCTTTTGATTCACACAGACTAAAGAAAGCATATGTTCAACCCATCGGGGCATCTTAGGAACATATACCGCATACTTGAAGGAGTAATGAATTCAAGCTCGGAAGCAAAGCATGGTTGACAAAGTTAAGGAATACAATTTACCAAAGGTATTTATCCGAGGAAAGACTCACAGGATTATTGAAAAAATGGAAGACGTTGTCGGATAAAATCCAACAAAGGACCAGATGGTCGGTAAAGAATTATGTGTGAGTATCGGCACTCAACCAGAAGAAGAAGGAATGCAAAGTCATCGGTTTGTGGAAACATCGAAATAATTCGACGCTTAAGCACCAGGGGGTCAAGATTCCAAAACAAAAGATCAGAAGCAGAGGCTCTGATCAAAGGAAGAATACGTTGAATAGAGTTAGAGGGACAATCAATTATAACATGATTGGCCGGGATCCAACTCTTGACTAAATAACGTCTGAGCCGGAAGGATGACTTAGTAGGAAACAACTGATGATTGCGAGAATTCACAACATATGTTGAATCAACAGGATCAGAATGGTAGGGACAAGGGATATCCACGATGATTACTTGACATATGGAGCTAACCATAATGCAAGCAGGTAAAAAGAGCCTCAAAGCTGTAGGCTGCAGAGGATTCTCGAAAGATCAGATAGCAATACGAAGTATTTCGTGGAGCTCAAGAACAACTGGGGATGAATGGATCCACAGGGATGTGAGGAACTATCCGCAGTGCGGAAGAAGCTGCACGGTAGTAGGCTCCGAGGATTCTTGAAATGTCGGATAGTATTTCGAGATGGCGGATAGAACCCGAGGGTACTGGAACGAATATATGAACGACGAGTGCAAGTAGTTAACCATCAGAATTTATCGGTGGTCAGGAACTGCAAAGCAGTGGGTACAAGGGTCTCGACAAACTTTGAGGAGTATTTTCAGAGTCTTCGGATGATGACACGCCATCTTCTGGATCGAGGGGGCGCACCGGGAGAAGCGGTTACGAGAACCTAATGTCGGAGTTAGTAAAATCGTTTAACCCGAATAGGGGAGAAATTCAGAGTCCCAGAGTATAGACGAGGAATAAAAGATACTATACCACCCAATTGGCGACGTGGGGCCATAAGCCACACAGCCAAGTTAGTAAAACAGTTTTGAACCTCTAGACTCGACTTCGGCCAAGGAGTTGGAAAGGGGGTTCCTACAGGCAGTCGGCTCTGATACCAACCTGTGACGACCCCGGCTCAATCGTGCACTAATCATACACGCAAATGCACACGATCAAGCCTAAGGACTCACGTGAAGGAATCACAGCACAACTCTAAAACATAAATAAATACATACAAGTCATATATTACAAGCCAGGGGCCTCGAGGGCTCGAATACATAACATGATGTCTCACACATAGTCAGCGGAAGCGTTAGGTATCTGGGTACAGATACAGCACAACAGAAGATAGGCCTCTTACAAAGGCGGGGCAAAATAAAAGCTACGATCGAAAAGGCGCAGGCCTCCTGCCTGGGACCTCCGATCCTACTCCTGGTCGTCGTCCGCCGGCTCCTCGTAGTAGTACTCGCCGGCCGGGTAGTAGTAGTAGCCAGCCTCGGGCTGGTAGTAGTAGTCATCCACTGGGGCTGCGGGCACCATGGCTCCGTCGTCTGGTTTATCATGCGTGTAGGACAAAAGAGGGAGCAAAGCAACCGTGAGTACTCATCCAAAGTACTCAGCAAGACTTACATCAGATCTATACTAGCAATGCAATATTTTCAAAGGGGGCTTTATGTGGGTGGACTAGACTGCAGAAAGCCAGAGTAGAGAGGGGAAAAGCCTAGTCCTGACGAAGACTAGCATCTTCAGCGTCTTGCAGCAATTAGAGGGGAAACAGAATAGTTTCATCATAATAATATGTAGTGTTTGCAGCAATATCAACCTCATATCACATATCTCAAGTCACCAGTTCTAGTTGTACCGAAGTGGATACAACTCCGAGTGTCCGTTACCGTAGGACAGGCTATCGATAGATTGTTTCTTCCCTGCAGGGGTGCACCAAGTTACCCACCACGCTCGCTTAACTCCGGCCGGACACACCATCAGGTCGTGCCCGCCCTCGGCTAAACAATACGCCGCAACCCGACCGGATACCGCCAGAGAGGATCGAGCACGCCGGACTAATCCTATGCTCCCCGGGGGTCTGAGCCATCGCCCCGAGCGCTCCGCACGTTGCGAGGCCGTTCGGTAGCAGACCTAGCAACCCCTTATACAAGCGCAGTTGCATCCTAAGTCCAATCCGAACGGACCGCTCAATCGCTGACGTCGTGACGACTCCGGCTGATGTATACGACGCAGAGCACCCACTCACACCCACGTGGTGGTTAGTGCTATCGGCCCGGAGGCCCCTCGGATCAAATATCCAAATCGCTTAGTGTGTTGGGAGCGCGCGGTAACGAGCAGAGCCTACGATACTGTTGGCCCCGTCGTCCCGTCTCGAGGACTTGTGACAAGGACTGGGAAAGACCGGCCACGCCTCGTAGTTATCTCGCGGGTACCCTCACTGGTCACCCGACTCCACAGCTCACGCCTCAAAGGCACTCGCGGGTACCCCTCAGGGTCAACCCGTCTCTATCCAACATGTGTAGTAATCACCATAAAGTGTCATCAGACGCACGATACCTCTGGCCGCACGCCTTTGTTCCTGGCGACGTCCGGCCTCGGGGATCGATACGTCTTTAAACACGGTACAGTGAACCAGGGCATCCGTGTGGTTTACATGTCGAAGAGGAATCCGAGGAATCACCCTCGTTGGACTCCTATACGACAAGTCCCGATAAGGTGGTACTGGAGGAATCACCCTCGGCGGTATTCACCATAGCGGATGCACGACAAAAGCTAAGTCGGAAGTGGGAGGAGGAATCACCCTCGGTAACCCACAACGAGCTAGCTATAATACAGGGACAACATCAGAAGTGAGTTCGGAGGTATCACCCTCGTCACCCGATGTTAACACTGCGGAGTCGAGCATATTAGGGGGGGTTGTGCGGTGATGTGAAGAAGGTCAGGGGAAAGGGCTCGATCGGTTGATCGAGGCAAGGGTACTATGCGAGGCAACTACGAGAGTGCGGGACCAAAGCAGTGCTATCCAACCTATACTAAGCAGTTTAAGAATAAAGACAGGTATCAACAATTTAGCAAAGACAGGCTATGCAACAGTAATAGGAGCAGTAGCAGTAGCAGCAATTCTAATGCAAGAATAAGAGAGAATAGACATAGGCGATATCGGAAATGCTCAAGGGGGGTTGCTTGCCTGGTTGCTTGGCAAATGAAAAGGAACAACGGCGGTGAAGTAGTCGATCACCAGGGCATCGTCGGCGGTCTCGGGGTCTACCGGGAAGAAAGGGGGAGAGGAAACAATATAAATACACGGTAACGAAAGTAATCACAAAGCGTGACAAACTAACGCAGTGCTACCGATAACGAAGAAGGGGAACCCATCCGGGAAAGTATTCCCGGTTCCGGACGTCTGTCAGACAGATGAACCGGAGGGGGACGGTTGTGCGTTTGCGGTGTTAGAGTCAAATGACAGCTAGGATGCATTGCAGGGTTGCCTAAAGACCTGACTAAACCATTTTAGTTATTTTAGGATTTAAGTTGGATTTATTAATCGGTACGGGTGCACTATTCATCTACCGGAAACAGTCTAAAAGTTGCGGGTTCACCTCCGTAGAGGGTCCCGACACGGAAACGGATAGCACGGTTAGATTCGTCTCGTCGTTCTGAGCAACTTTCATATAGAAAGTTTTTCGATCCGAGCTACGGTTTAAAAGTTATGAATTTTCTAAGTTTTTATTATTTTTCTGAAATTATTTAAATTAGCAGATATTCCAGAAAAGGCATATGACGTCACGCTTGCGTCAGCACAGAGTCCGCGGTCAACTAAGGGCTTGACCAGTCAACGGGGGCCCACTGTACCCACCAGTCAGTGACTGGACTGGTCCAGTCAGCCAGTTGACTGGTCAACTGGGTCCAGTGGGACCCAGTGGTCAGCCTCTGGTTATTTAAACAGCGTTTAGACTAATTTAATTAACCTAATTAGGGCGTGGGCCCAGCCTCTCAGTGATACCACTAACAGTGAATTAATTAGCACTAACCCTAAGGCTACAGTAGTCGGGCCCACTAGTCAGCGGGTGTTAGGGCTGGGATCAGTCGCAGGGTGCTGACACGTGGACCCCATCGGAGTTTTAAACTCCGGCGCGCGTCGGCGCGGCTCCGGCGAGCATCAGAGGGGCGGCGACGTGCGGGTTTTGCGTACAGGGGCCCAAATCGAGCGCCGCGACCACCCAGATGACGTGAGCGATGCGGCGCATCCAAAGACGCTAACTACGCGGCCAGAGGCGGAGTAAAACGACGGCGGCGCCCATTTTTGCGGCGGCCGGAGTTCGGGCAAAAAGGCGTCGACGTTGCAGGATGCTCCCGAGCAAATGGAGTACCCCGATGGGCTCTACGGAGCTCCAGGAGCACGCCCAGGTGCTCGGACGCGGCTGTGGCTAGCCAGAACGACGGCGGCGACAACTGCGGCGGCGGCGAGCTCGGGCATCCATGGCGGCAGCAGCTAGCGGGCTCAAACATGAGAGGGGAGAGAGGGGATCCAACGGGAAGCTCACCGAGGAGCGCACGAGTGGCTCGGCGACAGGTTAGACGTGCAGAGGCGAGGTAGATTGGTGCGGCGACGACCGGCGTCTGAAGGTAGGAGACGACTCGATCCCGATGCTGGGTTGCCTCCCGGCTTGGTCCGGTGGTCGTGGTCGAGGTGGGCGAACGCCGCGGTCCTCCTGGACTCGGCTAGGTGGCGCGGGGTGCTCTCTGGCCACGGTGGTGAGGTGGCGCGGCGGCGAGCTCGCTCGGCTGGGGGAGGAAGAGAATGGGAAAGCGAGGGAGAGCGAGGAGGAGTGGGCAGAGGGGGTCCAGGGGGGTAGATGGGCATTGCCCTTATCCTTCCCCATCGCCACTGTGGCGTCACGCGTCGAGGAGCAGCGGTGACGGCGAGCTCCAGCCACGGCGAGCGCGACAGAGAGGCGGGAGCAGGTGAGGAAGAAGAATAAGGGCCCTGCTGGGCTGGGCTTCGGCTACAGTGGCGAGCAGGCCGAGTGCACATGTACGTTCTTCTTTTCTTTAACCCTTTTCTGTTTTTCTTTTAACTAGTGAATAGAGAGAGAGATGGGAATATTTGGGGTGACCAAATAGTGTAAGAAAAATATGGGACTAGGCCCAAATTATCAAATGCATTTTTATGCATTGCCACAACAAATTTGAGAATAAATGGAGTCTGTTTGGAATTTTCATAAATAGAAAAGCATTTTAAAATGATGAAAAGGTACTGAAATAAATGATACTGTTCATCTTTGCCAGAAAGTGATGTTGTTTTCCTTAACAAATAATTGTTACGGAATTTTTGGCAGAATGTGAACATTTTTGCAGCAGATTTTGAGCATCTCCAAATTTTCACTTTGATTTGAATTTGAATTCAGAGAGAAGTTTGAATTGGAGTGCTTAACCACTGTGATCATACAAAGCAAATGATGATGACATGGCTTGATTAGAGGTGATCACTGTAGTAGGAATCTGGGGATGTTACAGCAAGGTACCTATCTACGCTCCTTTTATGATGCGCTTCCTATACTCAGTTTGGGAAGTCCGGAGGCCTGGAGTGCCTCTTACTACTCCTGATAAGCTCACGGAGCATGAGGTCAAGTTGCTGAGGCGGAAGAAACATGCTGCTCCTCGCTTCCATGTGGGGAATGAGGAGGATACTTTTGCTACCTCGGATGAAGAGGACTTTGAGTTGGAGGTGGGGGCCAAGCCCTCTTGGGTGGAGAAGCTGACTGCCAAGGTCAAGAAGACCTTCTGCTTACAGACTCATATTCAGAAGAAGCTCTACAAGGCCCATGTGTCTGAGAAGATGGAGCGCCGCAGACAGATTCAGATGATGAAGCACCTCAATGTGCCAGATGTAAAGAGTGGCTCTGAGAAGAGCATCACTCCTGAGGATAAGTGGTGTCTGGCTAACTGTCAGTGGTTTGATGACGAGCCCACTACGTCTACTGCTCGTGTGACTGACGATGCTATGGATACTGAGGCTGAGGCTGCTGAGGATGCTGAGGATGCTGAGGATGTTGACGATGATGATTCTGTTGATTCCCTTGCGACAGGCGATGAGCTTTACTGAGCCCTGGGGCGTTAGTTTCGCTCTTTTCCTTTTTGGTGCTTGATGCCAAAGGGGGAGAGAGTTATTAGGTCAGGGGAGTTGCATGGTTTTCTTGCAGTTACTTTCCTCATATTGAACCTTTTATTTATGTCCTATGTTCCTATCCTGTGTTGTGACCTTGTGCATGGTGTGAGACATGCGTGCCCTTATCTATTTATCTATGCACTTATCTCGGAAGAGCCTGCTTATTATCAGTGATCTAATCTTTAGCTCTCTGCTCTTTCTCTGCAATCATATGCTTTGTTGTCTACTATGTTAGTTTGCGGTCGTTGGTTGGTCTATAAAATCTAGGGGGAGCATTGATCCTAGTCTAAGCACTTTTGCATTCCAAAAGCAAACTCTGAATAAGTGCTCACACTCAGGGGGAGCTCCGCCTACATTTTATAGATCCCCCGTGCTATTCATGTGGTTGTCATCATTCACCAAAAAGGGGGAGATTGTAAGGGCATCTCTTGCCTAGGGTTTTGGTGATGATGACAATACATGTGTGTACTAATCGTGCGTCAAATATTACTCAGGTACACATTGTGTGGTGCAAGACGGTTAGGCCTTCCCCCTAGAAGGAAATGATCGAAGACAGAGTTTCCGACGCTTTTTGTTTCCCTTGGTCGTAGGAAATCCGTACTATTAAGAGGGAACCCACATCAGAAGGTATTGGGTGAATCAAGTCACGTACACAGTTACTATGCACCCACCATATTGCCTTCGTTCGAGGAGAGAGAGGTCCCCTTGGTTCTATGTGTGTGTGCAGTCTCCCCTACTGCGGTAGTACCGCTGTTAGCAGCGGTAGTACCGGTGGCCGGTAGTTCCAGTCGAACCACCACCCCTAGTACCGCACAAGGGTGATAACCTTCTATATTGGGTGCGGTGGTGGACCGGTGGTGGCCCGGAAGTACCGGTGTCCTCTCGACAAACCGGTAATACCGGTATTCAGTGCGGTAGTACCGCTTGAACTGCCACCACTCAGGAGCTACTGCCCTAGCGGTTGTTCCGACTCTACCACTGCCCCAACTACCGCCGTTGGTTAAAACCTTCTGGACTCGAAGCGGTAGTTGACCGGTGGTGGAGCGGTAGTTCCGGTTTTCTCCGGAAGACCGGTACTACCGTGTGTTACACCGGAAGTACCGCCCTGGTGCCATGGCTGCGGTTTTCTTCACTCACCGGTTGTACCGGTGGCTTGTGCGGAAGTACCGACCGTGTGCATTTCTGCACATAACGGTTGGAATCTTGGGGACCCTATTTAAGGATGTCCTTCTCCTACATCCCACCTACCTCTTGCCTCTCTCTCTCCTCCATTAATGTCATTGAAGCTTTCTTGCCCGATCTCTCTTCCTAGCCACTCAAACTTGTTGATTTGCTAGGGATTGAAGGAGGAGACCTAGATCTACACTCTCACCAAAGGAAACTTGATTCCCCCATACTTTCTTGTGTGTATTTTGTTACTCTTGGGTGTTTGAGCACCCTAGATGGAAGAGGTCACTTCGGAGCCACATTCCATTGTGGTGAAGCTCCGGGGTTTCATTGGGAGCCTCTAATTAAGTTGTGGAGAGAGCCCCAACCTTGTTTGTAAAGGTTCGGTTGCCGCCTTCAAGGGCACCACTAGTGGAATCACGACACCTTGCATTGTGTGAGGGCGTGAGGAGAATACGGTGGCCCTACTGGCTTCTTGGGGAGCATTGTGCCTCCACACCGCTCCAACGGAGACGTACTTCCCCTCAAAGGGAAGGAACTTCGATAACACATCCTCGTCTTCACCGGCTCCACTTGTGGTTATTTCTTTCCTTTAATTGTGCAAGCTTTCCTTGTTTATCTTAAGTAGCTTGCTTGTGAGGTTGTTATCCTTGCTTCCTATTATTTGTCTTCCTAGTTGCTTATCTAGACAACTTACCTTGTTGCTTAATTTAAATTGGTTAAGAAAAGCTATAAATTGTTAGTTGCCTATTCACCCCCCCCCCTCTAGTCAACCATATCGATCCTTTCACCAACCTTCCGCAGCATCAAGTGGGACAGACACCCACGGCTAGGGCTGCGCAGCCGGCGCATAGGGGCGGCGGTGGCCCGGGTCAGCACCGTTTCCCGGCGAACCACGACAGGGAAGCTCCGCATAGCGGCCGTGGCCCTCCCCGTGGCAAATGGGGTGATGATGGGTACGACGCATATGGCGAAGGACAGCATAGAGGCTCGTTGTCGACAGGCGGCGGGCGCGGTTTCGCTTGGCAAAGTGATGGATCTTCGGATCGGCCGTTCTATGGTCCTCCGGGTGGTTTTGTTGAGGGGGTATCTGGCCCGGATCACAGGCAGAGAGGTGGTTTCCGAGGCCATCGCGGTGGCAGAAACCGCCATCGTCAGCCTCCGCCGCCTACCGCCACAGTTTCTGATGTCGCAGAGCCGGTGGGTTCGTTAGAGGTGGTGGCCTCTGTGCACGCGCCAATGATGTTCGGTCAGGTCATGGCCGCAGTGACGGCGTTGGCATCTGTGGCGGCGCCCGAGGTTGAGCCCGATGTAGCAGGTTCTGTCAGAGTGGTCGACAAACGAGACGGTGATAGAGTTACCAAGTGGGCACGTAAGAAGGACAAGATGATTTGTTATCGTTGTGGTGAGCAGGGGCACTTTATTGCTGAGTGCGCTACTGAGCTTTGTGACACGTGCCTCAAGCCGGGTCACGCTATGGGGGAGTGCCCGCTGTTGTGTGAACCGATGCTGGGAGTTACTATTTATGGAGTGTGCTGCACCGAGTTGATGTTCTTCGAGTCTCCCAGTGCGATGGAGGTTCCAGAGGAGCCTCAGAGCGCGACCATGGGGGTGGTCAAAGTAACTAAAGGTGTACTGTCTGAGGCTCAGATACTGAAGAGGCTGAATTAGATGGCTCCGGGAAACTTTTAGTGGGAGCTTATTAGACTTGAGGCCAATGTGTATAAAGTTGAGCTTCCTTCTGCTGAGGATTTGCAGAGGCTTCTGGATTTTGGGATGTGCAGAGTGTCGGGCACAGAGTGTGTCCTCAAGTTCGACGAGTGGAAGAAGGTCGAGCCGAAGGGAAAGCCTCTTTCTTAGGTCTGGTTAGGTTTCTCACGGGCTCCGTCTAAGCCTCTGAATGATGTTCGGGTTGCGGCCAGCTTGGGCACACTTGTTGGGAAGACCGAGCGGGTGGACATGCCCTTTACCCGAGCCAACGGGATGGCGAGATTGCTAGTGAGTGTTCTGGATATCGAGTTCGTACTGGATGTGGTTAAGTGGACGCATGCCGGCATGATTTATGATCTTGAGATTGAGTTTGAGGAAACTGATCTATTCTCTATGGTGTCGACTGGGAAGGATGTTGATATGGTTGATAAGGATGACGGCTCGGGCAACAAGGAGTTGCATGAGGATGATCGTGGACAAGATAAGTCCAAGGCCCCGGGTTCTAACCACACCTCGGTAGTGCCCGGGAAGGGGACTCCACCACCATCTTCTGTGCCTATGAACTCGCTAAGATTTGGCTTGTTTCAGCCCGCCTCTACTCCTTCTAGACTGTGGGGTGATCGGGTGGAGTGTGATGATCTGTCAGAGCACTCACTTCATCCTCTTGATTTTCCGATTCATGATGCATCTGTAGGAGGCGATCCGGAGGTGTTTGTTTCTGAGGTGACCTCTATGGAGTATGCATCTAACTCTGAGGTTCTCGCGGCAATGCTTGGCCAGGATGCCGAGCTTCGCGTCGATGGTGGGGAGGATCGTGGGCAGGCGGCCGCCCGTTCCCCCACTACTCACGCTCAGAGTGGTGCCTCTCTACAGACGAGGAGCCCGCCGACGACTTGCGCGGCTGCTGCTGTGCAGCACACCCGAGGCGGTGCTGGATCAGGAGGGGTGTGTGGGCAGGTGGCCTCCACCCCTACCTCTCCCGTGGCACCCATGGCGGGGGTAGCTTCTGCTGCGACCCCTGGCCACGGGCCTAGGCCGGGTCTACCGGCAGTGCACGGCACCACCTTGGCTGTTTCGGCTCAGGAGAGCCCTGTTGGAGGTTGGGCAGGAGGCCCTACCCCGAACGGGGCCTCGCGGGAGGACATCATCGCTTTTCGAGGGATTCTGGATCCGGCATCCGAAGGGCGACGGATGAGCTGCCGCCTCCAGGATCAGCCGGATGTTGATGATATGCAGCTAAGGTGCGCCATGAGGGCGGCCAAGCTTCATGACATTGTAGTCACTACTGGTATGTCAGTCAACACTTCCAATTCTATTTTGCATTTTTCTAATGATGAAATTATACAAAATGCAAATCAGTTGGGGGTCTCTCTAGGTTGTAATGATAGTGAGATTTCTAAATCCGTTAATGATTTACTGGATCTTGAAGCGGAGCGCACCTTAGAGATGATTCGAAACTTAGCGGTTGTCAAGCCTATGAATGATTCGGATATAGATGCGTTGGGGATTAATGTGTTTGATAGCTCTTGCACCCTCAATCCCTGTGATTGAGGAGGATGATTGTTCTATTTCCCCAAGGGCTTCCATTCCTGCAGATACTCGGGAGTTTAGGTCCAATGAACTTGGTTGTGAGGACCGGTTAGAGGACCAAAACAAGCCTAAACGCAAGTGGAAGCGAAAAATGTATCCGGCTTCGGTTGTGCGTAGAAGTGCTAGGATTCAGACCATCAAAAAATTTCATGATGAACTATGAAAGGAATCTTTTGGAATAGCAGAGGTCTTAAGGACTTGGCTAAAAGAAGGTTTCTAGCGGATGCTTCTATTGAACACAAATTGGACTTTATCGCCCTCTCTGAAACTAGAAGAGATAATTTTACCCCCCAGTTTCTTAGTACTCTTTCGTGGGCGCCAACTGTCGTGGTTTTGTCACGGCAGATGTCCTAGCAAAAGGACTTAGTCGTGAGGCCATCGCTACGGGTTAGCTTAAAGGGGTTAAAGCGGACAAGGACACAGGGATTTTATACTAGTTCAGCCCCTTCGATGAAGGTAAAAGCCTACGTCTAGTTTGGTGTAGTATTGCTAGGGTTTTGATGACCAAGGAGCGAATCCGCTTTGCCTGTGTCTCGAGCTGTTGTTCTCTACCCTGAACCGTTCTCGGGTCGTCCCTTTATATATGAGGTGACGCCCGGTCCGTTTTACAGAATCTCGAGGTCGGCTCATAAACGTGTCTGGCTGGGTCTCTATCTTTCCTATCTTACATCACAAGTTACATACAGTATGGCGGTTTACAAATCATGGGCCCTAATACTTGGGCTCTGAACCTCCAGGGCTAAAGCGTCTTGCTCCATGCTCTACTGGGCTTTAGTAAAAGCAATCTCACCGGACATAAACCGGCCCCTCCTGGGCGGTTTATACTTGGTAGTAATATCCCTAACAGGAGGTGTTGATTTCGATTGGCATTGCCTACCTCCAAGAGGAAGATCCGGTGGGATCTTAATTGGGGTCAAATGCGATTCATTGGAAGTTCGAAATGTGGTCATGGGAGATTTTGCGGTCAAGTTTCGGGTCAGATCGAAGGCCGATGGGTTTAATTGGGCATTGGTGGCGGTGTATGGCGCTGCGCAGCCTGAACTCAAACCAGACTTTTTGGCGGATCTAGTCCGTATTTGCGGTAGCGAGCAACTCCCGATCCTGGTTGGGGGTGTTTTTTATATTATTCGCAGATGGGAGGAAAAGAACAATGATAACTTTGACGGCAGATGGTCGTTTATGTTCAATACTATCATTGAAAGCTTGGATCTTAGAGAGATCGAGCTTTCCGGTAGAAAATTTACTTGGGCCAATATGCTACCAACCCCGACGTTTGAGAAACTAGATCGTGTTCTCGCTAGCGTCGAATGGGAACAGAAGTTTCCCCTGGTGACGGTACATGTGTTATCGCATTCGATATCCGACCATACCCCACTGCTGGCTGACTTGGGAGAGGCGACGCATGTGGGAAACAAGAATACTTTTTCTTTCGAATTAGCGTGGTTTGAAAGAACTGGGTTCCTTGATCTGATAGCAAGAGAATGGGCTAAAGATTCAGGAGGGAGATCGAGTATTGAAATATGGCAAAATAAAATTAGGCACCTAAGACAGTTTTTACGTGGGTGGGTGAGACACTTGAGTGGGACATGTAGGATTGAAAAGGAAAGGCTCCTTTTACTTCTTCAATCCCTAGACTTAAAAGCCGAGTCCTCCGTTCTAGATTCCAGGGAGCTGGAAACTAAAGTGGAGGCGGAAATGAGACTGAAAGAACTGCTTCGAAAGGAGGAATTGAAGTGGGCACTGTGAGCTAAAGATCGCAAAATTGTCCAAGGGGATGATAACACACAATTTTTCCATATGATTGCGAATGACAAGCATCGCAAGAAGAGAATCTTTCAGCTTGAGCAAGATGAGGGGACGATTGTAGGTCAGGAGAACCTAAAAGTATACATCACCAATTACTATAAGCAGTTGTTTGGGCCTCCTGAGGATAATTTCGTGTCCTTGGATGAGTCAAGGGTTGAGGATGTTCCTCAACTAACAACGAATGAGAACGATATTCTAACCGCCCCATTTTCGGAGAAAGAGGTGTTTGAAGCAATTTCGCAAATGAAGAATAATAAAGCTCAAGGGCCGGATGGTTTTTCGGCAGAGTTCTATAAAAAGTGCTGGCACATCATTAAGGGGGACTTGCTCCCGATGTTCCATGACCTATTCTTGGGACAGTTGCAGCTGTCTCACTTGAACTTCGAAACGATTACTTTGCTCCCTAAGAAAACAGAGGCCGTGCGGATTGAACAGTTCAGGCCGACCTGTCTTCTTAATGTCAGTTTTAAAATCTTCACCAAAGTTGGGACTAATAGGCTTACGCAGATTGCACATTCTGTAGTACAACCGTCTCAATCTGCTTTCATGCCAGACAGAAACATCCTAGAAGGGGTTGTGGTCTTACATGAAACACTCCATGAAATCCACACGAAAAAGCTATATGGGGTGGTTTTCAAAGTGGATTTTGAGAAAGCGTACGATAAGGTGAAATGGCCATTTCTTCAGCAGGCCTTGCGTATGAAAGGGTTCGATCAGTCCTGGAGGAACCAGGTTGATTCTTTCACGCAAAAAGGGAGTGTTGGAATCAAAGTGAATGATGATATTGGTCATTACTTCCAGACACACAAAGGTCTGAGACAAGGAGACCCGATGTCACCGATTTTGTTCAACATTGTGGTCGACATGTTGACAATCCTAATAGGAAGGGTTAAGGATAATGGCCAAGTAGGTGGCCTCATCCCGCATTTAGTCGACGGTGGAGTGTCCATCTTACAGTACGCGGATGATACTATCCTCTTCATGGAGCATGATTTGGCTAAAGCGAGAAATATGAAGCTTGTGTTATGCTTGTTCGAACAATTGTCGGGGTTAAAGATAAACTTCCATAAAAGTGAATTGTTCTGCTTTGGAAGAGCGAAAGAGGAACAAGAAGCTTACAAACAATTGTTCGGGTGCGAATTGGGGTCGTTACCCTTCACGTATTTGGGTATACCAATCCACCATCGCAAGCTTACTAACAAAGAATGGAAGTGCATTGAAGATCGATTTGAAAAAAAACTAAGCTACTGGAAGGGCAAGCTTATGTCATACGGAGGCCGACTAATTCTGATTAATTCGGTTCTCACGAGTATGCCCATGTTTCTCTTGTCCTTTTTTGAGGTACCAGTTGGAGTACGGAAAAGGCTAGATTTCTATCGATCACGCTTCTTCTGGCAGAGCGATGAATAAAAATAAAAATACGGACGCGCTAAATGGGATATCATTTGTAGGCCGAAAGACCAGGGGTCATGGCATTGAAAATTTAGAGGTGAAGAACAGATGTCTTCTCAGTAAGTGGCTGTATAAGTTATCTGTAGAGACGGATGACACTTGGGCCCAGATTCTACGTAATAAGTACCTTCAATCAAAAACATTGTCCCACGTGACAGTAAGGCCGACTGATTCGCCCTTCTAGAAAGGACTGATGAGGGTGAAATCAGTCTTTTTTAATAGGACAAAATTTGTAGTTGGAAATGGTACTACCACCAGATTCTGGGAGGACACATGGCTAGGGGAGACGCCCCTTGCAGTCCAATATCCTTCTCTCTATAATATTGTCCAGCGAAGAGACGCTTATGTTGCAACAATATTACAGTCCAATCCTCTTAATATTCACTTCAAGAGGACGTTAGCGAGTAACCGTTGGGAAATTTGGCTCCATCTTGTGAGAAGATTGATGGGTGTCCACCTCTCTCAACAACCCGATCAGGTGCGCTGGAAACTAACTAAGAATGGAGAGTTTTTGGTTACATCCATGTATTTGGATGTTATCAACGCTAGTACGATTCCTCTTTCGAAACATGTTTGAAAAGTCAAAGTGCCTTTAAAAATCAAAGTGTTTATGTGGTTTGTCCATAAACAAGTCATTTTAACTAAGGACAATTTGACAAAACGCAACTGGACAGGATCTACAAGATGCAGCTTCTGTGATAGTGATGAATCAATCAAACACCTCTTTCTTGACTGCCCTTTGGCAAAAAAAATGTGGCGATCGGTCCACATAGCATTTAATATTTCTCCTCCGAATACCATCAACACATTATTTGGGACGTGGCTAGATGGGATAGAGACAGAAATAGCGAGACATATCCGTGTAGGAGTATGCGCTTTATTACGGGCAGTTTGGAACTTCAGGAATGACTTGGTTTTTAATAGAACAACAAATATTCATTTCCTGTAGGTTATCTTCCGGGCCACTACGCTAATCCGTATGTGGTCGCTACTCACTCCGGCGAAGGCCAGCGAGCGTTTGGTTATTGGATCTATCCGATGGGAGACGGTAGCACGGGCTATCTTCAACCGGTTTGGATGGCGGTCATGTAATAGGATAGGTGTTTAGTTTCCTATCTTAATTTTTGCCTGCCGGTTGTGGCTATCCTGGTGGCTAGATGGTATAGAGACAAAAACAGCAAGACATATCCGTGTAGGAGTATGCGCTTTATTATGGGCAGTTTGGAACTGCAGGAATGACTTGGTTTTTAACAGAACAACAAATATTCATTTCCTGCAGGTTATCTTCCGGGCCACTACGCTAATCTGTATGTGGTCGCTACTCACTCCGACGGAGGTCAGAGAGCGTTTGGTTACTGGATCTATCCGATGGGAGACGGTAGCACGGGTTTTCTTCAACCGGTTTGGATGGCAGTCATGTAATAGGATAGGTGTTTAGTTTCCTATCTTAATTTTTGCCTGCCGGTTGTGGCTATCCTGGTTTTTTAGTGTTCTTTCTCTTTGTGAGCCTTTTCCCTTATTTGAGACCTGAGGACTTGGTTGTTTGACCCTTTTTGATTATTTATAAAATGGTCGTATGCATCGTTCTGATGCAGTGGCCGGGGAAACCCCCTTTTCGGAAAACAAATGTGGAGAATATGGTACACAGGAATGAGATAACACACAACAAACCATCGGTCCAGATCGAAGGTTCGCGCAGGTTTCTCTCGAGCTACATCACATCTCTACTAATGATCGAACAGCACCCGGTGTTGCAGACTTGGTCAAGGGCAAACAGGTTATCAATTATTCTGGTAGTAAGCTAAAGACCCAACATGAAGTCACAGTCAGGCCACGTTGGGAACCCCGAGACTTGCACCATGCCAAACTGAACGTTGATGGAGCCTTTGTGAAGGAAGATGGCTCAGCCGGAGCAGGTATGATTTTATGCGATCATGAAGGAGCAGTAATCTTTGCGGCAACACGGGTGCTTTTTAATTGCAGAGACTCCCTAGAAGCTGAGATGGCAGCTTTGGAAGAAGGCCTTCGGCTTGCTCTACACTGGTCAGACCTACCTCTCATGGTGGAATCGGACTGCGTCGAGCTACTACAGATGGTGCAAACGCAGGAGATGGACCGGTCGAGGCATGCGCACCGGGTTAATGACATCAAACGGATTCTGACTCATGAAAGGAAGATTAGGCTATTTAAAATAAGCAGGCATGCGAATGTGGCAAGTCATACCCTTGCCTCTACGGGTCGCTTGCAACAACGTACAGCTTGCTGGCTTCATAATTCTTCTATGGAGATAGCTAGCATAGTTAAAGCTGAATGTAATCACCATGGTTGATCAATGAAAGTTCCTTTCCCACAAAAAAAGAGCGTAGATTCACTCATTTTGCTCCGTATATAGTCCTTTGTTTGAATTTCTAAAAAGACTTATACTCCCTCTGTTCACTTTTGTAAGTCCTTTTGGACAACTGAAATTAAACTGTTTTAGGTGTTATCTTAAGAGCAACTCCAACGGGGCGACCCACTTCGTCCGCCGCCGTCCGTTTGGGTCGGCGCGGACATAAAAGGCGGCACAACGCGCCGACCCAAATGGACGCGCGTCCGCTTGGCGTCCGCATGCCGACCCATTCCCGACCCAATTTTGAGCTTGATTTGCGTCGGCGCGGACACGAGACGGACGCACGCGCGCGCCTACTCCACTCTCCGGGCCCGCCGGTCGGTGGCAGGCACCACCATTTCCCCCCCATTTACCCCAAAAACCCTCCCGCCCACGCGCTCCGGCCCCACACCCGCCATGGACGACACCATTGACCTCGACGCCGCCATCGGCCTCGCCTCCCTCACCTTGTCCGGTGCCGCCGCCCCCTCCGGGAAAGGCAAGCCTCGTGCCCCGCGCAAGAACGCCGTCGCGACTAAGCCAAAGAATCCGCTGACGGCCAACCAGCGGTCAAGGGAGTCGGCCCAGAGGAAGGGCCGGAGGCACGCCGCGGATGCAAGGGGTGAGGCCGCCGCGCATGCCGCCGTCGTCGCCGTCGTGCAGCGGGAGGTCACCAACGCCCGCGTCGCGCAGGCAACGAGGGAGGCGCTCTACATGCTAGGGTTAAACCCTGGCTAGCACGGCCTCGTCCAAGTCGCCGTCGCCGCGGCCGGCACCGGCTCGTCGGCGTTTCCTCGGATGGTGCTGCCCGACTCGCCATCTTTTTTGTATGATGACCGGGGTGGAGATAGATACGTTTTAGACGTATCAACATCCCCAAGCTTAATTCCTGCTCGTCCTCGAGTAGGTAAATGATAACAAGTATAATTTCTGTGGTGACATGCTATTAACCATATAAGGATTTTTTATAGTCACATGACAAAAGCTTACTGAGACAATGAATCTGTAGTAATTAAGTTGCCTCATGAGAAAATCACAAAGAACTGAAAGTTTTACAATATGATACTGAAACATCAAATAGATTTGTAATGAGCATGGTGTGCAAATATGACAAAGTGATATCTCGCTTGCCCCCTTTAGTGAAGCAAAACATAAATGCAGGGGCACCTCCAAGGTTTAAGTGACGACTAGATACAATGATTTCAGAATAAACGATATCACAATCATGCAAAAGACAATGCTACTTTGGGACAATGCACATTACACTCAGAATGACAATCATGCTCTTAATAGTTGGTGCTTTAAAAGAAGGTGGAGACTCTCGAACCGTGGCTTTTGTTGGCAAAGTTGAAAACCCGTAGTCGGAAACAAAGACAAAACATGTACCAGAGCTCTTGGTTTTAAAAACAGAGGTAATAATTATTATTATTTTAGATTATGCATGTTCCGTCAACGAATGCTAGCAGATAACTCAATCACTTCTTGAGATGGACAAGTTTCGAGGAACGGCTCCCGAATGAGGACGATCACATCCTCTTAATCTCCTTTGTTTATCACTGCCAAAGTTTTCTGATTTCTCATGAACAAAGCGTGAAGGAGGGTTTGTTTGTTATATTATTTTTGAGCTGGGCGCACTCTTTGCCAGTTCCTTCTCGTATTATGGGTTTGCACATTAGACATGCAATCCCGGGGTGAAGCTTGTCCAACTTAAAAAGATCATGAATTAACTACTACTTCCTCATGAACTAAAACAGAGGCACAAAAGAGGAATGCTTTTTTTTGAATAATTTCGAGATGGTACATGAAAGTCTTCATTAGGAATGGCAGGTAAATACCATGTATAGGAAGGTATGGTGGACTCATATGGCATAACTGGTTTAAAAGAATTTGGATGCACAAGCAGTCAGTCCGCTTAGTACAGGTGGAGGTTAGCAAAAGACTGGGAGCGACCAACTAAAAGAGCAATGACGGTCATAATCATGCAGAGCGACAAAGCAACATAGAATCAGGCATGGAAGTTATATCGCTACTCAGAAATAAAGGATCATCAAGGCTTGACAGACTTTCTTTACAGTCTTAAATATGCATGAGCATACGCCAAGTCAATCAAAATAAATTCTTGAAGGAAGATATTACTAAACCATACCACATCATAGGCAAACAAATCATGTTGGTACTCCAATAACACATTGAGAACCCCCCAGCTATTTGAGACTAACCATAAGAAAACATGAACTACTAAGCATCATTATGCACATAGCATTTTACCATAGACATATCGACCAGTGCAACAGAAGCCAACTCTCTTAACAAGATAAGCATGAAAACTAAAGAGAGTTCCAGCGACCAACTAAACAAAAGCTCTTTAAAAAGATAAGCATGAAAACTAAGAGCTGAACATGATAGTAGCTATTGAAAGACAAAGAACACACACAGCAAAGATAGACATGAAAATTCTATGTTATGTTCTAGGTTGAAGTGGAGCGTGTTTCTCTCCCACACAAAGAAAGCTGAGTTCCAACTCGTTATGAACAGCAAGCAAAGCTAAAGAAAACTAAAAAGGAAACTAAAAGCAAGACGCTCCAAGCATAGCACATAACACATGAAGTGATAAAAATATAGTGGAACGAAAGACGAACTGATAATTGTTGATGGAGAAGGGGATGCACGGGGGCATCCCCAAGCTTAGACGCTTGAGTCTTCTTGAATATTTCTTGGGGGTGCATGGGGGCATCCCCAAGCTTGAGCGTTTGACACTCCTGAATGTTTTTATCATCTTCCCTCGCACACTTGAAAACTCCCTTCATACATAACTCATCATAATCTGATTAGCGAGGTTAGTACCCTTAATAAAATAATTGTTCCTTGCTGGAAATAAGGATATTCTTGAAGTTCTACTGTTTCTCAAGATTGCCAAAAGGTTTTTGCAAAGAAAAAGCAAGCTCGAGGTTTGCAGAATGAAGGAAAGGCAAAACAGGACAGAATCTGTGAAAAACAGACCAGCAGGTAGTAAATGATCTTTTTCGGGGCACTTCTGCAACTCTAATCAAAAAACTCAGAACAGACGCCCGAAAGACAATTGTATAGAGCACGCTGTCGAAAAAATTCAGACCAAAAAGATGACCTGGTGATTTTATACGAATTTTTCTATCCAAGGAGAGAATTTGTTTCCTGGACAGCACGTCACAAATTTTGAACTTTCTTGCAATCAGAGGCTACACTTGGCACAAAGCTGAAAAGTAAAGATACAATGATGATGCTACTGTAGTAACAACATCAAGACACAACAAAAGCAAAATAAATTTTATTCATGTGGGCTGCCTCCCAAAAGCGCTTTCTTTTATGCCTTTAAGCTAGGCATAATGCAAAGAGATCAAGTTTTATCAAGAGTAAAAGAATAGCTAGCCCGTATAACGGACTCAAAAGGTAACTTAATCTTCTTTCTAGGGAAGTGTTCCATCCCTTTCTTGAGAGGAAATTGGAATCTTATACTCCCCTCTTTCATGTCAATGATGGCACCAACGGTGCGAAGAAAAGGACGTCCCAAAATAATTGGACAAGAAGGTTCACATTCAATATCCATAATAGTAAAATCAACGGGAACGTAGTTGTCATTGACAATGATAAGAACATCGTCGATCCTCCCCAAAGGTTTCTTTATGGAAGAATCAACAAGACGAACACCATAAGAACAAGAATCAAAAGGTTTCAATTTAAGCATATCATATATTCTTTTGGGCATAACAGAGGTACTAGCTCCAACATCACATAATGCATAGCAAGAGAAGTTATTCAACTTAATTTTAATCATAGGATCCCAACCATCTTCTAGCTTTCTAGGTATGGAGGCTTCTACTCTAAGTTTCTCCTCCCTAGCTTTGATGAGAGCATTAGTGATATGCTCTGTGAAGGCAAGATTAAGCGTGCTAGTGCGGGGATCTTTAGCCATTCTTTGTAAAAAGGTGACAACTTCCGAGATACTACAATTATCAAAATCAATTTTATCATTATTGAGCAGAATTGTAGTGTCATCTTCTTTGTTTGAACTGCTCTCTATTATAAGAGTTTGAACGTCTTCCCAAGTTTGGGGAAGCATAGGAGCAACTTTAAACTGAGGCTCATACTCTTTTCCTGGAAGACCATGCCATGGGCATAACTCTCCATTAAGACTAACATAATCACAAGGTTTATTACTTTTGTAGATCCCGACAGTAGTGATTGGCGTGATGGAAGAAGGGGTGTACTCCTACCATTTAGTGTTTTTGGTGGAACCCATAGCAGCAAGTAAGCAAGATAACTATTTTTGTGATTTTCGATAAAGGATACTAAAGCAAAACTGAAAGGTAAACTAACAAGACTAAAAAGCAAAGGTAAAAGATAGCGTGCAACTCCCCTATCTTGAAGAGTGGAGTCCCCGGCAACGGCGCCAGAAAACTTTGCTTGATGGCTTCTCGCCCCTCATTGGTTACCCCAAGTGGAAGGTTTGAGATGCAGTGTAGCGGTAGTTTTCCCTTGGCAAGGATACCAAGGATCGATTTCCCTTGAGACTCCAAGGTTCAACAAGAAGGTGTTAACTGCTAACGGCGCCAGATACTTAGCAATCAACTTGGACCTGCACACAGATACAAATAACTTTGCTCCCAACGAGTACAGAGAGGTTGTCAATCCCTCCGGCCTTGTCGTTTACAAAGGATCAAACGCAAGAGATAATAGTGATAGGTATTGCTGCAACTAGTAAGTAAAAGCAGAAAGTAAATAGCGGATGTGATCAATGATGGTAATATGGACCGGGGTCCCATGATGTTCACTAGTGATGTCTCTCTCCCAAAAGACGATAAAACAGCTATGTGAGGTAAACGAATTACAGCTGGGCAATTAACAGAATTATGTGCGCAAACCAATGCTAACTATGTTGCAAGAAAGGTTGAGGCTCAAAAGCATGGGCGGTACGCCAAGGTAAGTAGACCGAAATCCATCTACATCTACTACTAATCATCCACCTTGAGATATCTATCCAGAACATCTCGCTGGTATTAAGTTGCGAGTCCCACCCATAGTGTAAACTCAAAGCAACAGACAACTGCATTAAAAGAACTTTGCGTAAAGTAAACAATCCTTGCACCCGCGAGTACAAGCACCGTTGTTTTCCCCCTTGTGGCAACAGCACATCCCCTAGACTCATGTTTCTGTCACTCAAGCTAGTCATCGAGGGGCATGAACCCACAATCAAGCATAACGTTCCCTCTTGGAGTTACTACCTACTACTTGGCCAAAGCAATAAACAGCAACGGAGAACATGCAAGAATTACTCAAGAACATAAATATAAAAGAGGTAAATCAAATATATTACTCACACACAATCTGAACATAATCTCATAATCCATCGGATCCCAGTAAACTCAACATAGCAACAGCATAAGGATTACATATGTGCCTCGATCATGTAGGGCAGCTCACGAGGTCTAATTAGTGAAGCACAAAGAGGGGAGGAGAACATCACATAGCTACTGGTCATGGACCCATGGTCCAAGGGAGACTACTCACAACTCATGCGGGAGGCGTCCATGGTGGTGGAGAGGCTCCCGGTGGTGGTTCTCCCCTCCGGCAGGGTGCCGGGAAGAGTTCTCCTGGTGCTCCCGATCTTGGAAGCCCGGCGGCGGCGGAACAGAGATGAGATCGCAAAAAAGGATTCCGTCCTCGAGGGTTTCGGGACGCGTGTTAAATATATGCCAAAGGGGGGCATCAGCGGAGACCTGGGGGGCCTAGGCGCCCCCCCGGCGCGGCCAGGAGGGGGGGCGCGCCACCAGGGCGCCTGGAGCCCTGGTGGCCCCCCTCCGGCCCTACTTTGGCCGCCAGGAAGCTTCTGGAACGCTGATTTTTTATATAATTTTTCCGGAATTTTTCTCACAGTTTACGTGACGGGAAAACCTGAAATACAAAAACAGCAGAAAACAGAAACTGGCACTGGGGTGCACTGAGTTAATAGGTTAGTCCAAATATGATCAAAAATGTATGGAAGTGTATAAATATCGTAGCAATATCACACAAAAGAGGCATGGAGCAAGCAGAAATTGTAGATACGTTTTAGACGTATCAGAGATCATGAAGGTGGATCTCAACACTGTGTCGCCAAGGAAGAGGCAGTGGTTCGAGAATATGCCGGCTGACATGCTCAAGTTCGACGATGAGTGATCTATGGCGGCGAGCGCCATCTTTTTTGTATGCCGGCAGGTGTGCTGGCATGACCAAGGGTGCCGTGATGGCGTGGTCGAACTCAAGTCCCACCCATTTTTTGTGTGCTGGTATGTGTGCCGGCCGGCTGGCGACTGCGCCGGCATGAACTGTGGTGATATTTTCTGAAGCCGGCATTGTATGCCGGCGCTGGCATGGTGCCGGCATGAGACATGGCCGCTGGCATGACCGACCGCGGACCTTTTAAAAAAAAGTTAAGTGCGGACATGAAATGGGTCGGCGCGTTGGACGCACGCCGACCCAAATGAAAAACTGGGCGGACGTCAGGCGGGCGACCGACCCAAACGGATAAAAAACGGACAAATGTGCCGCCCGTTTGGGTCGGCCCGTTGGAGTTACTCTAAATGTGTAAAAGGTCTTACAAAAGTGAACGGAGGTTTCAGGATCGGGCCCACAGTGGTACCAAATGTGCGGCCCGCACAGGGCCCAACATTCTGAGGGGCCCTAATTTTTTTTATATAGGCCTGGAATTGAAAAAAAGAACCTAAGCGCTACTGGGCCTGCTGGCGCTGGAGTTGGACTGGCGACCTGTAGTTCAGGCGACGAGGCCATCGAGCGCAATCCTCCTCCACCCGATCTAACAGGATCGATACAGGAAACAAATCGAGATCGGGCCACAGGAATCTGTTTTTTCTTTTTTTTGGCGAGACACAGGAAATGAATCAGGATCGTCCCTGTCATCGGTGTCGGTGTACTAAGGTAGGGGTACCTTAGTACCCCAACTTGTGCACGGGCAGTAGCAGCTTCCCGCGGCAGGGCCTACCACGCGCTTGCCGGAGACCTTCCTGCTCCATATAAAACCATTCAAAAACAAAGTATACAAGACAGAAGATCGAGACCCCGGCAAGTGGAGCTTGCCGGGAAGGCCGTTCCAGGCTTAAGATTACATCACTAGCACAAGACCCTGGCAAGAGGAGCTTGCCAGGAAGACCAGAAGATCACACCACAGAAGACATGCCTCGGCGCTATATGCGCCCCGGCAGGGCCCGGGGAGCGACAAGCTTCAGAGCCCGACAAGCTCCCGGGCCCGGCAAGGTCAAGCCCCCGGCAAGGTGCTTGCCGGGGAAGTCTGCACTGTGTGCCCACGCTCCAGCACATCGGCCCACGCGTCGCCCTGGGGCCATTCCAGGGACGCGTGGCGGATGGCTGAGCAGCCTGGGGGACACGGTGGCACTCCACGGTGGAAAAGCCATCGCCGTGGCAAACGGAGAAGCAAGGGCGGGCGCTTTTGGGGTCGACGGCGACGGGCATTTAATGCTCTTGTCCCCCACTGTCAAAGTAGGTGATGACCACTGTTCATGCACTGTTCATGCACTGTTCCCGCACTGTTACAACTACCACCACTATTACGTTTTTACCCCTTTCTCCTACGTTGACACCTGTCGGTGACCCCTTGAGCTATAAAAGGAGGCCCATGCACAACGTAGAGGGGGTTCGGAACCTAGATCGCTCATACGCTCGGTGTAGCTAGTTCTTCAAGCTCCCGAGCTCTCCAACTCAATACAAACTAAGCAGGAGTAGGGTTTTACGCATCCATTGCGGCCCGAACCTGGGTAAACTGCCTGCGTGATCTCCACGATCTGCTCTTCGTGCTCCCTCCGCCCTCTTACCGCACGAACAAGGGGCTCCGGTCCCATAGGTGCTCGTGGTGGACAGTTTCCCCCGACATCTTTGGCGCGCCAGGTAGGGGGCGTCGAGGTTGTGCGAACCTGATCCGGCGTTCACGCGGGCGCATTCTTCATCAACCTCTCCGAATTCGTCAGCTTCATCAACAACAGCACCATGGCCCCGAAGAAGAAGGCTTCGGAGGTCGGAGGCCCGTCTGCGTCTCATCCGCCGCCACCAGAGCCAACGGTGGGCGGGGGAGACGCCGTCGGAAGGGTGGTCGCCGGCGAGGACACTCGCGGCGCCACCAAATCCAAGGACAGGACGGACGACCGAGCCTCGGTCTCCGTGGACGCGCCGCGTCCATCTCAGCAAACGACGACCCAGCAACGCCATGTCACAGGAGGTGGCATCCGCTTGCTGGGCCAAGGGCAAACCAGAGGCTCGCGGGATGCTCCGGACCACCGTCCGGGCACAAGCAAGGCGCGGACGCCGGGGCGGGACCCTGCTCCTTCTAACGCTGTTAGGAGTCCGAGCATATCCCGCTCCTCGCGCCGCTCGCCCCCGCTCCCCTCCACTCCAGCAGAAGCGCTCGCAAGGGCGCAACTGCTCCTCGACTTCCCTCCAGCGGCGGACATGGCCGAAGACTGGAGGGCCACCATCTAGAGCCTGATCGCCTTCGCCAACAACGACTCTCCACAGCAGCCGGCGACCTCGCGGCCACGGCAAGCTGAGAAGACGAAGGCCGACGGCGACAAGACCGCCGGGGGTGCGACAACCGTGCACTCCCCGCCGCAGAAGCAGAAGACGCCGCCCCGCCGGAACAACGCCGACGACGGCTCCACGGCGTCGTCGGATCCGCGGGCCCGTCGGGACCAGCGCCAGGTCCTCGACGACCGGCGACAAGAAGACGCTCGGACAACAATCGAGCGCCGCCGAGAAGCCCGGCAACAATCAGACCAGAGAGCTGGGAACGCTGTCGATGCGCGCGCGCCCGGTGAACCAGGCGACTTGCCGTACGCGGCAGGCTGTCCTGCGTTCACCCGCGAGCTGCGGCGCGTCCAGTGGCCCAGCATGAAGAATTTCAAGCCCGACGTACCGGAGAAGTACGACGGCAAGACGCACCCCTCGGAATTCCTCAGCATTTACACCATCGCGGTGCAGGCTGCCGGGGGGCGCGACGAGAAGATTTTGGCAAACTACTTCCCGCTCGTGCTTAAGCCGAACGTTCGTTCGTGGCTTATGCACTTGCCGGAAGGCTCCATTTCTTCTTGGGCAGATCTTTGCCACCAGTTTGTTGGCGCCTTCACGGGCGGCCACAAACCCCACGGCCAGGAGAGTGATCTCCACATTCTGGCCCAGAAGGAAGGAGAGTCCCTGCGCAAGTACATCCAGCGCTTCAGTCGGGTGCAGCACAACATCCCCGACGTCCACCCTGCCGCGGTTATCAGCGCGTTCCACCAGAACGTGCATAACCGCCGCATGCGTGAAGAAATGGCCATGACCAAGATACGGGATGTCAGCGAGCTCTATGCTCTGGCTGATAAGTGCGCACGCGCAGAAGAGGGGAGGAGACTCCCCGGGGAGGATGCTGGCGCAGGAGGAAGCGACAGCGACGACGCCGCCCCGGCAAAGAAGAGCCGGCGGCGGAACAACAGAAGGAAGAACAAGAAGGAGGTGCTTGCCGTCGAGAAGTCCGGCAAGGAGGCTCCCGCCAAGCAAACACAGGCTGGCGGCTCCGGCAAGGAGCCTGCCCCTGTAGCGGCAGCCGACAAGCAGGACGGCTCCGACAAGCAATACTGCAAGATCCACCGCACCAAGGGCCACGACCTCTCCAACTGCAAACGCGTCGAGTACCTCGTCGAGCAGCAGAAAGCTGAGTACGAGAGGCGCGACAAGGAGAAGGCCCAAGGTGGCGGGGGAGAACCAAGCAAGAAGCGGCCATTCAATGGCCGGGGAGGACGCCGCGGCAAGGCCAAGCAGCGGCAAGGTGATCGACCTCCCCGGGGCCGCGACAAGGATGAAGAGGACGACGACGAAGACATGGAGGACGAGGATAACAGCGAGCAGGAGTTCCAGAAGGCCACGGAGGTCCTGTGCGTCGACGGTGGCGCCTCTCTGCACACCTCCCACCGCCAACTCAAGCAGTGGGTGCGCGAGGTGAACGCAGCAGAGCCGCCCGTGGAGTCGCGCAGGCTCCTCAAATGGTCCAGCACGCCCATCATTTTCGATCTTGAGGATCACCCTGACCGCACCACTGCGGTCGGGTGCTTGCCGATGCTGGTCTCACCCACCATCCACAACCTCAAGGTCACCAAAATGTTGGTTGACGGCGGGGCCGGGCTGAACTTGATCTCCTCTGCTGTGATCAAGAAACTCCAAATCCCAGATGGCGAGCTCGAAGAGACCGGTTCTTTCCAAGGAATCAACCCGGGAAGGAGCAAGCCCAAGGGAAAGATAACTCTGCCGGTGACCTTTGGCGGGGAGCTCAACTTCAGAACTGAACGCATCACATTCGACGTCGCCGATATACCATTGCCGTACAATGGGATACTCGGCCGTCCCGCCCTCGCCAAGTTCATGGCAGCTTCCCACTTCGCATACAACGTACTCAAGATGCCGGGGCCGATAAGCGTCATCACTGTCCATGGCGACAAGAAAGATGCGCTTGTCTGCGCCGACAAGATCTACCGGGATGCAGCAGCCGCAGCAGAAAAGGACACACTTGCCGCTGAAGCTCCCGGGGGGAAGAAGACGAAGACCAAGTCCGGCAAGTGCTCTGGGGCCAACTCCGGCAACCGCACCTCTTCGGAGTGCTGCGCTGCCGTCGAGGACGTTCCATCGAGCTCCACCGGCAAGCGTAACAAGGGGATGGCCGCTCCTCCGGCAACCAAGAAGGTGTCCGCCAAGGAGGACGGCACTGGTGGTACTTTCACCATCAGTGCCACACTTGACAGCAAATAGGAAAGCGCGCTCGTTGCCTTCCTGCGGGCGAATGTCGATGTGTTTGCCTGGCAACCATCTGACATCCCCGGCGTTCCCAGGAAGGTGATTGAGCACAAGCTTGCTGTTTGTCCTCATGCGCGGCCCATCAAGCAGAAGGTCAGGAAGCAAGCCGTGGAGCGCCAAGAATTCATCAACGAAGAGATCAAGAAGCTAGAGGCAGCAGGCCTGGTTAGAGGTGTGATCCATCCGACGTGGTTAGCGAACCCAGTCGTCGTGCGCAAGGCCAACGGGAAGTGGAGACTGTGTATAGACTTCACTGATGTGAATAAAGCATGTCCCAAGGATCCATTTCCCTTGCCGCGCATTGACCAGATCGTTGACTCCACTGCCGGATGTGAGCTGCTCTCTTTTCTTGATGCATATTCAGGCTACCATCAGATTTTCATGGCCAAGGAAGATGAAGAGAAGACTGCATTTATCACTCCATGTGGCACGTATTGCTTCATACGCATGCCATTTGGATTGAAGAATGCAGGCTCAACCTTTGCAAGAGTAGTATACACCGCTTTTGAGCCACAGATCCACAGAAATGTAGAGGCTTACATGGATGATATCGTGGTGAAGAGCAAGAGCAAGGACACCCTGGTCCAAGATTTGGAGGAGACATTTCAGAACCTGCGCAAGATCCAGCTTAAGTTGAACCCCGAGAAGTGCGTCTTTGGAGTCCCCTCCGGCAAGCTTCTCGGGTTCTTTGTATCACAGAGGGGGATTGAAGCCAACCCCGACAAGATTAAAGCCATTGAGCAGATCGAGGCCCCGAAGCGCGTCAAGGATGTCAGAAGGCTTGCAGGTTGTGTGGCCGCCCTCAGTAGGTTCATTTCGAAGTCTGCAGAACGCGCCCTACCTTTCTTCAAAATCTTGAAGAAGGCAGGTCCCATGAAGTGGACTCCAGAAGCGGAGGCAGCGCTGCAGGACTTGAAACGGTACCTGTCTTCCACTCCAATACTTGTCGCACCTAGGCCACAGGAGAAGTTGCTGCTATACCTAGCGGCAACCAACCAGGTGGTTAGTGCTGCGTTAGTAGCGGAGAGGGAGGCTGACGAGGAGTCAGCACCACCGGCAAGCGAATCCAGCGACAAGCAGGGGGCTGCTCCGGCAAGCTCTGGCCCCGACAAGGACAACTCTGCGCAGGAACAGGAAGAAGTGCGGAAGAAGATGGTGCAGCGCCCAGTGTATTTTGTAAGTTCCCTTCTCCAGGGGGCTAGATCAAGATACTCTGGTGTGCAAAAGTTGCTTTTCGGCCTCCTCATGGCCTCGAGAAAGCTACGCCATTACTTCCAGGCACATGAGATAACAGTGGTCACTCGCTTTCCGCTGAAGAGGATATTGCACAATCCAGAAGCAACAGGCAGAATCGTTGAGTGGGCACTGGAGCTGTCGAGCTTTGGACTCAAGTTTGAAAGTACTTCAACCATACAGAGCCGAGCTCTGGCAGAATTCATAGCTGAGTGGACCCCGACGCCCGATGAGGAAGTCCGAGAAACAAGCACACCCGTACAAGAAGCGACAAGTGAATGGGTGATGTATTTTGACGGTGCCTTCTCGCTGCAAGGCGCCGGTGCTGGCGTGGTACTCATCGCGCCCACCGGAGAGCACCTCAAATATGTTATCCAGATGCACTTTCCCAGGGAGCAAGCGACAAACAACACTGCTGAATATGAAGGCTTGCTTGCCGGCCTCAGGATTGCGGCCGAACTTGGGATCAGGAAGCTGATTGTGCGGGGAGATTCTCAGTTGGTGGTCCGGCAAGTTAACAAGAGTTACCAGAGCCCTTTGATGGAAGCTTATGTAGATGAAGTGAGGAAGCTTGAGGAGTACTTTGAAGGTCTGCAGATGGAGCACGTCCCGAGAGCTCAGAATGAAATAGCAGATGGCCTTTCGAAGTGTGCTTCGATGAAGTTACCTGTGGAACCAGGGACCTTCTTGCTCAAGCTGACTCAACCATCCGTTACACCATCAATTGGGCAGTCCAAGAAGAGAAAGTTGGTCTCCGGCGACTACTTGCCGGCGGATCTTCCTGAAACCACCGCCAAGGTCCCCAAGATCAACAATCAGAACGCTGAGGAACAGTCTGCTCCTGCAGATCCAAGGATCTGTGCAGTTGAAGCAAGTGTTCCCGACAAGCCTCGCCCCGGCGAGCTTGCCGGGGGACCATCAGCTCCGGCAGAACCAGAGGTTCTCGCCGTGGAAGCTGAGGTCCCCGCAGCGGCCCTCATACCTTTAGTCCTTGCCGTTGAGCCTCAGGCTCCGGCATGGGCACAGCAGATCGTTCGTTTTCTGCAAACTGGAGAACTTCCCGACGACCCAGAAGAAATAGAGAAGATAACCAGGCAGTCAAGTATGTACCAGTTCGTGGATAACGAGCTGTACAGGAGAAGGCTCAACGGAGTCAGATTGAAGTGCATCTCCAGGGAAGATGGACAGAAGCTGTTGGCAGAAATACACGGAGGCATATGCGGCCACCACATTGGCGCAAGGGCGCTTGCCGGGAAAGCTTTCCGGCAAGGGTTCTTCTGGCAAGAAGCCCTCCAAGATGCAACTGCGCTAGTAACCAAGTGTGAAGCGTGCCAGTTCCATGCAAAGCAGATTCATCAGCCAGCTCAAGCTCTCCAAACAATTCCTTTGTCCTGGCCCTTCTCGGTCTGGGGGCTCGATATCCTCGGCCCCTTCCCCCGGGCCGTCGGGGGCTTTGAGTACTTGTACGTTGCAATCGACAAGTTCACAAAGTGGCCAGAAGTGGAGCCAGTGAGAAAGGTGACAGCACAGTCAGCAGTCAGGTTCTTCAAGTCAATTGTTTGCCGTTTCGGAATCCCCAACAGGATCATCACCGACAACGGTACACAATTTACTAGTCGCACCTTCATGCAGTACGTCCAAGACCTTGGCGCCAAGGTCTGTTTCGCTTCTGTTGCTCACCCGAGGAGCAACGGTCAAGCAGAGAGGGCCAATGCTGAAGTGCTGCGCGGACTCAAGACAAGGACCTTTGACAGGCTGCGCAAGTGCGGAAGAAATTGGATAGAGGAGCTACCGGCGGCTCTTTGGTCAATCAGAACGACACCAAGTCGAGCCACCGGACAGACACCCTTTGCTCTAGTCTATGGAGCAGAGGCAGTTCTCCCCACGGAACTCGTATACGGATCTCCTCGAGTGCTCGCTTATGATGAGCTCGAGCAAGAGCAACTGCGGCAAGATGATGCATTGCTCCTCGAGGAGGAACGTCTCCAGGTTGCTGTACGAGCTGCTCGATACCAGCAAGCCTTGCGTCGCTACCACAGCCGCAAGGTCAAGGCCAGGAGTCTCGAGGAAGGCGACCTTGTTCTTCGGCGTGTTCAGTCTGCCAAGAATTCCAACAAGTTCACGCCGAAGTGGGAAGGCCCTTATCGGGTGAGACAAGTCACAAGGCCCGGCGCTGTCCGCCTTGAGACCGAAGAAGGCTTACCGGTGAGCAACTCCTGGAACATAGAGCATCTTCGCAAGTTTCACCCATAAGGCGCGGTTGCCGTGATCCGCTCCGGCAACCACCTTTTGTACAAGCTTTGCCGCTGTTGCATGTAACCCTTTGTACAAAGCCGGGCGCAGACCCCGTGCATCAGTAAAGTTTTTGTGTTTCGCACTATTTGCCTTTTACATGCTTTTCCCCGCTATTTGCATGTGTTATTTGGCACCTTGTGCAACATACACATCCGGTAAGCACTAGCACGCCGAAAGGCCATATACTTGTTTCCCTCTTCTTTTTCCTTGCCTCTTAAGCAGAAGGAATGTTCTTCGCGCACAAGTTTGCCGGGGGGGAAGGAGATGGAAGAGGAACCAAGTGCTGTTCAAGAAAGAGAAGCCTTACCGACAAGCAAGCAATATATGAAAGCTAAGTTATTAGAATTTGAGCAGTTCAAATTTTTAATTTTAAGTTGTCTTCCTTGAACAATCACACTTTGTATGGAAAACCTGTGCGCGGAGGAACCTACCCGTAGCTAGACGCACCCTTGTCTTGTTTTCGAGTACGCTCAACGACTTAAGTGAGCTGCGACAAGTGTCGCGCCCTTGCTTCGTTTTCGAGTTCACTCAGCAAGCTAAGTGTGTTGCGACTAGCCGCGGCAAGGTTGCTTGCCGGTGAGACCTTGGCCAGCAGGCTGCTCAGAGTCCAGCACTCAGCGCTCACGGCAAAGGACCCTTGCCGGCAAGCTCCCCGGGAGCGTAGGGTGAAAAACGTACAAAGTAGAGGACCAAGACAAGGAAGATAACATTGCACTGATTGGTCAAAATAAGATAAATATCTTACAAAGGTTAACTTGTCGCGATGATTAATGAGTTCATAACACCCTATGCAGCAACAAAAAGAGATAAAAATAAAGGAGGCCTAATCTACGCGGTCGCCCTCGATCCTGGAGAGCTTGCTCACTTTGGCGATGATGTGGGCGACCTGCTCCTTCAGCGCCTCCATGTTCGCGTCGGCCGGCAAGCTGCGGAGAACGTTGGTGAGGTTTATGCCGGGATTGCGGTATACAATCTTCGTCAGCACACGCTCCAAGGTTCCCGTGCAGAGCCGGCGCGACTCCTCGGCTAGCTGCGCGGGAATCTTCTTCCGGAGATCTGCAAGGGCCGGCGCGATCCCCCTGAAGAAGAGGCTGAGCTTGGCGCTGTGAGGGAGGTTCGGGTCCGGGGAGTAGATGAGATGCTCCAGCTTCAGCGCCAGCAGCTCCTGGTCGATGTTGGACGCAGAAGATACCAAGTCCTCGGTCCATACCTCGACGGTACGGCGGAAGTTCTCGGCCGCTTTGTTGGCGCTGTCCACCAAGCCTCGCTCCTTGCGGAGCTCCTCCTTCAGCTTGGTTTCCCGGTCCCGGACGGCGTCGAGCGAGTCCTTCAGCGTGGAAACCTTCAGCTCCAGATCCTCGATGGAGTCCTTGGCGGCCTTCAGCTCGTCGCCCTTCTCAGAAAGACGCACCTGGAGTTCTGAGTTGGTGTGGGCGTCCTTCTCGCGCTCCGTGTTGAGCGCGGCGACCCTCTCCACGCTCGCCTTCAGCGACTCCTCCAACTGCGCGACCTTGGCGGCAAGCTCCTCCTTGGCGGTCTCCGCGGCAGCCGCAGCGGCTTTCGCCTCCTTCAGCTCTCCGCCAAGGGCCTGCTCCCGAGCGGCAAGGTCTTCCTCGTGGGAGTCGAGGTTGACCTTCCGCTGGGCGAGCTCTCCTTCTCGCCGGGACAGCTCCACCCCGGCGAGCCGCTGCTGCTCTTCGGCTTCAGCCCTCTCCAGCAACCACTCTTGATACTCCCCGGCGAGTCTCTCGCGCTCCTCCGCCACCTCGCGGAGGGCAGCCTGGTTGGCGGCGCTGAGCTCCGCCGTGCGCTTCTCCATCTCAGCGGCGGCCTTGGCGGCAAGGGCCTCCCGAGAAGCAAGCTTCGCCTGCCTGGCCCGGTAAAGGGCCAGGAGCTGGTGAAGCAGCTTCTCCTCTTCGGGCCCATCGCTTCCGCCGGGCGCCTCGACGATCTTCAAGCCCGCGGAGGCGAGGACCTCCCCATCAAAGGCCTCGCCCTCCGCGGGGGCTCGCGATGAAGAACCCCACGGCACTTGGATGAATACGCCGTTGGGGGCTTCGAGATAGTAGCCCGCCTGCTCCTTTCCGGCGGAGGGGTCGGTGGCCGGTGCAGCACTTGATGCTCCCGCCACCTCCGGGCCGGCGGTGCGGTCGCCGTCCCCCTCCCCGGCCGCTGCATCCACAGCCGGAGCGGTCTCCTCCGCAGCTTGGTCGGCGGCTCCCGCCGTGTCCTCGGCGACAGGGGCGTCGCCGCCGCCGCCCTGCGCGCCCTCCTCCTCGATGACGATGACTTCTGTCTCCATCTGCTCGGGGGGAGGGGGATCTAGAAGAAGAAGAAAAAGCAAAAGAAGTTCAAGCAAGTATCCAAAAAGAGACGAATCCAAGAAGACAAGTGACGGAACTTACCTTGACGGACGTCATTAGCGGCGGGCTCCCTCGCCGGGGAGCTCTGCCTTGGCGGAGTGGCCGCCCTCGCCGGGCTGCTCGCCCTTGGCGGGGTACTCGCCCTTGGCGGAGTACCCGCCCTTGGCGGAGCGCTCTCCCTTGCCGGGGAGTTCGGCCTTGGCGGGGACGGCGGGGCCCGCGGCTCCTCGGGAACGACCTCCGGACGCTCCTGAACTTGCGGCTCCACCTCTGCACAAGACAATCAAAACAAGACACAAGCATCAGGATATTAACACAAGACAAAATCTTCAAACGCACCCGACGAGTGAAAGTACGGAATCCAGACTTACGCTGGGGGCTGCGCTGGGGGCTGCTCCTCGGAGCAGCGCTCGGGTCCGGCAGGCTTGGCTCCGGCACGTCCCCAGTCGCCGCGGCGGGCGAGTCGTCCGCGACTTCGACCACGGGCACCTTGGCCTTCTTCGCCACTCGCTCCTCCAAGATCCTGAAGGTTGAAGCAAAAGCGAGATCAGCATCAACAAGAATCAAGACAATGTTAAAGAAGATGCAAAGCCTCGAATACTTACTCATGTTCCTCCTCGTCATCGTCGTCGCTCAGGGCGGAGAAGTCAAACTCCACCTGAGGCGCGTCCGCGCGGGGAGCAGGAGGCGAAGACTCCCTCGGGCGCTTGGCGGTCCCCGGGGCTGGGGGCTGCGAAGACCCAGCCCCTGTGGTAGCCGGGGCCCGGGGAGCGGGCGGAGCCGCCGCTCCGCCCTGTGAAGACTCCCTTCCGCTCGGCGCTGGCTTGCGGGGCGCTTCTGCTGTGGCCTGCTTGCGGGGTGCCTCTGCCGTGGCCTGCGTGCGGGCCGCCTCCGCCGTGGCTGGTGCGCCGGGCGCCCCCGTCGCAGCTTGACTCCCCCGGGGAGCTCGCGCTGCCCGGCGAGTTGGTTGTTGCCGGGGCGCCCGTGCCCTGGTCCCTGTCGCCGCCTTGCGGAGACGTTTCATCGGAGACCGCCTAGGGCTTGCCCGGGGCGGGGAGGTCTCCGACGACGAGGAGATGTCGTCGGCGTAGAGCCCCAGCAACCCGTCGGAGTCCTCGGCGGCCTCGGCGTCGTCCTCCTCTTCCTCCTCCCCGGCAGGCTTGCTGGGCCCGGCGCCCTGCGCTGCGGCCTCCTTCCCTCCGGCGCCTCCGCTCCCTCCGGCGCCTCCGCTCCCTGCGGCGCCTCTGTTTCCTCCGGCGGCGTTGCCTCTCGCCGCGGCCTCAGTCAAGATCCCGGGGATCCCGGAGTGCCTCAAGGAGGGGACCCCGGCGAGCTCGTCGGGAGGAAGCTTCAGCAGCCTGCGGATCTCCGCCTCCTCTGCTTGGCAGGACGTTTCCGCGGCCTCTGCCTCCTCGGGCGTAAAGCCAAATTCTCCTGCCGCTGCGGCTGCAGCGGCCTCTTCAACCCGAGAAGCTATGTACGCAATCTCCTGGTCGGTGGTGTCCCGTGTGAGCCCTCTGATCTCGTCCTTGTTCTTCGCCACCTCCACAAGGTTGTCGAAGAAGCTGAGGATGTCTGATAGCTTGGGCGGAATCCATGTGCGGTCCACGCCGTGCGAATCACACGCGGGCATCATGGCGCGAAGAGGATCCCGGGCTGTGCTGTTGCAGAGGGGCACCACTCCCCGGGGACCTCTGAACCACTCTGGGTGGGCCGGGTCATGCTTAAATAGTTCCCGGACCATCCCCTTCAGCTCCAGCGACGTGAAGTTAAAGTTGAGCCCGGGGCGCAGCCTCATTATATCCGCCGCGTTGCCGTACTCCCAGGCTGGCCTTTTTCTATCTTGAAGAGGGGCGATGCGGCGGCGGAGGAAGTCTATGCCTACTTCTGCGACAGACAACCTTGCTACCCGGAGACGAAGAATTCTGATGAGGGCGACGTCGAGCTTGCCGTCGTCCGAATCCAGCTCGCTCCAGTCCCTGCCGCGCACGATAGGTGTTGTGCGCGGCGCGGTGAAGGGCTGCGGCTCGTCCTCAACTATCCAACACCAGTCAGCACGCCACTCCTCCCACTTGCCGCGGAGCTCCCCCGGCAAGTAGGACTCCTTCTTGTTCAGACGAAAAACCCAAGATATTCCTCCGGAGAGGGGGGCGCCGGCCTCTGCTCTAGGGGTGAAGAAGTGCCTAAACAGCGCTACGTTTGGGTATATCCCAATATAGTTTTCGCACATGTGTGCGAAAACCGCCATCGTGAGGATGGCGTTGGGGGTGAAGTCAAGAAGGTGGAGGCCGTAGGTGTGCATTATATCACAGAAAAATTCAGAAAAAGGGGGACAGAGGCCGCAGTGGAAGAAAACGGCGAAGAAGAAGTACCCGCCGGGGTAGTTGTCCTTGGCGGCGGCCGGATAGGCTCGGGTGCGGGGGTGCGCCTTGGTCTTCTTGGCCCAGAACAAGTAGTACTTGTTCCAGAGCTCCCGCGCGCTGAGCCTCGGCGAGAAGACGACGTTCCGCTTCCGCAACGCGGCGAGCCTCGCCGCTTGCTCCGATTTCTCCTTCTTGGTCTTCTCCGCCTTCCCCTTCTCGGTCTTCGGGGCCATGGCGGAGGCGGCGAAGGAAAGGGGGACGAAGAATCCTGTGGCGCCTGAGATGCGGAAGACGGCGGAGGAGCTGTGGAGGCGGAGCGCAAAGGGGATCTCTGGAGATGGAAGAAGAAGCAATGAAAGCGTAGGAGGGGAACCGCTCCTGCTTCCTCTGCTTTTATGGGGAAGTGGGGGGCGTTTCGCTCTTTCCATTAAAAGAACGTGGCCACGTCCCATCCCACGACGCCGCGATCGACGCGTGCCGTTACGGGAGACGCGGCGGATGCGGAAGTGGATTCGGCGCGCCGTGGGCCGCGCGTGCCCGTGCACTGTTTTGGGCCTGGCCCAACAACGCTCGGCACCGTGTGTGGCCCAGGCCCGGGGGCTCCTGTCGGTGTACTAAGGTAGGGGTACCTTAGTACCCCAACTTGTGCACGGGCAGTAGCAGCTTCCCGCGGCAGGGCCTACCACGCGCTTGCCGGAGACCTTCCTGCTCCATATAAAACCATTCAAAAACAAAGTATACAAGACAGAAGATCGAGACCCCGGCAAGTGGAGCTTGCCGGGAAGGCCGTTCCAGGCTTAAGATTACATCACTAGCACAAGACCCTGGCAAGAGGAGCTTGCCAGGAAGACCAGAAGATCACACCACATAAGACATGCCTCGGCGCTATATGCGCCCCGGCAGGGCCCGGGGAGCGACAAGCTTCAGAGCCCGACAAGCTCCCGGGCCCGGCAAGGTCAAGCCCCCGGCAAGGTGCTTGCCGGGGAAGTCTGCACTGTGTGCCCACGCTCCAGCACATCGGCCCACGCGTCGCCCTGGGGCCATTCCAGGGACGCGTGGCGGATGGCTGAGCAGCCTGGGGGACACGGTGGCACTCCACGGTGGAAAAGCCATCGCCGTGGCAAACGGAGAAGCAAGGGCGGGCGCTTTTGGGGTCGACGGCGACGGGCATTTAATGCTCTTGTCCCCCACTGTCAAAGTAGGTGATGACCACTGTTCATGCACTGTTCATCCACTGTTCCCGCACTGTTACAACTACCACCACTATTACGTTTTTACCCCTTTCTCCTACGTTGACACCTGTCGGTGACCCCTTGAGCTATAAAAGGAGGCCCATGCACAACGTAGAGGGGGTTCGGAACCTAGATCGCTCATACGCTCGGTGTAGCTAGTTCTTCAAGCTCCCGAGCTCTCCAACTCAATACAAACTAAGCAGGAGTAGGGTTTTACGCATCCATTGCGGCCCGAACCTGGGTAAACTGCCTGCGTGATCTCCACGATCTGCTCTTCGTGCTCCCTCCGCCCTCTTACCGCACGAACAAGGGGCTCCGGTCCCATAGGTGCTCGTGGTGGACAGTTTCCCCCGACAATCGGGGATCGTCTCGTAGGTCAACTCTTGATCGCGGCTACAGGAAAGGAATGGTCATCTCGTCGCCACTCGCCAGGCCTGCTCGTCGCCTCGTCTATTCGCCTCGTCCCTGGTCATTAGACCGATCAGAATTCAGATTCCGGACGACCCGGCGATAGGCAACTGCCGTCGTTGCCTTCCTCATCTCCTCTCTCAAATTTCAGACTCGTCGATGTCGTCGATGTCGGATTGATCGGTGACCGACTCCAGCCTCCAGGTGCTTAGCGAGTCCTTCTTTTCGATTAATTTTGGTTTCTATTTCTAATTCCTAATTTTTAATTAACTATTGACGGAGATTGTTACTTCGTTAGAGATTAGTTCTTACCCCCTTGATTAATAAAGATCATAGTGTAGCAGCTCTATTATGACTCAAAACTAGGTGAGTTAGACTGTTCGTCTAATTACCAAACATTGACGCGTGATCTTCAATTGATATATGCTATTTTATAACTTCAATTTATTTTATTCAACTTCTTTATCTTGTGTTTTAATAATACAGATTTGAGTCATCCTAGGGAAACATCAGTCTGGTGCCTATAAGCGCAAGAGAAAAGCACAAGAACAAAATTTAATTAATAAATCTTATAAAGATGGTATGGACAAATTTGTTAGAAAAGAAGCACCGCAAGTGTCATCTGGTATCAGTCTGTTGATCCTTCTACCCTTGAACATGCAATTGTTACTTACAATAATTCTAGATATGGTCAGACAAAGATAATATGTCCAATTGTGATGTAAGACATTATATTATTTTCCTATGAGATACATATACATTATAATACCTTCTTAGTTCATTTTTTTTTTAGATAGGGCCTCATTTTTTAGTTTCGCACAGGGCCCCGGATTTTGCCGGCCCGGCCCTGAAAGGTTTAGAAACGGAGGGAGTAGCATGTTAGCTGGCCAGGCTAATCAAGAGCAGGCGACCACGGGGCCAAGCATGTGCGTGAGATTCCAGGTTTTCAACCAAACATCATCCAGGCACATCTCAGGCAGCTTCCAGGCCAGGCCAGGCCAATGTGCCCCCCGGACTTTGAACCAAACATACACGGAAACCGTGTCCTCCCAGCGAAGACGAACTCGCCAGTACAGCGCCTCTCTAACCTTAGCCCAGCAGATAGCAGATTAGGAAGAAGATAGGAAAGAAGAGCAGAGCAGAACAGAGAGAAGCAGGCTCCTCCTCCCTCCAGTGCACAGCCATGGCCACCACAACCTTATCCCTCCACGGGCTCCCGTCCCCGACCGCCAAGAAGCTCACCTCCTCCTTCCTCGGCGCCCGCTCCTCCTTCCTCCGCCCGGCGGCGCTCGCGGCCGCGGCCACGCCCGCGCGGAGGGTGTTCGCCGTCAGGGCCATGGCGCCCCCCAAGCCCGGGGCCAAGGCCAAGAAAGGTCCGTGCCTGTGCTCGCCTCCACCTTCATCCCACCCGGCATGGTCTTGTGCGGCCCCCGTCTAGTGCTCCGGCTAAACTGCGCCCGATATGTGTGTGTTGTTCTGCAGTGGTGGGTATCATAAAGCTGGCGCTGGAGGCGGGCAAGGCGACGCCGGCGCCGCCCGTCGGCCCGGCGCTCGGTGCCAAGGGTGTCAACATCATGGCCTTCTGCAAGGACTACAATGCCAAGACGGCCGACAAGCCCGGCTACATCATCCCCGTCGAGATCACCGTGTTCGATGTGAGCCTGCACTGTTGATTAATCCCGCCAGTCTGAATGTTAAATGTGTGTGCAGAATGTATTGGTAATGTGAGTTAGTCCTCATGATGCGTGTCGTGTGGCGTTGCCTTGCATCTTTGCAGGATAAGAGCTTCACCTTTATTTTGAAGACGCCTCCTGCCTCAGTACTGCTCCTCAAGGCTGCAGGTATGCACCCGGTTGATTAGCATCAAATTGTACATAATTTGAGGTTCATGCACCAAATTGAAGATATATAACCATATGGGGATAATTGGGTAAAAGGTAAATGCAGTAGCTAGATTGATTTGTTAGTGTCTGTGGGAGCCTAGCTTGTTCAAATTCTATAAGAATACTATGGTTGAGTTTTAAGTATGTGCAGACTGTAGAGGGACTGATTAATGATTCATTATGCTATTATAAATAATTTTAATTGCAAATGCATATACGAAAATGTTAACCTACTGACAGGGAAAGTGGTCTGTCAGTTGCTATCTGCATACCAATTTTCCACACATGGGACAGACTGATCCTTTATATCTGATGAACCTCTACAAAACTAATACCTTGAGTTAACACTTACTACCTCTGTACCAAAATATAAGACGTTTTTGTAGACTATAAACTAGCCTACAAAAACGTCTTATATTTTGATACGGAGCGAGTATTTGAATTGTTTGGGTACAATGTAATATGCATGACTCATTAATTTTTCTGTTCAGCTAACATTGGAGTTTGTACTGGGCTCCAAGTTCAGAGAGTATATAAGCTTCACCAAATTTGGTGTCCATTTCCTTTTCCCTTACTGTCATTCTAGGCTTTCGTTATTCCAAGGCACTTATCCCTGAGAAGCAGGCCAAAAAAGCTACTCCCTCCGTAAAGAAATATAAGAGTGTTTAGATCACTACTTAGTGATCTAAACGCTCTTATATTTCTTTACAGAGGCAGTAAAATATAAGCGGGCAAAACATAAAAACAGCTTGAACCGCATCCACTCGTTATATACGTACAGTTTCTTTTTTGGCTGTGCTTGGCACAACTTCATACTGTCTGTTGGATTGATAAGTCATTAGTTTCTCTGAAATAAACAAGTCATAAGTTAGCCACTAAAATTTCTACACAATTTGGTTGATTCCTCAACTTTCTGTTTACTGTAGTTTATATTAAGCTTTATAACTGCTCACTGAACTAAACGATTCCTTGCCTCCATTTTATTAATTCTGATTCCCAGGCGTCGAAAAAGGCTCAAAGGAGCCACAGCGAGAGAAGGTTGGAAAGGTGACAGTGGACCAAGTACGCACGATCGCCCAGGAGAAACTGCCTGACTTGAACTGCAAAACCATCGAGTCCGCTATGAGAATCATAGCGGGCACTGCCGCTAACATGGGCATCGATGTTGACCCGCCGATCCTCGTGAAGAAGGAGAAGGTGGTCTTCTAGTCTATTTGCCGGCACGCTGGAACCGCCTTTGCAATGTCCATCTGTACATTTTTTGCTTCATTTTTGTACGCAAATATGCTGTAGTGACAGGGATTTCCACCTGGTCAGTGTGAGAGATAAAACAGATGTGATCTTCTAGGCAAAGCTGTAAATCATTTGCTTCGGTACCGTAGAGCCCTCTCGTGCTGCGGGTAGGTCTGCAAGCTGCAGCTATGTGTTTGGTCCTAGAACTTTTCTTCATTTTGAAATTCATATCACCATTGCTCTATGACAATCTGAAAAGTGGATGTCTGCATGTTTTGTCTTTCAGTGGATTTTTTTGATCAAAGAAGGGTTTCCCCCTCCGATTTCCATTATTGGAAACCAAAAGCGAGCTACAAACACCAGTTTTAGATGGCTCGACTCACAAAAAATCCACTGGAAGATGGCTCGGTTTCAAATAGAAGTAGGTTTCTACTTTCTACCGTTCCTGTTATCCAATTCTCCGGAAACGTGTGCTTCAACTCTGAACATTATAGGAGTACTCCTGTATATTCAGCAAAAACAACTCTAGCTCTGAACTGTAAAGCTTTCTTGTGTCTCAGAAAAGTCTGAAGCATTTGAGTACTATTATTATTGCTGTCTCGAGAAATCACTAATTAAAGGTTACCCTTGCAAAGGTCACTCCCACCTTCTCAGACTCTCACAAGTGACGCACGTAGATTCATTTATTCAAACATTTTATCTCTTGAACCGTGTGTCCAATTCCCAAACTATTTTCACCGTTGGATTTGTCTCATCGAGAACTTCACAACTAGATCACATGTTAATAGGTATCGATGAAAAAATTCAGGAAAAAAAAACAGAAGACGGAAGAATGTTTATAGGTTTCGGTGAACTTTTTTTTCCGGAAGCAAATCCGTGTTTCCATGAGAAGCAAATCCATGCTTCTTGTGGAAGCACGGTTTTCTTAATTTCCGACAAGCACAATCACAGAAACAAATATGTGCCTCGACGAGATGCAAATATGTGTTTCTCACAGAAGCACCGTTTTCCCCCCTTTCCTAGAGAACAATTCATGGAAGCAAATATGTGCCTCCACGAGAAGTAAATATGTGCTTCTTGTGGAAGCACAGTTTTTTTTTTCCCGAGAAGCATAACAGTGCTTCTCGTGAAAGCAAATTTGTGTCTCCACGAGAAGCAAATATGTACCTCCACGACAAGCAAATCTGTGATTCTCATTGAAACACTTCTTTTTTTCTTCTAGCTATGCTTCTCGCAGAAGCAAATCTGTGCCTCCATGAGAAACAAATATGTGTTTCTTGTCGAACACTTTTCTCTCTTTTCGAGAAGCACACATGTGCTTCTAGTTGGAATACAATTGTTTTATCCGCGCAAAAAATCCACGATTTTTTCTCTCCAAAACCTAGCCAAAACCGGGCGAAAACCTAAAAGCCGAAACCCGAGAAAAAACTCATAGAAAACCCGAAAATGCGTTCAAAAAAAATCCAAAGGGACCCCATCATGCAACATGTGGCGCCGGCTAGACACACCATTTGGCGTGCTGAGAGCACCAAATGTGACCCCTAGAGGTGCGGGGGTAGTTAATTGCTCTCTATATCTCGCCTATTAAAAGATGGTACTCCAACGGGCCGGCCATCATGCAGTAGTCGATTGCATGGACCGGCCGAATACGAGTTCCAAGTGAACTGGTTTTAGGAAGCATCTATGACCAGCTCGGTCTGGTTTTAGAAACTTCAACGTGACTTTCTTTTCTTTTTCACTGTGTGTTTTCTATGTCGGTTTTCATCTGTTTTAGTTTTGATTTTTTGTTTTCAGTGGTTTTTACACGCTTTGCTTTGGATATTTTTGGTTTCAAATACACGTTCAACATTTTCTTAAATGACGAATATTGTTTTAAACTTTGTAAAGATTATTTAACATTATAAGCATTTTAAAAATATCACGAACATATTTTTGAAACATGTGAACATTGTTTCGTAATACCACCTAATTTTTTGAGCGACATTGATTTTTTTATTCATTCAATAATTTTATGAGTTGCATAAATATATTTTAAATGCCATGTACATATTTTTTAAACACGTCAACATTTTTTAATGCACTAAACAATTCTTCAAAGTTGCACGAACAAAACTTTTACACTGCCTTAACATTTTTTTACCGCACGGTGAACATTTTATTTTTTAATACAAATTCAGTTTTGAAACATATGCGTTTGTAACATTTTTCAAAAGAGAAATAAAAGTTAAAAAGGAACGAAAACCAGCCTATGAAAGAAATGAACGAAGAGCCCCTGACTAGGCCTTAACATTTTTTTACCGCACGGTGAACATTTTATTTTTTAATATAAATTCAGTTTTGAAACGTATGCGTTTGTAATATTTTTCAAAAGAGAAATAAAAGTAAAAAAATAACGAAAACCAGCCTATGAAAGAAATGAACGAAGAGCCCCTGACTAGGCCAGCTCACTACAGCGGTTGTTCGGTTCGGCTCCCCCACACAAGAAACAGTAAATGGGCCGGCCAAATGCACGCTTGCTGATGGGGGGAGAGGCGACTGCAGGGCCGACTGCCCTTGCGGGTCTGATCTCCACTCCCCGGCGGCTCGTCGGCAGTCGCTTTTGTTCTCTGGCCGACAGCGACGACGACGAAGATGAGGATGATGCGGGCGGGTCGGTGCCGGATTACTCGCCGACGCCGTCCGATCGGGTTTGCGAATTGTTCAGGTGCGGATACAAGGAGGACGACATGTCGACGATCGTTCAAGGACTGTTGCCGGGCGACGACCCAGCAAGGGGCAGGGCTACATGCGGGGGAGGAGATGGAGATGGTTCGGCGTGTCGTGCATCGGCGGTCGTCGGCGTCGGCAGTCCGGCCATGGAAGGGCCCTCTTCCCAAGGTAAACTTGCCTAAACTCACGTTGTTTGATTTCATCAAGCCGGATTCCTGGACATTGGTGGCCAGGAAGAAGAAGGGCCGCAGGGCAATGGCCGGTCGGGCGCGGATGCCGCCGGTGGCGGCCTCGTCGGGATCTGCGGGCGCCGAGATCCGCCTGGGCAGGGAATCACGTTTGAATTCCCTGATTGGCGCTTCTGGGCCTTCCGTGTTAGATGGGCCGAGTTCGACTGGGTATGTGGCCCAGTTGGACAAGCCGGCTGATGGCCATGAGAAAAATGGGTATACGGCCCGGTCTCTGTGTTGGAAATATGCCCTAGAGGCAATAATAAAAGGATTATTATTATATTTCCTTGTTCATGATAATTGTCTGTTATTCATTCTTGAATTGTATTGTACGGAAACAGTGATACATGTGTGAATACATAGACCACAACGTGTCCCTGGTAAGCCTCTAGTTACTAGCTCGTTGATCAACAGATGGTCACGGTTTCCTGACCATGGACATTGGATGTCATTGATAATGGGATCACATCATTAGGAGAATGATGTGATGGACAAGACCCAATCCTAAGCCTAGCATATGATCGTGTAGTTCGTAATGCTTAAGCTTTTCCAGTGTCAAGTATCTGTTCCTTAGACCATGTGGTTGTGCAACTCTCGGATACCGTAGGAATACTTTGGGTGTGCCAAACGTCACAACGTAACTGGGTGGCTATAAAGGTACGCAACGGGTATCTCTGAAAGTGTCTGTTGGGTTGGCACGAACCGAGACTGGGATTTGTCACTCCGTATGACGGAGAGGTATCTCTGGGCCCACTCGGTAAGACATCATCATAATGAGCTCAAAGTGACTAAGGAGTTAGTCACGGGATGATGGATTACGGAACGAGTAAAGAGACTTGCCATGACGAGATTGAACAAGGTATCGGTATACCGACGATCGAATCTCGGGTAAGTACCGTACCGATAGACAAAGGGAATTACATACGTGATTAAGTGAATCCTTGACATCGTGGTTCATCCGATGAGATCATCGAGGAACACGTGGGAACCAACATGGGTATCCAGATCCCGCTGTTGGTTATTGACCGGAGAGTCGTCTCGGTCATGTCTGCGTGTCTCCCGAACCCGTAGGGTCTACACACTTAAGGTTCGGTGACGCTAGGGTTGTAGAGATATATGCACACGGAAACCCGAATGTTGTTCGGAGTCCCGGATGAGATCCCGGACATCACGAGGAGTTCCGGTATGGTCTGGAGGTAAAGAATGATATATAGGAAGTCCAGTTTCGGCCATCGGGAGAGTTCCGGGGGTCACCGGTAGTGTACCGGGACCACCGGAAGGATCCCGGAGGTCCACCGGGTGGGGCCACCCATCCCGAAGGGTCCCATGGGCCGTAGGGGGAGGGGGACCAGCCCCTAGTGGGCTAGCGCACCCCCCATGGGCCTCCCCCCATGCGCCTAGGGTTGAAACCCTAGGGGTGGGGGCGCCCCCCTTTGGCTTGGGGGGCAAGATACCCCCCTTGGCCGCCCCCCTCCTAGGAGATTGGATATCCTAGGGCCGGCGCCCCCCTGGCCCCCTATATATAGTGGGGGAGAGAGGGCAGCCGCACCTCAGCCCCTGGCGCCTC
>LR738713.1:840875730-840901701 GCA_902687465.1 Secale cereale
CGTTACACCTCCTACTCCTCCCGCAGGGTCTCGGCGAAGCCCTGCAACTTTTCCCGTTGCATCCACCACCACGCCGTCGTGCTGCTGGATCTCCGTCAACCTCTTCTCCCCCTTGCTGGATCAAGAAGGAGGAGACGTCGCTGTACCGTACGTGTGTTGAACGCGGAGGTGCCATCCGTTCGGCGTTGGGATCATCGGTGACGAGGATCACGACGAGTACGACTCAAGCATCCACGTTCCTTCGAACGCTTCCGCTCACGATCTACAAAGGGTATGTAGATGCACTCCTTTATGCTCGTTGCTAGATGACTCCCTAGATTAATCTTGGTGAAGCGTAGGAATTTTTTTGAATTCTGCTACGTTCCCCAACAGTGGCATCTGAGCTAGGTCTTTGCGTAGCATCTTGCACGAGTAGAACACAAACAAGTTGTGGGCGTTGATTTTGTTCAATTCTCTTGCCGCTACTAGTCCAATCTTGATTCGGCGGCATTGTGGGATGAAGCGGCCCAGACCGACCTTACACATACGCTTACGTGAGACTGGTTCCACCGACAGACATGCACTAGTTGCATAATGTGGCTGGCGGGTGTCTGTCTCTCCCACTTTAGTCGGATCGGATTCGATGAAAAGGGTCCTTATGAAGGGTAAATAGAAATTGACATATCACGTTGTGGTTTTGGCGTAGGTAAGAAACGTTCTTGCTAGAAACCTATAAAAGCCACGTAAAAACTTGCAACAACAATTAGAGGACGTCTAACTTGTTCTTGCAGCATGTGTTATGTGATGTGATATGGCCAAGAAGATGTGATGAATTATATATGTGATGTATGAGATTGATCATGTTCTTGTAATAGGGAATCACGACTTGCATGTCGATGAAAATGACAACCGGCAGGAGCCATAGGAGTTGTCTTAATTATTGTATGACCTGCGTGTCACTGAATAACGCCATGTATTACTTTACTTTATTGCTAAACGTTAGCCGTAGTAGTAGAAGTAATAGTTGGCGAGACGACTTCATGAAGACACGATGATGGAGATCATGATGATGGAGATCATGGTGTCATGCCGGTGACAAAGATGATCATGGTGCCCCGAAGATGGAGATCAAAGGAGCAAAATGATATTGGCCATATCATGTCACTCTATTTTGATTGCATGTGATGTTTATCATGTTTATGCAGCTTGTTTACTTAAAACGACGGTAGTAAATAAGATGATCTCTCACTAAAATTTCAAGAATTGTGTTCCCCCTAACTGTGCACCGTTACTAAGGATCGTTGTTCCGAAGCACCACGTGATGATCGGGTGTGATAGGCTCTAACGTTCGCATACGACGGGTGTAAGCCAGATTTACACACGCAAAACACTTAGGGTTCACTTGACGAGCCTAGCATGTACAGACATGGCCTCGGAACACGGAAGACCGAAAGGTCGAACATGAGTCGTATAGAAGATACGATCAACATGAAGATGTTCACCGTTGATGACTAGTCCATCTCACATGATGATCGAACACGGGTTAGTCGATTCGGATCATGTATTACTTAGATGACTAGAGAGATGTCAATCTGAGTGGGAGTTCATTAAATTTGATTAGATGAACTTAATTGTCATGAACTTAGTCTAAATTCTTTACAATATGTCTTGTAGATCAAATGGCCCACGCTCATGTTACCCTCAACTTCAACGAGTTCCTAGAGAAAACCAAGCTGAAAGACGATGGTAGCAACTATACGGATTGGGTCCGTAACATGATGATCATCCTCATAGCTGCCAAAAAAACTTATGTTCTAGAAGCACCGCTAGGTGACGCTCCCGCCCTGGCAAACCAAGATGTTATGAACGCTTGGCAGTCGCGTTGTGATGATTACTCCCTGGTTCAGTGCGGCATGCTCTACAGCTTAGAATCGGGGCTCCAAAAGCATTTTGAGCACCACGGAGCATATGAGATGTTCCAAGAGCTGAAAATGGTTTTCCAGGCTCATGCCCGAGTTGAGAGATATGATGTCTCCAACACATTCTACAGCTGTAAGATGGAGGAAAATAGTTCTGTCAGCGAGCACATACTCAAGTTGTCTGGGTTGCACAACTGCTTGTCTCAGTTGGGAATGAATCTCCTAGACGAAGCGGTTGTTGACAGAATCCTTCAGTCGCTCCCACCTAGCTACAAGAGCTTCGTGTTGAACTTCAATATGCAAGGGATGGAGAAGTCCATTCCCGAAGTATATTCAATGCTGAAATCAGCGGAGGTGGAAATCAAGAAAGAGCATCAAGTGTTGATGGTGAATAAAACCACTAAGTTCAAGAAGGGCAAGGGTAAGAAGAACTTCAAGAAGGACGGCAAAGGAGTTGCCGCGCCCGGTAAGCCAGTTATCGGGAAGAAGCCGAAGTATGGACCCAAGCCTGAGACTGAGTGCTTTTATTGCAAGGGAACGGGTCACTGAAAGCGGAACTGCCCCAAATATTTAGCAGACAAGAAGGCCGGCAACGTCAAAGGTATATATGATATACATGTTATTGATGTGTACCTTACCAGCGCTCATAGTATCTCCTGGGTATTTGATACCGGTGCAGTTGCTCACATTTGTAACTCAAAGTAGGAGCTGCGGAATAAGCGGAGACTGGCAAAGGACAAGGTGAAAATGCGCGTCGGGAATGGTTCCAAGGTCGATGTGATCGCCGTCGGCATGCTGCCTCTACATCTACCATCGGGATTAGTTTTAGACCTTAATAATTGTTATTTAGTACCAGCTTTGAGCATGAACATTGTATCTGGATCTCGTTTGATACGAGATGGCTACTCATTTAAATCCGAGAATAATGGTTGTTCTATTTATTTGAGAGATATGTTTTATGGTCATGCCCCGCTGGTCAATGGTTTATTTTTGATGAATCTCGAACGTGATGATACACATATTCATAGTGTGAATGCCAAAAGATGTAAAGTTGACAATGATAGTCCCACATACTTGTGGCATTGCCGCCTTGGTCATATTGGTGTCAAACGTATGAAGAAGCTCCATGCAGATGGACTTCTAGAGTCTCTTGATTATGAATCATTTGACACATGCGAACCATGCCTCTTAGGCAAGATGACCAAGACTCCGTTCTCCGGAACAATGGAGCGAGCGACCAACTTATTGGAAATCATACATACCGATGTGTGCGGTCCAATGAGTGTTGAAGCTCGCGGAGGCTATCGTTATGTTCTCACCCTCACAGATGACTTGAGTAGATATGGGTATGTCTACTTAATGAAACACAAGTCTGAGACCTTTGAAAAGTTCAAAGAATTTCAGAATGAGGTTGAGAATCAACGTGACAGGAAAATAAAGTTATTACGATCGGATCATGGGGGTGAATATTTAAGTCATGAATTTGGCACGCACCTAAGGAACTGTGGAATTGTTTCACAATTGACACCGCCCGGAACACCTCAGCATAATGGTGTATCCGAACGTCGAAATCGTCCTCTGTTAGACATGGTGCAATCTATGATGTCTCTCACCGACTTACCGCTATCTTTTTGGGGTTATGCTTTAGAGACTGCCGCATTCACTTTAAATAGGGCTCCGTCAAAATCCGTTGAGACGACACCGTATGAACTTTGGTTTGGCAAGAAACATAAGCTGTCGTTTCTGAAAGTTTGGGGTTGCGATGCTTATGTCAAGAAACTTCAACCTGAAAAGCTCGAACCCAAATCGGAAAAATGCGTCTTCATAGGATACTCAAAGGAAACGATTGGGTACACCTTCTACCTCAGATCCGAAGGCAAGGTCTTTGTTGCCAAGAATGGATCCTTTCTGGAGAAAGAGTTTCTCTCGAAAGAAGTGAGTGGGAGGAAAGTAGAACTTGATGAGGTGACAGTCACCCCTCCTGAACCGGAAAGTAGCGCAGCGCAGGAAATTGTTCCTGAGGTGCCTGCACCGATAAGGGAGGAAGTTAATGATGATGATCATGAAGATACAGATCAAGTTACTACTGAACTTCGAAGGTCCACAAGGACACGTTCCGCACCAGAGTGGTACGGCAACCCTGTCATGGAAATCATGTTGTTAGACAACGGTGAACCTTCGAACTATGAAGAAGCGATGGCGGGCCCGGATTCCAATAAATGGCTTGAAGCCATGAAATCCGAGATAGGATCCATGTATGAAAACAAAGTATGGACTTTGGTGGACTTGCCCGATGATCGGCACGCCATAGAAAATAAATGGATATTTAAGAAGAAGACAGACGCGGATGGTAATGTGACCATCTATAAGGCTCGGCTTGTCGCTAAGGGTTATCGACAAGTTCAAGGGATTGACTACGACGAGACTTTCTCTCCCGTAGCGATGCTGAAGTCAGTCCGAATCATGTTAGTAATTGCTGCATTCTATGATTATGAGATATGGCAAATGGACGTCAAAACGTTATATGATGCAGCCGGAAGGTTTTGTCGATCCAGAGAATGCTAACAAGGTATGCAAGCTCCAGCACTCGATCTACGGGCTGGTGCAAGCATCTCGGAGTTGGAATATTCGCTTTAGTGATGTGATCAAAGCGTTTGGCTTTATACACACTTGGGAGAAGCCTGTATCTACAAGAAAGTGAGTGGGAGCTCTGTAGCATTTCTCATATTATATGTGGATGACATATTGCTGATGGGAAATGATATAGAATTCTTTGAGAGCATAAAGGCCTACTTGAATAAGAGTTTTTCGATGAAGGACCTTGGAGAAGCTGCTTACATATTAGGCATCAAAATCTATAGAGATAGATCAAGACGCCTCATTGGTCTTTCACAAAGCACATACCTTGACAAGATATTGAAGAAGTTCAATATGGATCAGTCCAAGAAAGGGTTCTTGCCTGTTTTGCAAGGTATGAGATTGAGCACAGCTCAGTCCCCGACCACGGCAGAAGATAGAGAGAAGATGAGTGTCATCCCCTATGCCTCGGCCATAGGCTCTATTATGTATGCCATGCTGTGTACCAGAACTGATGTGAACCTTGCCATAAGTTTGGTAGGGAGGTACCAAAGTGATCCCGGTATGGAACACTAGACAGCGGTCAAGAACATCCTGAAGTACCTGAAGAGGACTAAGGATATGTTTCTCGTTTATGGAGGTGACGAAAAGCTCGTCGTAAAGGGTTACGTCGATGCTAGCTTCGACACAGATCTGGATGACTCCAAGTCACAAACCGGATACGTGTATATTTTGAATCGTGGAGCAGTCAGCTGGTGCAGTTGCAAGCAGAGAGTCGTGGCGCATTCTACATGTGAAGCGGAGTACATAGCTGCTTGCGAAGCAGCGCAAGAAGGAGTCTGGATGAAGGAGTTCATCACCGACCTAGGAGTCATTCCAAGCGCGTCAAGCTCGATGACTCTCTTCTGTGACAACACTGGAGCTATTGCCATTTCCAAGGAGCTCAGGTTTCACAAGAAGACCAAGCACATCAAGCACCGTTTCAACTCCATCCGGAATTATGTTCAAGATGGAGACATAGATATTTGTAAACTGCATACGGATCTGAATGTCGCAGACCCATTGACTAAACCTCTTCCACGGGCAAAACATGATCAACACCAGAACTCTATGGGTGTTCGATTCATCACAATGTAACTAGATTATTGACTCTAGTGCAAGTGGGGGACTGTTGGAAATATGCCCTAGAGGCAATAATAAAAGGATTATTATTATATTTCCTTGTGCATGATAATTGTCTGTTATTCATGCTTGAATTGTATTGTACGGAAACAGCGATACATGTGTGAATACATAGACCACAACGTGTCCCTGGTAAGCCTCTAGTTACTAGCTCGTTGATCAACAGATGGTCACGGTTTCCTGACCATGGACATTGGATGTCATTGATAACAGGATCACATCATTAGGAGAATGATGTGATGGACAAGACCCAATCCTAAGCCTAGCATAAGATCGTGTAGTTCGTAATGCTTAAGCTTTTCCAGTGTCAAGTATCTGTTCCTTAGACCATGAGGTTGTGCAACTCTCGGATACCGTAGGAATACTTTGGGTGTGCCAAACGTCACAACGTAACTGGGTGGCTATAAAGGTACGCAACGCGTATCTCTGAAAGTGTCTGTTGGGTTGGCACGAACCGAGACTGGGATTTGTCACTCCGTATGACGGAGAGGTATCCTTGGGCCCACTCGGTAAGACATCATCATAATGAGCTCAAAGTGACTAAGGAGTTAGTCACGAGATGATGGATTACGGAACGAGTAAAGAGACTTTCCATGACGAGATTGAACAAGGTATCGGTATACCGACGATCGAATCTCGGGTAAGTACCGTACCGATAGACAAAGGGAATTACATACGGGATTAAGTGAATCCTTGACATCGTGGTTCATCCGATGAGATCATCGAGGAACACGTGGGAACCAACATGGGTATCCAGATCCCGCTGTTGGTTATTGACCGGAGAGTCATCTCGTTCATGTCTGCGTGTCTCCCGAACCCGTAGGGTCTACACACTTAAGGTTCGGTGATGCTAGGGTTGTAGAGATATATGCACACGGAAACCCGAATGTTGTTCGGAGTCTCGGATGAGATCCCGGACATCACGAGGAGTTCCAGTATGGTCTGGAGGTAAAGAATGATATATAGGAAGTCCAGTTTCGACCATCGAGAGAGTTCCGGGGGTCACCGGTAGTGTACCGGGACCACAGGAAGGATCCCGGGGGTCCACCGGGTGGGGCCACCCATACCGGAGGGTCCCGTGGGCCGTAGGGGGAGGGGGACCAGCCCCTAGTGGGCTGGCACACCTCCCATGGGCCTCCCCCCATGCGCCTAGGGTTGAAACCCTAGGCGTGGAGGCGCCCCCCTTTGGCTTGGGGGGCAAGATACCCCCCTTGGCCGCCGCCCCCCTAGGAGATTGGATCTCCTAGGGCCGGCGCCCCCCTGGCCCCCTATATATAGTGGGGGGAGAGAGGGCAGCCGCACCTCAGCCCCTGGCGCCTCTCCCTCCCCGTTACACCTCCTACTTCTCCCGCAGGGTCTCGGCGAAGCCCTGTAGCTTTTCCCGTTGCATCCACCACCACGCCGTCGTGCTGCTGGATCTCCGTCAACCTCTTCTCCCCCCTTGCTGGATCAAGAAGGAGGAGACGTCACTGTACCGTACGTGTGTTGAACGCGGAGGTGCCGTCCGTTCGGCGCTGGGATCATCGGTGACGAGGATCACGACGAGTACGACTCCATCATCCACGTTCCTTCGAACGCTTCCGCTCACGATCTACAAAGGGTATGTAGATGCACTCCTTTATGCTCGCTGCTAGATGACTCTCTAGATTGATCTTGGTGAAGCGTAGGAAAATATTTGAATTCTGCTACGTTCCCCAACACTCTGGTCGATGTTCTGGGTCAGCGGGACGTAGTTGCTTCGATTACGTCAGAACCAAAACTGCGCTCGGAGAACTACCCTAGCGGCTCGACTAGGGTTCTGCGGAGGCCAGCACGTGGATTTCCGCTGCCGGCGGGAAGGGCGCGGCGAGTCCCGCCGGCGAGCATGGCTGGGCGTGGCGATCACCGTCCGCCCCCAATTTTCCCTGCGCAGCAAATCACACAGCCGCTAGCTGCAACACGTGGTGGCAACGGTGCTGGACGTGGGGAGGGCGGTGCTGGGCAGGGCCTGGCCGCGTCTGATACGGGTTCGTCTGGTGCTAGCCGTGGTGCGTTCCGCGGCGCAGGTCGCGATGGTGCTGGAGGTCCCGGAGGTGGTGGCCGTGGTGGTTTTGCTCAAGGCCGTGGTGGATTCAATGGTGGATATGGCGGGTACGGAGGCGGTCGTGGCAATGGCGGTGGCTATTAGGGCTATTGTAATGGTTGGAATCAAGGGAATGACGGGGGAGGAGGAGGTTATGGCAGCAACCAGTCGCAGCGAAACTTCAATCCTCCGTCCGACGAGTTTGTTGAGGGTGCTACAGGGCCTCATTACCGTCAGCGGGGAGGTCGGGGAGGGGATGGCCGGTACCCACATCCGCGATGTCCCTATGTCCCCAAGACTTTCCCTAAGAAGCCAATAATCAAATATGCGAGCACTGATGGTGTGGCAGACGTGGCGAAGACGGCCGTGGCCTCTTCTTCAACGACATCTCTGCCTAATGCTGCAATGGCAGCGGTTACGGCGTTGGCGGCAGTTTCTTTGCCGGTCACGACGCCCACCGATGACAGAGATGGGATGAGCGAAAAAGGAAGCGACAAAGCTGAAATCACGCGAGCTAATAAGGCGGCGCGCAAGAAAGAAAAGATGACTTGCTATCGATGTGGGCTCCCTGGTCACTTTGTGATGGACTGTACTGAGGTGTTATGTGATATCTGCTTGAAGCCGGGACATACACCTGACGAATGTCCGTTGCTTCTAGTTCCCACACCTGTCGTCAATATTTATGGTGTCTGCAACAATGAGCTTATGTTTTTTGAGACTTCTCGTACGATCCCGATGACCCCCAAGTCGGAGAGTTCACGATTTGGTCTTGTCAGGGTGACTAAAGGGACATTGACAGTGGAGCAGGTGTGCCAGCAGCTCAGACGGCTGGTGTCTTAGTCCTTTCACTGGGCTCCTGTCATATTGGAGGATCAGGTATACAGGGTTGAGTTCCCTAGGAGAGAGGATCTCAATCACTTGCTTAAATGTGGACTTAGTAAGGTACCTGGGAGCACATGTATCCTTGAGTTTGACGAGTGTGCTAAACCTGAGCCGACTGGGACGCCACTGGAGAAGGTTTGGGTCAGAATCTCTGGTGTTCCGGAGGATTTGCTTAATGAGTATCTTATTGTTTCCAGTCTTGGATCTCTGTTCGGTAAAACAGAGAAGGTTGATATGCCTTATACTCGTATGCACGGTGTTGCCAGGATTCTTGTTGGTGTGGTGAAGGCAGAATTTATTCCAGATTTTGTGCCATGGTCTTATGATGGTTTGAGCTATGATTTGGAGGTTATGGTTGAGGACACGGCTCTTCCAGATGGTAGCACTCGGGCTATGGAGGTAGACACGACCAAGGATGGTGACGGTGATGGGAATGGTTTCCAGGGGATGGATGGAAACCCCAAGGAATTAGCAGGGAAGCATGCGGCGGCTAGTAAATCATCGCAGTCATCTGAGACGGGGGCTGATAAGGGGTCGGCCTCCTTGTCCACTCCGTCTGGCTCTCTTAGATTTGGTTCGTTCCAGGTGTCATCCGCGCCTAGTCGCTTGTGGGGCGATCGCGTGGAGATGGAGGATTCTGATATTGGATTTCCGTTGGAGGTGGTTCAAGAGCATCAATGTCAGATGGTGGTTGAGGATGTATCACAGGTGCCTCCGCAGGTGAGGCAAGTCACTTCTGAGCTGGCAGTCACCCCTCCTTCTCAGCTGGAGGGCGCCCCGGCTGCTGCGACTCCTCAGTCGACTCCCGTGGCTAGCTGATAACCCTCAGCCGTAAGGGATCGAGATAGTCTTCGTGGGTAAGAATAACCCAATTTATAGATTCGACACACGGGGAGCCAAAGAGTATTTATAAGCTTTGACAGTTGAGTTGTCAATTCAACCGCACCTGAAATATACTTACTTGCAACAAAACATAAGTGGTAACGGTGATATGATAGTGATGGTGGTAACAGCAAAAGTAAACAGCAAAAGTAAACAGCAAAAGTAACAACTAATAACCAGCAGGATTGAAACACAGTAGGCTAGGGAGATGGATGGTTGGGCGCTGCATGGATGAGATACATCATGAATCTAACTTGGGGCAAGGCACACAGAAAAGTAATGATCATCTAGGCAAATATCAAACATTAGTCATGTATCCCACAGATAGTTGTACGTGCTTGCAATAAGAACTTGCACAACATCTTTTGTCCTACCATCCCGCTACGAACGGGGCCAAAAGGAACTTATGGAGATTAAGGTGCTCCTGTCAAAGAGCACCGGAACAAAGCAATAAACTCAATGGATACATGGAATCCTCAAATTATGGACCATCCTCTTTGGTGTCCCAAGCTGTCACTTTTGGGATCACCGGTTCCGGACCGTAATAGGTGCAAACAACTCATAGATAGGATCAAGAACACAAATATATTCATGCAAACACATATGGTTCAGATCTGAAATCATGTCACTCGGGCCCTAAGTGACAAGCATTAAGAGCAACAAGTTGAAGCAAAGATGATAAACACCATAGTAGATGATAGGCAACATGCCCCCAACAATCTGATAAACTATTACATGATCTAACTCATCCAATCCCTACCATCCCCTTTGCCTACAGCAGGGAATTACTCACACATGGAAGGAGAAGCCATGGAGGGAGGATGGAGTGGTGATGATGATGACGATGGCGACGATCTCCCCTCTCCGGAGGCCAAATCAGCCTCCAGATTAGCCCTCCCGAAGAAGAACAGAGGGTGGCGGCGGCTCCGCGACGGAAACTGGGAAAACGACTTCTGTTCTGAGGTTTTCTCGTCACGGGGATAAATACGGGTCAAAGTAGGGCACCAGAGGGGGAAGGACCCGCCCAGGCGGCCTCCCGGCGCGGCCAGGGGTGGGGCCGCGCCACCAGGGCGCCTGGGGCCCCCTGGCTCCCATCTGGCCCCTCTTCTGGCACAAGGGCCCTTCGGGTGCGTGGATTTTCTGTGATTTTTCTTGGAATTTTCTGAGACACCTAAAAATCCGTTTTCCTGCACACAATAAAACCATACAGGCAGCTCTGCTGAAAACAGCGTCAGTCCGGGTTAGTTTAGTTCAAATCATGCAAGAATGAGGTCAAAACAATAGCAAAAGTGTTTGGAAAAGTAGATACGTTTGAGATGTATCAACTCCCCCAAGCTTAGCATATTGCTTGTCCTCAAGCAATTCAGTTCAACGTACTGGATGCGACAAAGAAAACTTTGACAAACTCTTTTGCTTCATTAGATGTATATAAGCATGTACTACGAAAAGAGTCTAGCAAGTATCGAAACAATGCTATGAGGACAATGCACGGAGCAATCCTTCTTTCAAGTGACCAATCACAAATACCTAAAAGTAAATAATATACTACTGAAAATCAAGACAAGATTACATTGCACATAGCTTGAACATACTAGAGTGGTATCTCGCTAGCCTCCATGAATGAAGCAAAACATAAATGCAGAAACTCCTCCAAAGTTTTAAAGGAGACTAGAACTAAGAATTTCAGAATAGATAATACCATAAGCATGCAGAAGACAATGTAATACTTTGGGACAATGCACATTACACTCAGAATGACAATTATGCTCTCCTAGTTGGTGCTTTGAAGAAAGAATGTGGAGACTCTTGAACCGTGGAATTTGATGGCGAGGTTGAAAACCCATGGTTGGAAGCAAAGACTAAACATGTACCAGAGCTCTTGGTTTTGAAAACAGAGGTAAAAATGATTTTGGGAGGTGCATATTTCGTCAACGAATGTTAGTAGACAACTCAATCACTTTTCGAACTGGACAAGTTTCGAGGAACGGCTCCCGCACGGGGACGATCACATCCCCTTAATCTCCTTTGTTTATCACTGCCAAAAGTTTTCTGATTTCTCATTAACAAAGCGTGAAGGAGGGTTTGTTTGTTGTATTATCTTTTATGAGCCGGGTGCACTCATGCCAGTTCCTTCTCGTATTAGGGGTTTGCAGATTAGACATGCAATCCCGGGATAAAACTCGTCCAACTTAAAAAGATCATGAATTAACTGCTACTTCCTCATGAGCTAAAGCAGAGGCACAAAATAGGAGTAAATTTCAATAGTTTCGAGATGGTACGAGAAAGTCTTTGTTAGGATGGCAGGTAAATACCACATAGGAAGGTATGGTGGACTCATATGGAATAACTGGTTTGAAAGGATTTGGATGCATAAGCAAAACTCCGCTTAGTACGAGCGAAGGCTAGCAAGAGACTGGGAAGCGACCAACTAGAGAGCAATAACGGTCATAATCATGCAGAGCGACAAAGCAACATTGAATCGGGCATGAAAGTGATATAACTATTCTGAAACTCAAAGATCATCAAGGCAAAGCAGACTTTTTAGTCTTAAACATGTGTAAACATGTGCCAAGTCAATCCAAGAATTCTCCAAAGGGAAATACCACCTCAGTATACCAAACTATGAACAGTGCAATGCATGTAAATCATTTCAATAACACATTATATACTCTAGCTATTTGAGACTAGCCACAAGGAAAGCATGAACCACTGGAAAAGCATTGTAAACATAGCACTATGTCGCTACAAGCTGGTCTCTAGATCATAAGTACAGGCATATGTACAAAAGTAGAAACAAGAAGAGTTCATACCGGTTTTCCTTGTTGCTTCCCTTCAGTCGATCTTCGTCATTACTGCCTCGTCACTTGCACGATCGAACGTAGGAAATATAATTAAATGCCATCACGGACTCGAGCTGAACTCTGAAAACAAAGCAAACTAAAGAGAGAAAGGAAATCTTTTTGGGTTATTTCAAAGGTTGAACGAAAGCAAAAGAAAGAGAAAATCTTTTTGTTGTTTTTGCAAAGAAAGAAATAAAGAAGAAAGGGCAAAAACTTCGAAAAGATCAAAGCGAACAAAAATAGAACGGATAATACAATGGAAAAGTGAGAAGGGCACGTACTCCCCCAAGCTTAGGCTTTTGGCCTAATTTGGTAGTAGCTACTGCCCCAGGAGCCTCCTGCTCCGAGGGGGTGCTGGTGAGTCCAAGGGTCGTAAAAGGATTCCGGCGCGTACACCGAACTCCTCGGATCCTCCCACGAAGAAGGGTCCGTACTCCAAGCAGATGAAGACCCTTCACCAAACTGGGTGACGGTCTCCCCCTGGAAAGGTGGTAACTCACCGTGCTCCTCCTCGTCGGGCACAACCCCCTCCATGGGGTTATGAAACTGATGTTGGACCATGAACTCATCGAACTGGATAACATCAAAGGACCATCCGTTCCTGCGAGAAAAATCAAACAAAAGAGGTGCGGGTAGACGGATCTTGCGTTCCGCGGTAGTTCCGAAACGCAAGATATAAACAAGGTTACCAAACTCAGAAGTCATGGTAACAAACTTATGCCTTTTCATAGCAGCAAGATCAAAACTTAAATAAGTAAAAGGCTTATCATCAGGGTGTGGGGTGCCTTTAATATGTTCTAAGATAAGTGTGGCATAAACGCCACCAAATAAATCTCCCCTGTTACCGTTCATAGCAAGGCGTCGAGCAATTAAGGCACCCAAATTATAATCAAACCTCCCTGAGAGGGCGGTTGCCAGGATAGCAATATCCGGCGCAGAAGTGTTGCTCGTGTTGTCACGAGCTAACACTCCTCTAGCAACATAATACGCAAAATACCTGAGGTGAGGGAATAAGATGCTGGAGATTTTTGACCGATGAATATCCCTCGTACCCATGCTGCAGAGAGAGTTGAAGATGGTTTTCAGCTCGGAGGGCTGAGAGGTCATCTTCGCCGTCCGCCCAACGTTTGGCACACCTATTATTTCACAAAACTTTTCCAAGGGCATGGTCAAAAGATCATTGTAAATTTTAAACTCAATAGAACCAGTATCAAGGTTATATCTAAAACTGTTAATGAAGCCGGAGGTGAGTTTTTGATACTGAGTAACACGGCACGTGACGAGCCGTGTCAGACCTGCATTAGCACAAAGATTATAAAACTCATCCTTAATTCCCGCAGCTTCAAGGAATTCATCACATGGGAACATCATCGCACGTGCGGGATTTGTGTCTTCCAATAACTCTAGGGGCACATGATCTTCATTGTAGCTCACCCTAGCAGTCGAGGGTGAAGTTGCGGCTCTAGTAACTCGATCGGAGCGCGTGGGCTTCTTCTTCTCAAGCCACCCCTTTGCCCTTCCTAACAAACTCATTTCTGAAATTTTTGACAAATTACAAAAACAAGGATTTAAACAAAGTGGATTAAGGCAAACTACTCAACTCACTTACCTAAGGCATAAACTTGCATCAAAACTTGGAAAATAAATTTCTACACATGCATGCAAGCTCATCTACAGAGCACCAAGAACTACTAAATACTCACAAATGAAGCCACCAACCAAAAATCTAATTGGAGGGGTGGAGTAGTTACATACCAGGGAGTATTTGTTCAAAATCTCAGCTCGAATGATAGGATGTAGAGAGAGATCGAAAATCGCCTCCAAGAACAGCAAGAACGCAAGAACAAGTGCAGAACTCGTGCTTTCGGAGAGAAAGAGAGAGAGAGGAAGAAGACTCACCTGGAGGTGGGACCTGTGGGCCCCAGGCGCCCTATGGGCGCGGCCAGGGGGCAGGCCGTGCCAGCTGGCCGCCTGGGCCACTGGTGGCCCCCCTGGTTAGCCCCAGGTGCCTCTGGGTCACTCCCGGCATGGAAATTTTTATTTTTATTTTTCTGGAATTTTTCTGAAAACTTCACTGTTGAAAATTTTTCGAAGTTCAAAAAGCTGCAAAACTTTCTGAAAACTTAAAGCAGTGATTAGTATTGTGAAGCTTCAAAAACATAAACACTTGGTACAGCAAGGAGAACAAAAGCTAAAACAAATGAAAAAATAACAAGCTCAACTTTTACCTATATAAAACATGCTTACTAGTAAGGTTGATCAAGTCTTACCAACAAACCGGTGATATATAGAGCAAAAAGTCCCACCTCTTACGAAGTGATCATTGCACCTTTACTTTAATGGACATTGTCCCCACCATAATAGTTTTGTATTTGTGGTGCACATGTAGTGGACAGTCCCATTCTCCAATCTTCACGGTCTCGATATCTTCTATAGAGTTGAGGCCATGCCTCTTGTCGGTCTTCTTTGGAAAATACACCGTGTGTTCTTTATCATTCACATTGAAGGTAACCTTTCCTTTATTGCAATCAATAATAGCACCTGCGGTGTTAAGAAAAAGTCTACCAAAAATAATGGACATGCTCCCATCCTCGGGCATGTCAAGCACGACAAAATCAGTAAGGATCAAACAATTAGCAACTTCTACGGGAACATCCTCACAAATACCTATCGGGACGGTGGTTGACTTGTCAGCCATCTGAAGAGAGATATATGTAGGGGTTAGCTTCTCTAAACAAAGCCTCTTGTAAAGAGAGAGAGGCATAACACTCACTCCTGCCCCAAGATCACATAAAGCAGTTTTGACATAATTATTCTTTATGGAGCAGGGAATGGTGGGTATACCTGGATCACCAAGCTTCTCAGGAATCTTGCCACTGAAAGAGTAGTTAGCAAGCATAGTAGATATTGCTTCATTAGGAACTTTTCTTTTATTAGTAACAATATCTTTCATATATTTTGAATAGGGAGGTAACTTAATAGCATCAGTCAAAGGGATTTGAAGAAAAAGAGGTTTCATCCACTCACAAAACTTATTGTAATGCTCTTCTTCTTTAGATTTGAGAGACTTACCTGGAAAGGGCATGGGTTTCTGTATCCATGGTTCTCTTTCCTTCCCATGTCTTCTTGCGACGAAGTCTTCTCTAGTGTACTTCTTGCGTTTGTCAGGTGCTTCTTCTTCTCGAACTTCAGGCGGATCATTCTTCTCATTATCCTTACCTTCAGGTTTGGCACCGTCTTCAGTCTCAGCATCGGAGGTAGATATACTGTTGGGATCAACAGCTGGCTCTTCACTCGTAATAGGATCATTGGAATTGTCAGCCTCCTTGTGTTTCTTCTTCTTCTTCTTTGGAGAGCCAACAATTTCTTCTTCCTGCATTTGAGAATCTTGCTCGATTCTCCTCGGATGCCCCTCTGGATAGAGAGGATCTTGAGTGCTAGTTCCTCCTCAGGTCTTAATCCCGAAGGCCTGCAAATCATCTTGTTTGGCATTGTTAGCAAGCAAATCTTTTTGCACATTAGAAATTTGTTCAAGCTGAGTTTGAACCATATGAAAATGCTTCACAAGACATTTAACATCATTAACTGTTCTACCTAGAACATCAAGCAAACTTTTGATAGCAAGGGAATTATCATGCAATTGACTTTGTATCCTCTCATTAAAATGATTTTGTTTCATAATAAAATTATCAAGCTCATCTAAACATTGATCATGAGGCTTACCATAAGGGATGTCACTTGCGTTGAAATCTAAAAGAGAGTGTACCTCTACCATAGGAGGATGAGTGGTAGGCTCACACAACTTCTCAATAGGGGGTAGATTCTTCACGTCTTCAGTTTTAATACCCTTCTCTTTAATAGACTTCTTTGCTTCTCGCATATCTTCGGGGCTTAGAACAAACATGCCCCTCTTCTTTGGTGGTGGAGGTGGTTCAGGGACGGACCAATCTTCATGGTTTTTGGCAATCCTGCCCATCAATTCTTCTGCATCGTCCGGTGTTCTTTTCCTGAAAACAGAACCAGCACAACTATCAGATAGGACCTGGATTCATCAGTTAGACCAGCATAAAATATATCGATTAATTCATTCTTAGGGACTCCATGTCCTGGTCTAGCCCGGATCAGACTACAGTACCTCCCCCAAGCTTTAGGGAGGTGCTCATCCTGCAACTGTTTAAAGTTATAAATTCTTTGTAAAGCAGCATGTTGCATATGAGCAGGAAAGTACTTATCAACAAAAGAGTGAGCTAAGTCTTGAGGATTCTTAATGGAACCACATGGTAGTGCATCATACCATGTTTTAGCACCTTCCTTCAAAGAGAAAGGAAGAAGCTTAGTCACATAAAAGTTTCGTATCTTTTCATTCGTGGTAAACAAGCCACCCAACTCAGTGAGTTTGGTCAGGTGTGCAATAGCATCATCATTTTCTCTGCCATAAAAGGGGTCAGCTTCAACCATAGATATAAGTGAAAGATCAACAGAGAAATCATAATCAGGATCATTGATGCATATAGGAGATGTAGCAAATTCAGGATCAGGAACAGTCTTGTTCTTCAAGGAGTGTTTTTCAAGCAGCTTCTTAATAGCTTCAGGGTCAGAGCCGGCAAACTCTGTCAGTTCCCTGCATAAATCATCATCAAGCATAATGTAATCATCATCAAGGAGTCTCTCCTTGAGTTTGCTCAAATCAGGATAATCATAAGTTCCACCAATAGGGTAGCGAGTAACAGGAATTTCAATTCCAGATTTTTTTGCAGCAGCAGCGATCTGTTTCTCAAGAGCATAACCAAGTGAACCAATATCATCAAGAGTAGTAGAAGCATCATCAAAAGTATAGGACATAGTAACAGATTCAGTAGAAGCATCATGTGGTGGCGGTGAGGCAAACTTACTCATAATAGAAGGTGAATCAAGTGTAGCACTAGTGTTCAGAACAGTACCTCTTCTTGTAGTGGATAGTAAGATCGGAACCTTGGGGTCTCCTTTCTTACCCATAGCGGATGAAGTGCAGCAGGTAGGATACTTCAAGTAGACTTGTAAATATTGCTATGCTCCCCGGCAACGGCGCCAGAAAACGGTACTTGATAACCCTCAACCGTAAGGGATCGAGATAGTCTTCGCGGGTAAGAATAACCCAATTTATAGATTCGACACACGGGGAGCCAAAGAGTATTTATAAGCTTTGACAGTTGAGTTGTCAATTCAACCGCACCTGAAATATACTTACTTGCAACAAAAGATAAGTGGTAACGGTGATATGATAGTGATGGTGGTAACAGCAAAAGTAAACAGCAAAAGTAACAACTAATAACCAGCAGGATTGAAACACTGTAGGCTAGGGAGATGGATGGTTGGGCGCTGCATGGATGAGATACATCATGAATCTAACTTGGGGCAAGGCACACAGAAAAGTAATGATCATCTAGGCAAATATCAAACATTAGGCATGTATCCCACAGATAGTTGTACGTGCTTGCAATAAGAACTTGCACAACATCTTTTGTCCTACCATCCCGCTACGAACGGGGCCAAAAGGAACTTATGGAGATTAAGGTGCTCCTGTCAAAGAGCACCGGAACAAAGCAATAAACTCAATGGATACATGGAATCCTCAAATTATGGACCATCCCCTTTGGTGTCCCAAGCTATCACTTTTGGGATCGCCGGTTCCGGACCGTAATAGGTGCAAACAACTCATAGATAGGATCAAGAACACAAATATATTCACGCAAACACATATGGTTCAGATCTGAAATCATGGCACTCGGGCCCTAAGTGACAAGCATTAAGAGCAACAAGTTGAAGCAAAGATGATAAACACCATAGTAGATGATAGGCAACATGCCCCCAACAATCTGATAAACTATTACATGATCTAACTCATCCAATCCCTACCATCCCCTTTGCCTACAGCAGGGAATTACTCACACATGGAAGGAGAAGCCATGGAGGGAGGATGGAGTGGTGATGATGATGACGATGGCGACGATCTCCCCTCTCCGGAGGCCAAATCAGCCTCCAGATTAGCCCTCCCGAAGAAGAACAGAGGGTGGCGGCGGCTCCGCGACGGAAACTGGGAAAACGACTTCTGTTCTGGGGTTTTCTCGTCACGGGGATAAATACGGGTCAAAGTAGGGCACCAGAGGGGGGAGGACCCGCCCAGGTGGCCTCCCGGCGCGGCCAGGGGTGGGGCCGCGCCACCAGGGCGCCTGGGGCCCCCTGGCTCCCCTCTGGCCCCTCTTCTGGCACAAGGGCCCTTCGGGTGCGTGGATTTTCTGTGATTTTTCTTGGAATTTTCTGAGACACCTAAAAATCCGTTTTCCTGCACACAATAAAACCATACAGGCATCTCTGCTGAAAACAGCGTCAGTCCGGGTTAGTTTAGTTCAAATCATGCAAGAATGAGGTCAAAACAATAGCAAAAGTGTTTGGAAAAGTAGATACGTTTGAGACGTATCACTAGCTCGATACAAATGGTGTCTACGCTGGTGAGTAATGCGAATCAGATTGGTGCTGGTTTTGATGCTTTGGTTGCTGCTTCACCGATGGTCCAGTCTGAGGGGTCGCCCAGACCTGGTGATTCGGTCGGGAACACGGCAGACGGTCATAACCCGACAGGAGTAGCCTTGGAGGACGTGATTGCTTTTGGAGGGATTCCGGACCCTTTATCTGGTGGTAGGCGTTTTAGCCACCGGATACAGGAACAGCCGGATGCGGACGACATACTGATGGGGCGGGCCATGAGGGCTGCCAAGCTTCGAGACATCGAAGCTCATACAGGTATGTCAGTTAATACGAGTTGTTCAATTCTTCATTTCTCAGAACATGATATTATTGATAAAGCCAACAACTTAGGGATCTCTCTTGGTAGTAATGACAAAGAAACCGCAAAATCAATTAATGACTTACTAGACCTAGAGACTGATAGAGTTGTGGATTTAATTCGACATCTAGCAATGGTGAAACCTATGAACGAGGCTGATATTACTGATTTGGGAGTAAATGGGCTGCAAAGTCTGTGTGAGGATTTAGTTCCCACAGAGGGTTTGGATGCCGAGGAAGAGGACTTGGGTGCAGAAGGGTATGTGGCCCCTTTGCAGCCAGAGGCCATTCCTGTCGCCGATGATCGACATGTTGAGGTCATTAAGGATAAACCAAAAAAAACCTGGAAGAGGAAGGTTTATCCTACATCGGCTGTGCATAGGAGTGTTAGAATCAAACAAAACAAAAAATTCCATGATGAATTATGAAAGTTATATTCTGGAATAGCGGAGGTCTAGCGGACTTGGCTAAAAGGAGATTCCTTAGTGATACATCAATAGAACATAATTTAGATTTTATGGCTTTAATGGAGACAGGTAGAGATAATTTCACTCCTCAGTTTCTCAACACCATTTCTGGAGGGGTTGAATTTGACTGGAATTGTTTACCTCCAAGGGGGAGATCCGGAGGGATAATCCTTGGGGTGAAGTGCAAAACTTTAGAAGTGCTAAATGTGGTTCATGGCGATTTTGCTGTCAAATTTCGTGCAAGGTCGAAAATTGACAGTTTCCGGTGGGCTTTGGTGGCCGTATATGGTGCGGCACAACCAGAACTTAAACCTGAATTCCTTGCGGATCTAGTTCGAATATGTGGGGATGAAAGGCTGCCCATTTTGGTTGGGGGAGATTTTAATATCATCAAAAGACAAGAGGAGAAAAATAATGACAATTTCGATGGGAGATGGTCATTCATGTTTAATATGATAATTGAAAGCCTAGATTTGAGGGAGATTGACCTCACTGGTAGGCAATTCACGTGGGCGAATTCTTTACCTATACCAACTTATGAGAAATTGGATAGGGTTCTTGCTAGTATCGAGTGGGAACAAAAATTTCCTCTAGTTACGGTTCAGGCCTTACAGAGGGCCATCTCTGACCACACCCCATTATTAGTCAATTCCGGGGAAGCCACCCATGTGGGAAACAAGAATACTTTCTCTTTCGAACTAGGATGGTTCGAGAGGGAAGGTTTCATGGAGCTCATTGAGATGGAATGGGCAAGAGACATGGGAGGGTCTTCTAATGTGGAGAGATGGCAAAACAAAATTAGACATTTACGCCAGTTTTTGAGAGACTGGGCAAAACACCAAAGTGGTTTATACAAAATGGAAAAAGGAAAGATTGATAAGAATCATTAATGAACTTGATGTGAAAGCAGAATCGACTCTTCTTAATAATTCTGAGAGAGATATTAAGAATGAGACCGAGAAGAAGTTGCAAACTCTCATGAGGGAAGAGGAGATGAAATGGGCGCTTAGAGCAAAAGTGTCTAAAATCGTCCAAGGTGATGATAATACACAATTCTTTCACATGATCGCTAATGGGAAGCATAGGACGAAAAAGATAATGCAACTAGAGCAGGATGATGGTACAATTGTAGGACAAGAGAATCTTAAATTATATATTTCCGATTATTACAAGAAACTTTTCGGAGCTCCCGAAGAAAGTTTTGTGTCTCTTGATGAGAGTGTGATCGGGGACATACCACAACTCAACTTAGAAGAGAATGAGATGTTGTCTGCCCCGTTCACTGAGAAAGAGGTGTTCGATGCCATATCACAAATGAAGCACAATAAAGCGCCCGTGCCAGATGGGTTCCCAGCCGAATTTTATCAACGATGTTGGCATATCATAAAGAATGATCTCATGCCTTTGTTCCATGACTTATTTGAAGGCCACCTACTCTGTTTCACCTCACTTTTGGAACAATAACGCTGTTACCAAAGAAGGTGGAAGCGGTTCGTATTGAGCAATTTAGACCAATTTGTCTTCTCATCGTAAGTTTTAAGATCTTTACGAAGGTTGGCACGAATAGGTTGACGCAGGTAGCACAATCGGTTGTGCAACCCACTCAAACTGCTTTCATGCCAGGAAGACAAATACTAGAAGGGGTGGTAGTCTTGCATGAAACGTTACATGGAATTCACTCGAAGAAACTAGATGGGGTTGTCTTTAAAATGGATTCTGAAAAAGCGTATGATAAGGTCAAATGGCCCTTCCTACAACAAGCCTTACGTATGAAGGGATTTAATGATAACTGGAGGTCCCAAGTTGATTCTTTCATTCAGAAAGGCAGCGTTGGGATTAAAGTCAACGATGACACCGGTCATTATTTCCAGACTCGTAAGGGACTAAGACAGGGAGACTCCATGTCTCCTGTGCTGTTTAACATCGTAGCGGATATGTTCGCAGTACTTATTAGTCGGGCTAAAGAGAGTGGCCAAGTAGGAGGGCTCGTTCCTCATCTTGTCGAGGGGGGTGTATCAGTTTTACAATACGCGGATGATACTATTATTTTCATGGAACACGATCTTGCAAAAGCTAGGAATATGAAACTTATTATGTGCCAGTTTGAGCAATTGTCTGGACTCAAAATCAACTTCAATAAAAGCGAACTGTTCTGCTTTGGGAGAGCTATAGAAGAACAGGATAATTACAGAAGCCTATTGGGTTGTGAAATGGGATGCTTACCGTTTAGTTATCTAGGGATCCCAATTCACTATAGGCGGTTAACGATCAAAGAATGGAAATGTATAGAAGATAGATTTGAGAAAAAATTGAGCTGCTGGAAGGGCAAGCTCATGTCTTACGGAGGAAAACTGGTGTTGATTAACTCGGTTTTGACGAGTTTACCAATGTTTCTCCTCTCTTTCTTCGAAGTACCGGCTGGGGTACGGAAAAGATTGGACTTTTATCGATCTCGTTTTTTCTGGCAAAGTGACGAGACCAAGAAGAAATATCGACTGGCTAGATGGGATATTATGTGTAGACCCAAAGACCAGGGCGGGTTAGGGATCGAGAATTTACAAGTAAAGAATGCTTGTTTGCTTAGTAAATGGTGATACAAATAATCGACAGAGACCGAAGGCATGTGGGTACAAATTTTGCGCAATAAATACCTGCATGCTAAGACTTTGGCTCATGTAAATGCGAGACCTTCAGACTCACCCTTTTGGAAAGGGTTAATGAAGGTTAAGTTAACTTTTTTCCAACGGGTGAAGTTCCTAGTTGGTAATGGTACATCTACAAGGTTCGGGGAAGACACTTGGTTAGGGGAGATGCCCCTGGCCTTACAATACCCATCTCTCTATAATATTGTGCAACGTAAGGAAGATTATGTTGCCACAGTATTAAGTTCTATACCACTCAATATCCAATTTAGGGGATCTCTTATAGGGGCACGTTGGAACACTTGGTTGCACCTGGTACGTCGGTTGATGGATGTTCAACTTTCAGACCAGGCAGATACAATTAGTTGGAAGTTGACCGCGAATGGAATTTTCTCGGTCAAATCCATGTATTTGGATTTAATTAATTATGGGCCATTGTCGAGGTCTTTGCACATATGGAAGATTAAAGTTCCATTACGCATCAAGATCTTTATGTGGTTTGTCCATAAAGGAGTCATCTTGATCAAAGATAATTTGTTCAAAAGGAATTGGATAGGACACCCTAGATGTTGTTTTTGTGATCAAAACGAGACAATCGAACACCTCTTTCTCGAATGTCCACTTGCAAAATTGTTATGAAGATCAATTCATATAGCTTTTAACGTTAATCCTTCAATGAATATAAGCATATTATTTGGGACGTGGCTTAATGGAGTTAACATTCACACAGCTAAACAAATCCGGATTGGGATTTGTGCTTTATTATGGGCTATATGGAACACTCGAAATGATATGATTTTTAATGGGACAAAATTCACAATTTTTTTGCAGGTTATCTATAGAGCTACAGCCTGGATCCGTATGTGGTCGTTACTCACTCATGCGGACTTCAGGGATCCTATGGTTATTGGATGCAGCCGATGGGAGACGGTTGCACGGACTATCTTCAGCCGATTTGGATGGAAGTTAATAATAGGCTAGGTGTGTAGGCATCGTAGTCTATTTTATATTGCCGGATGTGGCACTTTATCGCCGGGTGCGGCGTTTTTTTTTTCATTTTTTTTTGTTTCATGCTCAGATTTTGAGCTTCCGTGGATCTTAAGACCTTACTTTTGTTTTTAATAATATGGCCGCATGCATCGATTGATGCAGAGGCCGGAGGTGAGCCTCCTTTTCCAAAAAAAAATGCACGCCTGCTTCGCAAATGTTTTTGCAAAACGGGAATTTTACTCAGTTTTTCTATATTTCAATCGGTTTTCTATTATATACTTTGTATTTTTTTGAAAAACAGTGATCTCAATAAATACCCGTGAATTTCAAATAAATGATACAAAAATAAAAGTGTTTGTGAATTTTAAAAAATCACAATTGTTTGCTAATAAATCAAAAAATGTTTAGGAATTCAAAAAATATCACAAATTTTTAAAAATGATATAAATTTTAACAATGTTCGCAAGTTCAAAAAATGTTCGTGAATTTTATAATATTTTAAATGCAAACAATATATGCAAATACATATAATAGTTGCATATTTGGAAAAAGGAAAAATAAATGGAACATCAGAAGAAGACCAACAGAAAAGGAAACACGAAAAAAAATGATGGAGGAAGGCATAGAAGCGCTGACTAGGCCGCCCCATTATAATGCAGGACTGCGGGTTTCTATGCTATCCCATCTGCCGATCTGTGAGCAAGACTATCTACGACATTTCCTATCGGCGCCCGTTTCTTCGTTCCCCGCAAACCAGCACACACTGATGAACTTTTATTCATTTTTTCTTTCAATTTTTTGGGTTTCTATGCTATCCCATCCACCGACCTGTGAGCAAGACTATAACTTTTATTCATTTTTTCTTTCTATTTTTCGGCTATTTTTATTCGTGGACTTTTTCTTGAAACCCGTGTTTTTTTTCAAACTGATGAACTTTAAAAAAAGTCAATGAACTTTTTCAAATTTGTGAACTATTTTTTTCAAATCGATGAACCTTTTTCGAAATCAATGATTTTTTTTCAAAATCAATGACTTTTTTCGGAATGGTGATTTTTTTCAACATTATAAACTATGTTTTCAAATCGACGAATTGATGTTTTTTTCTCAAATTTGTGATTTTTTAAATTGATTAAATTTTTCAAAACTTTTTATATCTTTTTCAAAATTGATGATTTTTTTTGAATATGTGAACTCTTTTTGATTGTTATTAAAAAAAATTGTAAATGTTGACAGTCAACAACGTCGCCAGTAGTCCATGGTAACAGCCAGCTGTCAACTAGCACGAGGAGGAGCAACCTGAGATCTCGGGATGAGCAACTGCTGTCGGTCGGGACGGACAGGAAAGTGGGCAGGGATAAGCTTGTGAGACCCGACGGCCTTCTGCAGTCTGGATTCGAACGGATGGACCGAACGTCTGACGAGCCTAAGGGCATCTTAAAAATGGACTCGTAAACCTTCCGCTATCGTTCGGATTACGAAAGTCATCCAACGGTGAGCTGTATCGATCCACGAAGCGATCCGGGCGTGATTTCGTCTGCAAACCGAAGACAAACGTGGAGAGGTTTGCAGGAGTACGGACCGATCCCAATCCTGTTTTCTAGCCGCCCCGACCCACCCAAAAACCCCTCCCTCCTCCCACGCGCGCTTCCCCCGCGATAGCTGCCCGTATTCATGCCGTTGTAGAGCGTCGCTCAATATTGAAGACGACTCAGGGCGGACGCGACCTCTCATTCCCACCGCCATTGAAGCGAAGCGTCGGCCGAGGGCGCCGCCCGCGACGCGTCTCCGTTATCCGCTTCTGTTCGATGCCGGTGACGCGTGACTGGACGGGACGGATATCTACCGTGCTCGTTCGACGCCGCTATCCGTCCGTCTGCCGCCATTAAGTATTCTTGCTGACCGAGAAACCCACTCCGACGCCGCGCACTGACGCACCCGGGCGTCTAGCCTAACCGGAATCCTCTATATAAAGGCGGCCACACCTGGCTAACTCCACACCACAAAACCAGCCCTTCCACATCCTCCTCCCTTGCACTGCATCCGCCATGACCGCCAGCGCAAAAGTACTGTGGGACAGTCTGTCGCCGGAGATGAAGCACGCGGTGACCGCCCTTGCCGCCGCCTGGCATAGCCACAGTGCCATGTAGATCGAGGTCAGCTTGCCGGCCAGCTCGCTCGAAGTCTCCGTCGACGACAACACCACTATGGAAACGGGCCCTGACGTGTTTGCCTGAATTTTATCCGATTTGTTGAAAAATAGTTTGAAATGTATACAGCTAGCGTGGATGTCGATCTCCCGCATCCATGTTTTCAGGTTGTCGTCGAAGATGACCTAACCACAATGGGGCCGACGTTTTCTGGTCCGGACTGACCCGAGCGCCATTGCCAAAATGACTACTATGTTGCCAACATGGACCGTCCATGCACAAAGATACTCCCTCCGTCCCAAAATTCTTATCTTTGATTTAGACAAATCAAAAGACAAAAATTTTGAGACGGAGGGAGTACAAATCCGCATCCGTTTACACCCTCTCGTGTGTACGTACATCGGTACATGGGGATGGAGGCATGCAGCGAAAGAAACACACGTACAGAGGGCCAGTCAGTCGGCCACAGGCGCACATCGCAGGCAGCACAGGACAAAGATGCAACAGCGCCTGGATAGAAGCACCCGCAGTAGCCTCAGAAAAAAAAAAAGCAGCGCGATGCAGTCAGTCACAATTTTTT
>LR738713.1:840901776-840972245 GCA_902687465.1 Secale cereale
CGAGGGGATGCTGTCAGTCACGTGATGGCGAATTGGTGATTGGTGCATGTACCCGCCACTCACGTACGTAACGTAAATCTTGACGGCGTCATCTCGTCTTAAATGGCGGCTGGCATAGCTGAAGCAAAGTGCGTACATGGATGGACCGATCGACCGATCGTCTCGGCCGAATCACGCGGGGCTGACGTTTCCCGGTCCGGACAGGCCCACGCCGATGCGCGAATGCCAAAATGACTATGCGATTGCCAAAATGACCATTGCAAACATGATGATGATTGATGAAGTAGGGTCGTTTTGACGTACATACCACTGTAGTACGTACAACTCTGACAGATGGTCAATGTTGTTTTATAGAACATGGTCGAATTGTCATTCAAGAAGAAATGTGCTGATGCATTCAAAATGCGCACCACCACATGTTGAATGTTTTGTGAAGAAAATGCAGCCTTTAATTTGACATCTGCGCATTATTTGGTTGGCCGCTTCTAGTTTTTTTGCATTAGGAGGTAGCTTAACGCATGGTGTTTGGTTGCCCGTATTGTCTGAATTCATACATAAACACGCTGTTTGGTTGCACACACGATGTGAAGTGTGTTAATCTTGTACCCTATGCGGTGAGGTTACCTTATACATGATCACATCTAGCACACCAACGACACGGCACTGCTATGGCGACGAACTGCACGATGATGATGAAGTTCTTTACCACATGGTGTTGCGCCGCCTTGGCAACTGCAACATTGCCAACTTCAACCATGCTAACTGTGTGCTTTCACACGTAGTTGGCGTAAGCTTCTTCTGCCGCTTGCCTAGTCTGAAACCTTTTATGGATGTTGTTGTTGTAAGATGCAACTTGTTCACTGCCGGTGCTCTCCCGACAAACACCGCATGCTATTTGTCCTAGCAATGCACAAGAGCAACAGTTGAAGAAGCAAGCAAAACAACAATCAAGAAGCAACCAATGGAGCAGAAGTAGTAAGCATGCATGATCATATGGCATAGCAAGTTCTAACCTAGCACTACTATGGTGTCATCCTACCACCATATCCAAAAGAGGGTGTCATCTTACCACCGCAAGTTCACGGTCATCATGAGAGGTTAATATATACCACCTCACCAAAATATACATACCATCAACCAGTTTTCAAGCCCTAACTACACAAAATATAGGTCGTCATCCCACACCACTCAACCTCCACTTCAGAGTATGACCGATCTTGACCAACGGATGACGAGTTCCACGCTTCCATCAGACCACCGGTCTCCAATCCAAATTACGCGGCCCTTTTTTTGCCCCGCTGAAATAGGCTTCGACTCTCCGTGCTCTTACGCCATAGGCCCTTAATCCGCACCGAGTGAAGTCTTCCAGACTCCAGCTCCACCTTCAACATGACTCCATGGTAGATGATCAGTCCATCCATGCGCCCCATCGTCTTCAAGCTCCCTGTGTACACCGTCTTGAATCAACCCCGCTCCATAGTCTTGTCGAAGCCACACAAGCCTTAGAGCATGTGTCACGTGTTTCCACGCCTAAAAGTCGGTCACCATCAGCATCACGCTCTTATGTCGTCGCCGCCGATCCCACCACTAGCTTCTATACCAACCAACTTGTGTCGATCCGTCAGACTATCTAGTCCGACCCAGCCGAACTTGTCTGACTGCAGTCATGATTCACCCTGCGTCGTGTTGATGTCTACTACACGCTTCTATTCCTGTAGACAGTGTTGGGCCTCCAAGAGCAGAGGTTTGTAGGACAGCAACAAATTTCCCTTAAGTGAGTAACCCAAGGTTTATCGAACTCAGGGAAGTGGAGGTTGAACGTACCCCTTTCAAGCAACCCTGCAATCGAGATACAAGAAGTCTCTTGTGTCCCCAACACACCTAATACACTTGTCAGATGTATAGGTGCACTAGTTCGGCGAAGAGATGGTAAAATATGGATGATAGGAGTGGCAAAGCAAAGTAATATAAATCTGTAATAAAAAGTGCAGCAAGCAAACAAGTGGTAAACGTGAGCACAAATGGTATTGCAATGGTGGAAACAAGGCCTAGGCTTCATACTTTCACTAGTGGCAACTCCCAACAAAATTGACATAGTCTAATCACATGATATTTCCCATAAAACATGCAATGGAGACGCACTCGGAGGTCATTCCTTTGTGGTCAAGAGAGGACGAGAATTATGTAGGGCTACAAAAGCACACCTCAAAGTTCGTACTTCTCAATCTATGGATTTCCCAATGTCACCGCGGCCATCCAAAGAGAGTACCACAATCACCACAACATATCTCAAGGATAGTCAAAGACAAGCACCAAGAGACTCTCAATCTTCAGTCAACACACAAAAGAGGAAATCACTCATGAAAATATTCTTCTAATCCATGTCCAATAGACCGCTGTCACCTTGGTCTCGGGGATTATACTAGATAAAGACAAGTGAGTACATCAATCCAATACATAGAGGAAGGGGAAATATCATGGGATCACCCTAGATTAACATAGCCTATGATCACAACGAAGATCATATCATGGGAGAGAGAATTGACCACATAGCTACTGGTAGAAACCTCAGCCCCGAGGAGGAACTACCGCATCATGGAGGGAGGAAGCAACGTCGATGGAGATGAATCCGGGGGCACTTCCCCGTCCCGGCAGGATGCCGGCACAGGAATTCTGGTCCCCCGAAACTTGGTGGCGATGGCGGCGGAGATCAGAATAGCTTCTGGAGAAAAGGGTTCTGGAATCAGGGTTTCCGCGACGCGAGATAAATATATGTCAAAGGGGGTCCCCAGAGGTAGAGAGAGGGCCCCAGGCGCCCCCTCTAGGCGGCCAGAGGTGGGGCCGCCTGGGCTGCCGCTGGCTCCCCTCTGGCCCCACTTCTGGCGCGTGGAAGCTTCTGGAGCGCTGATTTTTTATATATTTTCCCGGAATTTTTCTGGCAATTTAAGTAATGGGAAAACCTGAAATACAAAAACAGCAGAAAACAGAAACTGGCACTGGGGTGCACTGAGTTAATAGGTTAGTCCAAATATGATCAAAAGTGTATCAAAAGCATAGCAATATCACCCAAAACATGCATGGAGCAAGCAGAAATTATAGATACGTTTGGGACGTATCACGTGTCCGCCTCACACGTCTGTGCATTGCCTTGACGCCATGTATATGCATGATCCCTGTCACCGCACGCTCTAGACTCCTTCGAGCCTTATACACACGTCACCCTCCGTATATTGCCATTGCCTTTGATAATGATTCTCTGGCTAACTCCCATGTACAGTCCCCGAGTGCAATTAGCAGCAAACTTGATGAAAGAAACAACTTCCATGCGAAACCGACGTGAATCTCTAGGAACCTATTATTTCTTTAATTCCAATTGCTGCACTACGCTCCTCCCAAGAACTCAATTGAGCTTTGCCTTCCAGAACTCCAATCACATGCAACGACTCAAATCGGGCTCCTTTTCTTTTTCCAAACAAACCTCACGATAGCGCACTGCATATTTACCTTCACGTGGACGAGGCGAGTCAACATGGGCCTAGTTCACCACCACATGCCGCCGGCTTCCCTTGCGTTCCTATGTTATTTGTTGGCATAGGTTACATCGTGTGTTTATCCTCGCTATATATGAGAGCTTTAGGATACAAGGTGTTCTATTAGGACACGACTCCATATTATATCTAAACACAATACTACTCATAGTCCAACTGTAACCTACCTTATACACAATATTCGACACAATTCCAATAGAACCCATTGGGCGTGTGCCATGGAAACAAACCCAACACCTTGGACCTTGTTGTCCAGCAGGTGGCTCACAGCTTCCATGAGAGCCACATCGCTGAGGCCTGGTTGCTCCATGACGACGATGTACATGTTAGGGTGGACGTCAAGGGTCTTGTTCTCCCAAATGGCGGTTGCCACCTCCTTCACGGCCTTAGTCATGCTGGTGAAGACACTGATCTCCTCCTCCATCAGGCCCCCCCTCTTCCTCTTCCTATCGACCACAGGGACATGCCCAAATGGCTTCTCAGGGTCATCAAGGACTGCCTCTACGTCTGGGGTGCCTAAGAACTCCGACATGGGAGAACTGAGTGGCTCACCGGAGCCCATGTCATGCTTGCCGGTTACCAGGGCGAAGGAGAATATGTGTTGCATCTAGTTGTAATTCTGAATGGGTGTGTTGAGAAACTCAACGTCCTTGGGGTGGTCCTAAGATAGAAGCAAATGTGTTATTAGTTGCTACAAGGCAATGGTTGACAATGTGCAAACACAAGGGGATAGTGAGCTAACTGTGACATGGCCGGTGTAGTGCTTTACCTCCAGAACGATAGAGCAAGTGCTATGATCCCAAGAGACATCACACAAGTCTCAGAGCTTGGACAATTTGATCCATCGAGCTCTCCACTTCCTTAGGTGGTTGTACACCTGGGTGGCGGTAACCTCCTGACCACAGAACTCGAACACATGCTTCGCAACGGTGTTCAAGTGCACCTCCTTGAAGCCCTTGTCAGTCCTAACCCACTAGAGATGAGCTCGCACATCTTGTTCAGCACGAACGTGGACATGAACGGCTGCCACTTCATGTTGTACCCCCCTACCATCCTTCTTGGCCTTCAGTGCAGCGGCATCAGAATTGGAAGTTGGCTCAACGGGCACAATTGGCACAAAGCAAGAAGCACCAGATGAAACATCGAACACCTCTAAATCAGCATGCATGTTCTGTTCGAGGAGGGGCTACAAGTCCTCGACATAGGAGGCCGCAAACTGGTTGTCCGACAAGACAAGGGCCTGACTAAGATCTTGCTTCTGCGTGGTCATGTCTTATAATCGCATCACGCACGCGCGCGCGCGCGCGCGCGCACACACACACACACGCACGCACACACGCACACACGCGCACACACGCACACACGCACACACGCACGAATGCGCGCGCGCGCGCGCGCACACACATTACCACAACATAACGACCAGACGCTATATGAAAGTAAGGGCATATGAATCCATCACCAATAGGTACCACAACATCAGAACTATCTATGAATCCATTATGTTCATCACAAATAGCTACTCTAGCATGCCACAAATCTTACACAACTAACTATGAAACCATAGTGTTCATCAGTATTATACTACTCAATCTACACAGATCCAGCAGAAATAGCTACCACTACATCAAAAATCAAGCATCTTCTCAATCAACCCTACCACATGCTTGCACATCTGGCCGTCGGTGCCGATGCGCGCCGGCGGGGAAGATCGAAAGTGGGAGAAGGGTGGCAGGGCTTTGGGCGGTGAGAGGATGGGGGCTAAATATGGCGACCTAATCGGCGGGAGGAGAGCCGAAATCCTCCTGCCGATTTATCGGAGACGCGAGCGAGCTCGCGCCATTTCCCTGGTCGCACGGCTCAGCGGCGCGCTCCCCTCCCCTGCCTCGCACGAGCCTAGCTCTGGAGAAATTGCCGATCTGGGTGTAGATCACGGGCCTGGCTGGAAGTGTTGTAAAGTTCATGCCGTACATGCCTAAGAGTGTATACAGGCGAACCAAACAGCTCGATTCATTCATGCGCGGGCCTGATTGGGCTTTATGTGGGCAAGCACGTCTTGTGTAAACGTTGGATACCGACTACCACACAAGTGACAAGTCCCGTTCCATTCAGCCTCATACGCCGCGTGCCCAGCCCTTCACCGAGCGTGCACAAAGATACAACAGTTTTGTTAAGTCTCAGTCAATGTTATATTCCTTTGATCTTTTCTTTTGCGAAGTATATTCCTTTGATCTTGCATTGAGATTCGTACAATTTTTCTTCAGTTTTTTTTTTTTTTTTATATATGATGTCACTTGACCGAAACTTGGTTAAGTACGTGGAGTCATGCGGCGAGACACACACAGAGGGGCGGCCAGCCACAGCCTCACGTCGCAGGCAACGGAAGGGCTCGAGGCAGGACGCAAACAGCGCCTGGATAGGGCCGTACCGCGCGTGGCACTGTTGCGTAGTACCACGACACAGGGCACACGACCGACCCGTCGGGTAGGCGGGCGGGCAGGCACGCACGCACGTAGCTGATGATTGGGGCGGCGCCTGCCGTTGCACTGCGCAAATCGCTCACATGCTGCTGCTCCCGGCCATGCACCACAGCCGCCGCAAATACCGCGCCAGTCTCTCCTACACCTACAGCAACGCAGCAGTGTACCGCGACAGTGCCATGCCATGCATGGAGCCCAACGGCAAGCGCGGGCAGACCACGAGTCCACGACGACGACGACGACGTAGCAGGAGAGGTCGATCGAGCGAGCAAACCGGCCCACGCGCGCCGGTGCCGTCGGCTGATGCACATGGAGACCCCGGTCCGACTCGTGTGTTCGTGTTTTGACTTTGTGGCGGCCGCTCGTCACGCTGCTGACAGCATGACCTGCGCTGCCGGCATCATGTGCCAGTCAGCCACTGCCATAGGTCAAGAGGGCTTCATAGGTCAGTGAGGTGGCGCGTCCCTGCCTGCTATGGCTACATGATCGATCTTGCATTGGGAGCATGCCGGAGATCGATGGCAACATCCATTTTGACTAGGCCGGCTTGATCCTTTGCCCCAACGCGGAATGCCGGGTCCTCAACTTTCTTTGCTACCCAAGTCTGATTGTCAATTCTTGGTGGACAAGGTAGCCCAGGAACTTCCTCCTTGTCAGGGCAGAAACATTAACAGTCTTGCTAGAACGCATCTAGCTGGGTTTTACTTACGTCTCATTCACCTTTGTAGCCATTCATCTTAACAGTTTTGGTATCCCTTGCGATGATTGCGAAATGTTTCTACTCTGCGACGACTATTACCAGTGGCGGAGCTACACAAAAAATGTTGGGCGGGCCACAGAGCACAAAAATGTTGATAACCATATATGTACTATTTCATTAGATATTGCGCTTAGGCTAGCATCCAACAACTCTCAGTATCACCACCGAGGGTAAGGCAGGCACCTGATCAAACACACGGCTATTTCTCTCCAACCAGAGCATTTGTGCAGCAGATCAAGGAGTTCAACTCTTTTCTAACAGAAGCAGGCACAGAAACACTCACCCTCGGGCCTCGGCCACCACGACTTGAGCAGGCTACAGGCAGAGCTACAAAATAACAACTTACCTAAAGTACGAAACGGTGCTATCAAAATAGATTTCATTGTTAGACAGTAAACAAAAATGACTTCAACATTGCCTTTGCTGTGAACTTGTAAGCTTCAAATCAATTAGAGAAACCTTTGTGTCAGCAATTATGTTCCAGCCGCCAACAACTCTAGACAGTACCAAATAGGGATTATTTAGCCAATTGGGGATTTAGGGGATGATTCAATGAACAAAGACCTAGTGGAATTAGGGGAATAAAATTCAACTCAATTTACCTGCGCAAGCTTGTAAGGATTCAGAATTTCAGATGGATCAGAGAAGGAGTTGCCTCACCGCCGACTCCCCGGTGGGCCATCTGGATGTGGGGTGCACTGGACTGGCGGGGCGGGAGGGAGGCACTGATGTGCACCGGTGGCCGTCGGCCGGCGCAGCTGCGCTATGAGGCGGTGGTCGGCGGCTGGTCGTGAGCACCTCCGCTGCTCTTTTTTTCTTTTTCTTTCGGCTGATGTGTGGTGCTGTATCGGGGGGTGTCGTGGACTATACTAGTGGTGGGCCGGCGGCTGGGCATCATACCTATACATAAACGAAATTTGTATCTGGCAACCCTGTGCCCGATAGCAAAACTGCCACACCATCTCAGATTGCTTCGATCGAAATCGTGCTGCTGCTGGCGATATGCGCGGGGCAGTTACTCAACTATTGGCGTGAGTGGCCTGGGCGTTGACCCGCGGGGCTAATTCCACTCTGCAGCTGTGGTCCTTTTCTTCCTCCACCTCATCGACGGGAAGCTCTGACGTCCGCCGTCCTCCTGCGCAAGAGCTCGTCGACAGGAGCTTGGGACTGACCATGTCATCCGCCAGTGCACACACCAGGGGCGGATCCAGCGTGGGGTCGTGTAGGGGCGGCCGCCCCGGATAAATTTTGGTAACCTAGGGTACCCCTGCTGCTTTTGGCCGATGGATACCATGGGAGGCGAGCAGATTCAGTCGAAGGTTTCAGATGAGCGCGAGCTTGACGAAGGAAGGGGAAAGAAACGATTCGTCGGGGGAGATTTAGATATGGGCCAGTTAAGTAAGCCCAATAAAAAATTAGATGAGCCCGTTAGCTTCTGTACGCAGCCTCCTATCCGATCGATCATGGAACTGATCGTACACACAGGAGACGGGTTCACCCTGACCAGCAGCCAACAGAAACAACAAGGAGCAGGTTCTTGGCTATCCCCTAGTCTTCTCCTCTGTTGTTCTATCATTCTTTATTTTGCTGTTACGTTCGGATATTGTCTTTGGAGGCCGAGCTCCATGGAGCACGGTTTCGAAAATTTTGAATTTTGTCGAATTTCATATTTTCTACTCCCTTCGTTTCTAAATATAAGTCTTTGGAAAGATTTTACTATAGACCACGTACGGAGCAAAATGAATGAATCTACACTCTAAAATGCATCTATATACATCCGTATATTGAAGCACCACCAACATACGCACCACCAACATGATAACTTTTGTATACAACGCGTTACATTATGTGTAAGTAGCATGGTCATAAGCACTGAAGGTGTGATAACTTTGGTAAAAGCCTCGTGATAACTTTGATCATTGGGAAGAAATTTGTTGAACCCGGCCGCCGGTAATTTCTGTAAATAGCACGATAACATTCACGCCATAGACCTAATAATTTAGATACAAAAATCGTGGTAACTTTAACCATTGGGAAAGAAAAATGTGAAAAGATACCCGATAATTTACGTGTAAATAGATGATAATTTACGCAGCACACATCTGATAACTGAGGTAGAAACACCATGGTAACTTTGACCATAGGGAAGTTTTTTTTTTTGAAAAGGTACTCCGGTATCTTATGTGTAAATAGCACGGTACTATACCTCACTCCCCAGGTATTTTTATGTGTAAATAGCACCATGATAGGTTACCACTGCAGGCTTGATATGTTACCTAGAATCAGCATCCCTGATTTTTTGTGTGTGAATAACATGATAATATAAGCACCGCATAACCGATAACTTACAATATAAACATGATGGTAACTTTTTACCAAAGGATAACAAGTTGTTAAAAACATACACTCGCCTCGCGGGGCCTCTTAGATGAACACAACACATGGTGTGCCATGAAAAAGCCACATAATGTTTAGTGTCATGAGGGGCACACGTGCTCGTGGGTTGGCCCAGAAAAATGGCCCACTTTGATCCGCTATAGGCGTGATAAGTTACGCAAAAACATTGTGGTAATTTTTGACCTATGGAAAAAGTTACCGAAACACATCCATGTTTTTAGGTGTAAGTATCATGATAATATACGAATTGTAGACCCGGTAACTCATGTACAATCCCCCATGATAACTTTGACCAAGAGCGAGATTGATGTACACATACCCTGATAACTTATTTGTAAGTACCACATTATTTTACATATCGAAGACCTTATAACTTGTTTACAAAACACAGTGGTAACTTTGAAAGGGGTGTAGTTGTTGAAACATAGTACCTGGTAAGTTCTATGTAAATAGCACGGTAACTTACGCAACACAGGCCTGATAACTTGCATGCGAATATCATGGTAACTTTGTCTTGAGGGGAAATCGTGGTAATTTTCTGTACTTTTTTGTAGTAACAAAATTGTAAAAAAAAGGGTCAAAATGATTAGTTTCTTTAGTTTGAGCAACAAATAACTAAGGGTGAGTTGGTTGTAGTGGCACGGTTTGGTGCCAAGGAGGTGTGGGTTCGAATCCCATATGCGTAATTTTTTTAACATGTGGTAGACGTGAAGAAGTGGCAGTTTTCTCGGGGGTGGGCGCGCTAGATGTGTGCAAGAAGCAGGTTTCTTGGGCAAGCCTGCGGGATAGTTCGGTAGAAGGCGGGGTCGAAGGAAGGGGAGTCGTGTGATAATTTAAAGTGAAAGAAGTAGAGGTGTGGCAGTTTTGCTTATATGGCACACATGTGCCAAATATCACAGTCCATACATAAATCATTTTTTTGCTTCAAGTCTGGGCGGGCCACGGCCCACTCGGCCTTGCGGAAGCTCCGCCAGTGACTATTACCATGGGTGACGGCACGAAGGCGAGTTTCTGGTTCGCGCCTTGGTACAGTGGCAAAAACCAAAGGACATGGCTTCGGGTATCTTCGCCCTTTCAAAGCGTAAGAATGCCCGTGTGGCAAAGGCTCCGACAAACAGTGACCGGATCCGCCGCATCGACATGCACGGAAGCCTCTCTATCGACCACATACAACAATTTGTCAATCTCTGGAGCAAGTTCCAGGAGGTATAACTTGCAACGGGCAGAGAGGATGTCATTCGATGGAAATATAGGGAGGACGGATCCTACTCTGCTGCCACATCATACATAATGCAATTCGCGGGACTGATAAAGTCAAACATGCCTAGGATGGTCCGGAAGGTTTGGGCGCCGCCTGAAATTAGATTCTTCTCTTGTTCTGCAAGACCGAGTTTGGACGGCGGATAAACTAAACCGTAGTGGCTGGCCTGATTACGGTCATTGTCAGCTTTGTAAAAGGGAAACTAAATCTGCAGCGCTCCTCATCTTAAATGTCGCTACTCGGTCAGGATTTGGAATTTGATCAATGATTAGCTGGGGATACAGTAGCAGTGACCACTTGGGCCGATCTTCCATTTGTTGCAATGTGGTGGGACGTTAACGAACTTCTCAACGGCGCAAGCAGGAAGGCTTTCAACTTTTTGAAGATGTTAATATGTGGGGCAATTTAGAACGAGAGGAATGCATGTATCTTTCAAAATAAGGCCTCCTTGCCCACTCACGTATTTTCATCCATCAAGGCGGTCGCGCAGCTATGGATGAGAAGAGGGGCTAAGTATCTACGGAACCTTATTCCAGGAGAGTAATCCCTCTGAACTTTCTATCTGGCCTTTGTGGCCATGTAACCGACAATCCTTATTCTTCTTTGCTTAATTAATGAGATGCGGCAAATCTTTTACCTCCGTTTAAACAAAAGTGCTCAACTTAATGATATCAACGGATCGAAACCAACAAGCATCGTAGTTGCAGCCGAGCAAGGACCAAGGATCCAACCTAGCGAAGGTATATGGCGATAGGGTTACATAACCTACCGCCATGAGCTCTGGCGGTAGGGTCGACGGTTCCATTTATCTGAGGCTGACGTGGATGAGTGGCCTACCGCCGCGCACCGTGGCAGTAGCGTGAATAAGCCTACCGCCTTGAGCCTGGGGTAGGTAAAAGGGTCAGATCCCGAAATTGTTTCGAACAGGGTCAGCTCGATTAATTTCAAAAAATGGTCAAAACATGAAATTTGACCCCGGCCCGGACCTCCTCATATTTGCCACAATTTAGCCGTAGCTGGTCAACGTACCCACGTCGCAATTGCAGTACCTATAGCTGTAGCCTCAGTCTACAGATGCGCAGCCGGGGCCTCACACGCACGGGACGACACGGCACGGCAAGGCACAGCCGGGCAGGGCAAGGGCACGCCGATAATGATCGATCTTTCAACGGAGGCGCGCGGCGCGGCCGTCCTCCCGTCGACCCGATCCGCTCCCGTTGGCGTGCGGCATCAGAAGAGAAACAGAATCGAATCGGCTATGGCGAAACCAAAAGCTCTCGCGTCACCCGCAATGATGGAACAGCGCAGGGCAGCGCAGGCATTGACCCGCCAGCGCTGCCGTGCCACGCCGAGCGTGTCGCGTAGGGCTACCTACGCACAGGCACAGCTAGCCTGGCCTGATGCCGATGCCGATGGCCCCCTCCCAGAGGCAAAGGCCAGCGCTAGAGTACACGGCAACAGCGCCGGATGAGGCAAAGCCTGCCCCTCCTCCCGGAGAGCGGCAGAGGCCGGCAGCGACAGCACAGGACGCGCGCGCGGGCAGGCCATGGCAGAGAGCCGCATGCATGCGCCGCACGGAATCGAACAGCAATACGTATCAGATTCGTACGATAGAGAATGGATGGACGGATGGATGGATGTAACCACACGGCGACCGGAGCGCGACGCCAAGCTCGAGGGCCGAGGAAGAAGAAGAGGAAAAAAAAAGATGCACTGTTGCCTGCTCTTCTCCCCTGTCCGGGTGAGCAGCGGCCGTGCATGCTGCTACAGGCCAGCAGCAGTAGAGAGCTAGCCTGCCGGTGCTGTGCTGTGCATGCGGCCGTGCTCGCGGGCCCGCCGTCGCCGTCCTCCGTGCTCAGCTGCTCTGCCACCTTGACTTATCGTCGCCTACTACGTGTTGCATGCCCGTCTGCTCAGGCTCCTTCAACTACGGGGTAGTACGTGTTAGCTTTGGCGTCGTCGTCGTCGCCGCCGCCCACTCGCCGTCCGGCCGAGTGCGCGCCTCGGCTAGCAGCATGAGCCGGCGGCGTAGGCGAAGATCTGGTGCACCACCGTGGCCACCTCGTCCGCCGTCGACACCTCGCACCCGTCCTCCATCTGCACAGTCAATAAGCATCACAGCATTAGAATCAACCACACAACTCACCGTAGAAACCACCGTACACGTCGGGGAAACATGGCACTGGCCTCTGGGGATACGTACAAAGATTGTTAGGTCTGGCATGCATGCATGTCTGCAGTCAGTGTGTTTTGTTTGTTTTGCTCGTTTGATCCATGACAAGAAGAAAAAGACAAGGGACGAAAGCTGGGGCTTGTAACCACGTAGTTGTCCACTAAGCACGGCTGTCTGTACGGTGTACCCGGCGGCGTCCATCGTATTCCAAACGCTCCAGCTACACCTACATACTCCAACCTACACCATCTCTAACGGAAAAGTGTACGTACGTACTACGTACGTACGAGTGGCCACTGCCGATCTCGCTCGAAATCCCACGCCACGCTCCAGTCCATCCGAAAAAACGGCGAGTTCGCTTTCCGGATGCCGGTACCACACACGATGACACGACACATCATGCATCATGGAACCAAGACACACACGCACACTGGTCATCTGCAAGTTAGTCAGATTCCAGTTTCATTGACGATGACATCTCTAATGTAATCAGTTTTGTCAGCTTTGATTCTATCTTCTTATCCAGCCAAAACCCAAACTCACACACTCTACTCAGTAGAAGTAGCTGAGAACAATTTCAATCTACAGTATTTCTGAATTAGCTAGTACTGTAGATATTCCTAGTACTAATTCAGCCATTTTTTTTCTCAAAACCTTATTCACATTTCTAAGGCGCCGGCGTTGAACTGTAGATATTCCTAGTACTAATCAAATGGTTAGGGAAACTGTAGCAGATAATGAGAACAAAATGGCGACTATTTGCGGCAGTGAAATGCAGTGAAGAACGAAAACGCTGGAGCAAGAAAGCAACGTGCGGCCGGTTAAAGTTGAGCAAAGTCAAGATGAGACGTAAAACTGGTGTGGCCTTGAGATGACTGATTAGCTACCTTAAGGTTGAAGCAGTAGACCACGGCGTCGTGGCCCACGGAGGTGACGGCGAGGTGCAGCACGGCCATGCGGAGGTTCTCCATGGCGGCCACGGCGCGCACCAGCCGCCCCGGCCACCGCCTCCCCGCGACGCGCACCCGCACGTGGCCCCCCACCACGGCCATCGCCTCCACGTCCACGCCGCTGCCGACGCCGCCGGCCTGCGAGAAGCTCGTGTACTGCGGCGACACGAACACGCCGTCCGACGCCGCCGTGGCCGCCGTCCCCACGGGCCCCTCGCCGCGCCGCGCCGCCGCCAACGCCTGCAGCGCCACCAGCTGTTGCTCCAGCTGCTTCACGTAGTCGATGGCTCCCCCCACCACCGTCGCTTGGTCACCCTAGGGCGCATTCATTGCAGAAGTACGTAAGACCGGGGAGGATTCCCGTGGCGACAAATTAAATCTCATTTGTTGCTGAGCGCGCGCATGGCTGCTTACTCGCGGGATGTAGTCGGAGGGGATGAGGGCGCGGAGCGAGGCGAGGTGGTCGTTCATGAGGCGGCGGCGGTTGCGCTCGACGGCGATGTGCGTCATCCGCTGGCACTCGGCCTCCTCCGGCTTCTTGCGCTTCTCCGGCGGAGGCGCGCGCTGGCGCGACCGCGGCCGCTTCCTCCGCTTCGCCGCCGGGGCCTCGACCACCGGGGGCGCCGGCAGCTGCGTGACACAGCTCTCGAGCAGGTCGACGTCGGACGCAGCCGGCCGGCACGCGAAGGCAGCGGCGGCGCCGTAAGACTCCCGCTTCACCCCTGGCCCGCCGTCCCCCATGGTGGCGCCCTGGAGCAGCGCCAAGAAAGGCACCTGCGCGGCGCTGGCGCTCGCCGCCGCCTGGTCCGCCCAGCACTGATCCATGACCACCACCACCACCATGAGCCGAGAAGGAGAACCGGCAACAGCACAGGGAAGAAGGCAACACGTTAGCAAGAAAAGGCAACCGCGGCAACGCCATAAAAGAGACGCTACGACGAGGCATTGAATGGCGCGAGCGTGCGCGCGCAGGGCTAGTTACGCTACTAGCCATCATCAGGCAGGGCCATTGGAGCAGCACTAAACTAGAGTAAACGCACGCAGGAGAGGGGAAGGGAAGGGAAGCTGCCATGCCGCAGCGAGCGCGGAGCGAGCAGTGGCAGTTATTAAGACGACGGTCGCTCCTACCAGAGAGCTGGAATGGAAGCTGCGCGCGCGCGCGCACGCACGCTCAATTACTGAGGCGAATTGAAGGGGAGGACGGAGGTGCGGGGCTTACCAGGGAGGTGATGATGGGGCCTTGCAGCTGCATCCTCTCCATTACTGTTAGACGGAGTGTGTCTCCGCACCAAACAGGGGTGGCAATAACTGCGCTAATGGGTAATGAGCCCCTGGGGCAGCGAGCGAGCGAGCGAGCAAGCAACAGCAGCTCCTCCTCCCCCTCTCTTGCTGCTCCTCTTCTCTTCCTTCTTCTCCAGTGTAAGTGGAGCAGCTCTACTGTTGCAATAAATATGGGCTCCCCTCCCCTACCTCCCTCACCACTCTACTGGTGCTACTTGTAGTAGCAGCCACCAGCAGTGGCAAGGCAAAGGCAAGGGAGGGCAACAACCTAAGATAGGGGACGGAGGAGTTGTCTCTTGTTGGATGTGTGGGGGTGAGAGAGATGGATGAAACTTGGAGCCTTGTAGGCCATGGCAGGATGGATTAATTTGAAGCGATTGATCAGTGTGGTAACAAGTTAATGGGTTATTGAGGCAGCGGCAGGGGCCTGAGGAGGAAGAGGGTCTGGACCGGGGATTGGCGCGGGGGATTTGTCCGGCCCGAGGACAGCGGCAGGCGATGGGTGGGGGCCGGCAGCTCCGCCCGCTTTGCGCCCCTGGGCTCGCCGCCGCCCAGCTCTCTCTCCCCCTCTCCCTTTCTCTGCTACTCCTTCCGTTCCCACGATTTATTTAGGTGTATATTTTTGAGCGCCCACCTCAAGTGAAGGTCAAAATATAGTTCCCTACTCACAAGTCAGAACATCAAACGTTCTAGGCGGGCGGACCGGTCACTTATGGGTCAAAAACCCCGACTGCCTCAACCCGACCTCAAACCTCCGTGCTATCCGGCACCCCTCTTATCCATCTCAAATTTGAGACCGGTATGAAGAAGCCCGGAAACGCCCAAACGCATACGCTTATTATGGCCCACAATGACCCACACCTACCCCCATAAATATCCAAAGACGAGCATACCCTAGTCAAACTCGATCCTTACTCGACCCACTTCGTCTCCTTCCAAATCCACTCCCCTTCCGCCATGTTCGATAGGGATTCCAGCGGCATGGAGTTGGAGAAGCCCACCGCGGGGTCCGAGGCTTGTCGACGCCCGCCGAGGAGGAGCTACCGCTCTGCATTGCCCTCTGATGACCCACAAGTATAGGGGGTCAATCGTAGTCCTTCGATAAGTAAGACTGTCGAACCCAACGAGGTGCAGAAGGAAATGAAAAGTGGTTTTCAGCAAGGCAATGTCTGCAAGTACTGAAATTGCAGTAACAGGTAGTTTGATAGCAAGATAATTTGTAACGAGCAAGTAACGGTAACGGTAAATAAAGTGCAGTAAGGTAGCCCAATGCTTTTGTGGCAAAGGACAGGCCAAGATGGTCTTTTATAATAATCAGAGCGTTCTTGAGGTACACTGAAATTCCATCTAGTCACATTCATCATGTCGGTTGGATTTGTGTTCGATACTTTGATAATTAGATATGTGGGTGGACCAGTGCTTGGGTGATGTTCTTACTTGAACAAACCTCCCACTTATGATTAACCCCCTCGCAAGCATCCGCAAATACGAGAAAAGTATTAAGATAAAATCTAACCATAGCATTAAACATATGGATCAACATTAGTCCCTTACGAAGTAGCGCATAAACTAGGGTTTAAGCTTCTGTCACTCTAGCAACCCATCATCTAATAACTACTCCACAATGCATTCCCTTAGGCCCAAAGATGGTGAAGTGCGATATGTTCGACGTTCACATGACACCACTAAGGGAATCACAAAAAACATATAATCAAAATATCAAACACATATCAAATTCACATGATTACTTGCAACATGATGTCTCCCGTGACCTCAAGAACAAAAATAACTACTCACAAATGATAATCATACTCAAGATCAGAGAGGTATTAAATAGCATAATGGATCTGAACATATAATCTTTCACCAAATAAACCATATAATAATCAACTACAAGATGTAATCAACACTAATAGTCACCCACATGTACCAATATGAGGTTTCGGTACAAATATTAAACATAAGAGATGAACCAGGGTTTGAGAGGAGATGATGTTGATGAATATTGGCCTCCCGAAGATGAGAGGGTTGTTAGTGATGACTATAGCTTTGATTTTCCCCTCCGGGAGGAAAGTTTCCCCGGGGGAATTGCTCCACCGGAGGGCAAAAGTGCTATTGCCCAAGTTTCGCCTCGAGACGGCTGTGTTCCCTCCTGAAAGTCCTCTCATTATTTATTTTCTATGTCAAAAGACCTTATATACCAGAAGATGGGCACCAGAGTTGGGCCGGGCGGGCCACAAGCCACCAAGGCGCGCCTGGGCGGCTAGCGCACCCTGGTGTCTTGTGGTCACCAGGTGGCTCCCCTTCGGTAGTTATTTGCTCCAGTATATTTTATATATTCCAAAACAATTCTCCGTAAATTTTCAGCTCATTTGGAGATGTGCATAATAGGTGTCTTGACGTAGCTTTTTCAGGTCCAGAATCCAGTTGTCGGAATTCTCCCTCTTTGTATAAACCTTGCATATTATGATAGAAAAGGCATTAGAATTACTCCAAAAAGCATTATTATGCATAAAAAATTATACAAAACAATAGGAAAACATGATGCAAAATAGACGTATCAACTCCCCCAAGCTTAGACCTCACTTGGCCTCAAGCGAAAGCCAATATCGAAAATCATGTGCACATGTTTAGAGAGAGAGGTGTCAATAAAAACAAAATACGAACATAGTAGCATCATGCTTTAATAACAATAAATTATATCATAAAGCTTTATCATATAACTTTTATCATATAACTTCTCATGAACAAGTGGCAATTCATCACGATATCGAAGTAGAAGGCATAAACTTTATAGAAAACCAACAAACTATCTTCTCAGTCATCTTTGCAACTACAATTCATCATATTTTCAGGAAGGATCACGTATCGGAGCCTTTTGGCAAGTCCACATACTCAACCATCTTTTAATCTTCCATGATTGCTAACACTCACAGCATACCCATGAGCAAAAAGTTTTGACCGGACACATGAAAGATTGAGAATTCGACAAAGGTAAAGAGCCAGCTATAAAACTTGAGTTTGATTGTGTTAAATCTTTTATGGAAACCGATGGTTTTCATAAGTTTAGTGCTAAATATGGACTTGAATCTAAGATAGTAGCTTTATTTTGTGAATCATTTGCTAATCATGTTGATCTCTCTAAGGAGAAGTGGTTTGAATATCACCCACCTATTGAAGAAATACTTGAGGAACCTGTTATAGTTAAAGATGAAACAATTATCTATAATATTGATCCAGATGTGCCCACTACTTATATTGAGAAACCTCCTTTCCAGGGAAGGATTAAGGAACATGCTAAAGCTGCAACAGTGGTTAATAAAAATAATATTAGAACACCTAGACCCTCAAAAACAATGTGTGGAACATAATATTGTTATGGTTAAGGATCTCTTGGTTGATGATATTGATGGGCATGCTATTTACTTATGTGATGATGCTCCTAGAATTGCTAAATTTGCTAGAAATGAACAATATATGTTAGATAAGAATAAGCCAGTAGTTGGCATGCTTGTTGTTTTTGTTAAAACTGGAGATCATTGCTATCATGGTTTATGTGACATGGGTGCTAGTGTGAGTGTTATTATGTCTACTTTATATCAAGAAATTATGAATGATATTGCACCTAATGAGATTGAGGACACTGATGTTACTATTAAGCTTGCAAATAGAGATACCATTTCACCACTTGGGATTGTTCGAGATGTTGAAGTCTTGTGTGGTAAGATCAAATACCCTACTGATTTCTTAGTACTAGGTTCACGACAAGATAATTTTTATCCCATTATATTCGGTAGGCCTTTCTTGAATACCATTAATGCTGAAATTGATTATGTTAAAGAAAATGTTAGAGTTAAGTTGGGTGATGTATCTCATGAGTCTATTATTTAAGTTTCGTAGACAACCACATGAGAAAGAATTATCTAGCAAGGATGATATTATTGGTCTTCCTTCTATTGTCGTACCTCCTACTGATCCGTTAGAACAATTGTAAAGGCATATTTCTCCCTAAGTAGTTTTGGTGATTGATGACAATGCTTTTGCGGACTAATCATGTGCACTGAGCATTTCAGATATCTCATACCTAGGCACAAGACGATTAAGTGCCCCTCGAAACCTATTGAAGACAGTGTTTTCTTTTGTTTCTTTTCGGTGGAATTGAGTCATAGGAAAGCCGTACTATTAAGAGGGGGTCCGCTTCGGAAAGGTTAGGGTGGAATCAACACGTACACATCTATTCTTTCGCACCACTGATACGTCCAAAACGTATCTATAATTTCTGCTTGCTCCATGCCTCTTTTGTGTGATATTGCTATGATATTTATGCACTTCCATACACTTTTGATCATATTTGGACTAACCTATTAACTCAGTGCACCCCAGTGCCAATTCCTGTTTTCTGCTGTTTTTCTATTTCAGGTTTCCCCCATATTAAAAGTACCCTAAAAATTCCGGGAAAAATATAGGAAAAATCAACGTATCGGGAGCTTCCGGAAAAACCAAGGCAGGGCCAGAGGGGAGCCAGGGGCAGCCCAGGCGGCCTGCCCACGCGGCCCCCCTCCTGGCCGCGCCGGGGAGGCGCCTGGGCCCCCCTCTCCGTCTCTGGTGCCCCCCTTTGGCATATCCAAACCACGCGTCCCGAAACCCTCGAGGACGGAACCCTTTTTCGCGATCTCATCTCTGTTCCGCCGCCGCCGCGCTTCCAAGATCGGGAGCACCAGGAGAACTCTTCCCGGCACCCTGTCGGAGGGGAGAACCACCACCGGGAGCTTCTCCACCACCATGGACGCCTCCCGGATGAGTTGTGAGTAGTCTCCCTTGGACCATGGGTCCATGACCAGTAGCTATGTGATGTTCTCCTCCCCTCTTTGTTCTTCATGGATTAGACCTCGTGAGCTGCCCTACATGATCGAGGCACATATGTAATCTTTATGTTGTTGCTATGTTGAGTTTGATGGGATCCGATGGATTATGAGATTATGTTCAGATTGTGTGTGAGTAATATATTTGATTCACCTCTTTTATATTTATGTTCTTGAGTGATTCTTGCATGTTCTCCGTTGCTGTTTATTGCTTTGGCCAAGTAGTAGGTAGTAACTCCAAGAGGGAACGTTATGCTTGATTGTGGGTTCATGCCCCTCGATGACTAGTTTGAGTGACAGAAACATGAGTCTAGGGGATGTGCTGTTGCCACAAGGGGGAAAACAACGGTGCTTGTACTTGCGGGTGCAAGGATTGTTTACTTTACGCAAAGTTCTTTTAATGCAGTTGTCTGTTGCTTTGAGTTTACACTTTGGGTGGGACTCGCAACTTAATACCAGCGAGATGTTCTGGATAGATATCTCAAGGTGGATGATTAGTAGTAGATGCAGATGGATTTAGGTCTACTTGCCGTGGCGTACCGCCCATGCTTTTGAGCCTCTACCTTTCTGTACAGCATAGTTAGCATTGGTTTGCGCACATAATCCTGTCAATTGCCCAGCTGTAATTTGTTTACCTCGCTTAGCTGTTTTATCGTCTTTTGGGAGAGAGACATCACTAGTGAACATCATGGGACCCCGGTCCATATTACCATCACTGATCACACCCGCTATTTACTTCCTGTTCTTATTTCCTAGTTGCAGTCATACCTATCACTATTATCTCTTGTGTTTGATCCTTTGTAAACGACAAGGCCGGAGGGATTGACAACCTCTCTGTACTCGTTGGGAGCAAAGTTATTTGTATCTGTGTGCAGGTCCTGTCAACCTCTAAGTTGGCGCCGTTAGCGTTGACACCTACTTGTTGTCCCTCGGAGTCTCACGGGATTCGATCCTTGGTATCTTGCCAAGGGAAACTTGCCGTTACGCTACATCTCAAACCTTCCACTTGGGGTAACCAACGAGGGGCGAGAAGCCATCAAGCAAAGTTTCTGGCGCCGTTGCCGGGGACTCCACTCTTCAAGATAGGGGAGTTGCACGCTATCTTTTACCTTTGCTTTTTAGTCTTGTTAGTTTACCTTTCAGTTTTTGCTTTAGTTTCTTCTATCAAAAATCACAAAAATAGTTATCTTGCTTACTGCTGCTATGGGTTCCACCAAAAACACTAAGTGGGAGGAGTACACCCCTTCTTCCATCATGCCAATCACCACTGTCGGGATCTACAAAAGTAATAAACCTTGTGATTATGCTAGTTTTAATGGAGAGTTATGCCCATGGCATGGTTTTCCGGGGAAAAAGTATGAGCCTCTGTTTAAAGTTGCTCCCACACTACCCCAAACTTGGGAAGACGTCCAAACCCTTATAATAGAGAGCAATTCAAACAAAGAAGATGACACTACAATTCCGCTCAATAATGATAAAATTGATTTTGATAATTGTAGTCTCTCAGAAGTTGTCACTTTTCTACAAAGAATGGCTAGAGATCCCCACACTAGCACACTTAATCTTGCCTTCACAGAGCATATCACTAATGCTCTTATCAAAGCTAGGGAGGAGAAGCTTAGGGTAGAAGCCTCCATACCTAGGAAGCTAGAGGATGGTTGGGATCCTATGATTAAAATTAAGTTGAATAACTTCTCTTGCTATGCTTTATGTGATGTTGGAGCTAGTACCTCCGTTATGCCCAAAAGAATATATGATATGCTTAAATTGAAATCTTTTGATCCTTGTTCTTTTGGTGTTCGTCTTGTTGATTCTTCCATAAAGAAACCTTTGGGGAGGATCGACGATGTTCTTATCATTGTCAATGACAATTACGTTCCCGTTGATTTTACTATTATGGATATTGAATGTGAACCTTCATGTCCAATTATTTTGGGACGTCCTTTTCTTCGCACCGTTGGTGCTATCATTGACATGAAAGAGGAGAATATAAAATTCCAATTTCCTCTCAAGAAAGGGATGGAACACTTCCCTAGAAAGAAGATTAAGTTACCTTTTGAGTCCGTTATACGGGCTAGCTATTCTTTTACTCTTGATAAAACTTGATCCTCTCTTTTTGTGTCATGCCTAGCTTAAAGGCATAAAAGAAAGCGCTTTTGGGAGGCAGCCCACAATGAATAAAGTTTTATTTTGCTTTTGTTGTGTCTTGATGTTTGTTACTACAGTAGCATCATCATTGTATCTTTTCTTTTCAGCTTTGTACCAAGTTTAGCCTCCGATTGCAAGAAAGTTCAAAAGTTGTGACGTGCAGTCCAGAAAACAGATTCTGTCCTTGGACAGAAAAATTCGTATAAAATCACCAGATCATCTTTTTGGTCTGAATTGTTTTGACAATGTGCTCTATACAATTGGCTTTCATGCGTCTGTTCTGAGTTTTTTGATTTGAGTTGCAGAAGGGCCCCGAAAAAATTATTTACTACCTGCTGGTCTGTTTTTCACAGATTCTGTCCTGTTTTGCCTTTTCTTCGTTTTGCAAACCTTGAGCTTGTTTTTTTTTTGCAAAAACCTTTTGGCAATCTTGAGAAACAGTAGCTCTTCAAGATTATCTTTATTTCCAGCAAGGAAAAATTATTTTATTATGGGTACTAACCTCGCTAATCAGATTATGATGAGTTATGTATGAAGGGAGTTTTCAAGTGTGCGAGGAAAGATGATAAAAAGATTCAGGAGGGTCAAACGCTCAAGCTTGGGGATGCCCCCGTGCACCCCCAAGAAATATTCAAGAAGACTCAAGCGTCTAAGCTTGGGGATGCCCCCGTGCATCCCCTTCTCCACTCAACAATTATCAGTTCGTCTTTCGTTCCACTATATTTTAATCACTTCATGCGTTATGTGCTATGCTTGGAGCGTCTTGCTTTTAGTTTCCCTTTTTAGTTTTCTTTAGCTTTGCTTGCTGTTCATAACGAGTTAGAACCCAGCTTTCTTTGTGTGGGAGAGAAACACGCTCCACTTCAACCTAGAACACAACATAGAATTTTCATGCTTATCTTTGCTGTGTGTGTTCTTTGTCTTTCCATAGCTACTGTCATGTTTAGCTCTTAGTTTTCATGCCTTTCTTTTTAAAGAGCTTTTGTTTAGTTGGTTGTTGAACTCTCCTGAGTTTTCATGTTTATCTTGTTAAGAGAGTTTGTCTGTTGCACTGAGTTGTGTGTCTTAACTTAAAATAGGTAATTGAGGTTGCTATTTAATTTTAGTAGTAACTTGCAATAGTTTTGAGGTATTGCCATGGGTAATGACTGAACTTTTGGTGTCAAGAGCTTTAGCCTATTAGTGATAGATGTCGTATTTTGGGCAATCCGTGTTTATTTTCGAAAACCTACGAAATAGTTGAGAACTTTAGCTACTAAATGGATCACTAATCTTTGGAGGGATCGAATATTAGAGTACACTCACGTATCATGAGTCGAGGATGCGCAAGGATAACCAAATCCCCATACACTCCTCCTCGGGGTACTTGTCTCTTTGTGAACCTCCTAATTAGATTGAGAGTTACCGATAATAAGTGCATGAGTTCTTCGGACTAATGTGAGTATTCGAAGGTTGACACTTCCACCTAACCATATTTTTCTAGCCTCTTCGGTAGCGTCCATTGCCCTTTCTCACCTCGAGAGTTGGCGCATACTTCGCCGGTGCATCCAAATCCTTGGCACGATACGCTCTGTCATCATAAGCCTCATTATATCCTTCCTCAAAACAGCCACCATACCTACCTATTAAGGCATTTCCATAGCCTTTCCGAGATACATTGCCATGCAACATCCATCTTCTCATGACTTGATCTTCATGTCATACATGCTTTTTGCTTGATCGATGAGCCGCATGCTAGTTGGGCTTTGCCCTAATCATTGCTACATGACGCGCTAGTATCATTGCATATCCTGCTACACTGGCAGAGGCATACATTTGCATACATCATGATAGTTTCATTTTCTTTATGTTGAGTACTTTTGTAAAGTGTGAAAGATCTTCTATACTTCTTGTAATACATAGAGTATTGCCCCTAAAGTGAGGAAAAGATCCCAAAGAGGACAAATCAAAAGATCCCAAAGAGGACAAATGAGAGATAAATAGAAATAGCCATTGAGGCCACAAAAAATAAAAAAAAAATAGAAAAAAGAGAAAAAGAAATAAAAAGAGAGAAGGGGGCACACTACTATTTCTTTTGAGAGATCCACACTCGTACTCCATCTTATACCTTGTGCTCCATAGAGATTATCATTCATGCATATAGCTATGTGGGGACCTTTACACTATAGAACTTGGTTTGTATATTCCAATGATGAGCCTCCTCAAAAGAGCTCTAGGTCTTCTTGAGCAAGCAAGTTGGATGCACCCCCACTAGTTCCATTGGAGAGCTTACCTTAGCTCATATGTGCATCCGTTACATGGCAATCCCTACTCCTCACATCATATCTATCATTTGGCTTTCTCTCGCCGATGATTGTCCTCATTCATGTGAGCCTTTCACACCTTTTTTGTCTTCCCACTCTATCATTTTTCTCTCTTTGCCATCCTAAGTGTCGATTTTCTTGCTTACGCTCATCCATTGCATGAGTGCTCAAAATATCGAAAGGGAGTGGATCATTTTGACTTGTACCTGACTAACGGTCTGGGGATGAGTCAAGATAAAGTTTCCAAAGAAGACCAAGTGTGAAACTTTAGTAGATTAAGTTCTCAACAATATAAAAACTATGTTTTACTCTCTCATATATCCCTATCCCCTTTCTTGCACGCAAACACCATTTGGAGACATTCGAGTCACGGACAGCGAGAGCTCTTGCACCTCTATGTTCTTATGTTACTTGTTACAATGCTAATATAGACTCTTGCTTGTTATGACTTGAATTGAATTACATACCTTGATTACTTTACTTAAAAGTTCTTATATGGTTGATAGCATGTCACCACAGAAATTATGCTTGTTATCATTTACCTACTCGAGGACGAGCAGGAATTAAGCTTGGGGATGTTGATACGTCCAAAACGTATCTATAATTTCTGCTTGCTCCATGCCTCTTTTGTGTGATATTGCTATGATATTTATGCACTTCCATACACTTTTGATCATATTTGGACTAACCTATTAACTCAGTGCACCCCAGTGCCAGTTCCTGTTTTCTGCTGTTTTTCTATTTCAGGTTTCCCCCATATTAAAAGTACCCTAAAAATTCCGGGAAAAATATAGGAAAAATCAGCGTATCGGGAGCTTCCGGAAAAACAAAGGCAGGGCCAGAGGGGAGCCAGGGGCAGCCCAGGCGGCCTGCCCACGCGGCCCCCCTCCTGGCCGCGCCGGGGGGGGGGGGGGCGCCTGGGCCCCCCTCTCCGTCTCTGGTGCCCCCCTTTGGCATATATTTACCACGCGTCCCGAAACCCTCGAGGATGGAACCCTTTTTCGCGATCTCATCTCTGTTTCGCCGCCGCCGCGCTTCCAAGATCGGGAGCACCAGGAGAACTCTTCCCGGCACCCTGCCGGAGGGGAGAACCACCACCGGGAGCTTCTCCACCACCATGGACGCCTCCCGGATGAGTTGTGAGTAGTCTCCCTTGGACCATGGGTCCATGACCATTAGCTATGTGATGTTCTCCTCCCCTCTTTGTTCTTCATGAATTAGACCTCGTGAGCTGCCCTACATGATCGAGGCACATATGTAATCTTTATGCTGTTGCTATGTTGAGTTTGCTGGGATCCGATGGATTATGAGATTATGTTCAGATTGTGTGTGAGTAATATATTTGATTCACCTCTTTTATATTTCTGTTCTTGAGTAATTCTTGCATGTTCTCCGTTGCTGTTTATTGCTTTGGCCAAGTAGTAGGTAGTAACTCCAAGAGGGAACGTTATGCTTGATTGTGGGTTCATGCCCCTCGATGACTAGTTTGAGTGACAGAAACATGTGTCTAGGGGATGTGCTGTTGCCACAAGGGGGAAAACAACGGTGCTTGTACTTGCGGGTGCAAGGACTGTTTACTTTACGCAAAGTTCCTTTAATGCAGTTGTCTGTTGCTTTGAGTTTACACTTTGGGTGGGACTCGCAACTTAATACCAGCGAGATGTTCTGGATAGATATCTCAAGGTGGATGATTAGTAGTAGATGCAGATGGATTTCGGTCTACTTGCCTTGGCGTACCGCCCATGCTTTTGAGCCTCTACCTTTCTGTACAACATAGTTAGCATTGGTTTGCTCACATAATCCTGTCAATTGCCCAGCTGTAATTTGTTTACCTCGCTTAGCTGTTTTATCGTCTTTTGGGAGAGAGACATCACTAGTGAACATCATGGGACCCCGGTCCATATTACCATCACTAATCACACCCGCTATTTACTTCCTGTTCTTATTTCCTAGTTGCAGTCATACCTATCACTATTATCTCTTGTGTTTGATCCTTTGTAAACGACAAGGCCAGAGGGATTGACAACCTCTCTGTACTCGTTGGGAGCAAAGTTATTTGTATCTGTGTGCAGGTCCTGTCAACCGCTAAGCTGGCGCCGTTAGCGTTGACACCTACTTGTTGACCCTCGGAGTCTCATGGGATTCGATCCTTGGTATCTTGCCAAGGGAAACTTGCCGTTACGCTACATCTCAAACCTTCCACTTGGGGTAACCAACGAGAGGCGAGAAGCCATCAACCACCTTTCCCTCGCTTCTTTGGAGCTCCGGCTGTTTTCCTTGTCTTTGCAAAAACGATGACGTTCTACTACTATCACTCCGAGGCATGCGGTAGTACCGCTCAAAGAAAGCGGCAGTACCGCACAGCCTCACGGTAGTACTGCTCCAAGGCTACGGTAGTACCGCACACCGCGGTAGTACCGTGTGGCCGGCCCCAGCGTCGTAACTAGTACGGAAGTAGGAGCTGAAGTAAAATTTTACTTCCGCGTCCTACGCGGTAGTACCGCTCCGAGCAATCAGTAGTACCGTGTCGGGTTTTTGCATCGATCGAAACTCTACGGAAGTAGCTGCGGACGTAATTTATTTAGTCCGCACTCTACCCCGACCAGTCTGACCCTACCTTGCGGTAGTACCGCAAGGATGTGGTACCGCTCTGGCAGTACTACCGCTCGTTGCTTTACGCAACAGGGGCTAGATCTGGCTCATGCCGCGCCAGCGTTAGTACCGCACCTGGAGCGGTAGTACCGCAAGTTAAGTGCGGTAGTACTGCATGTTGCGGGCAGAGTTGGTGGATAACGATTGGATTTGTTCTTCCACTATATAAGGTGATTCTTCTTCCTCAAGAAGACTTACCTCTTCCTCCCCAAGCTCCATTGTTGCTCAAAGCTCCATTTCCGCCTGATCTCTCTCCCTAGCCAATCAAACTTGTTGATTTCCTAGGGATTGCTTGAGAAGACATCGATCTACACTTCCACCAAGAGAAATTTGATTCCCCCCACTAACACCTTGCGGATCTTGTTACTCTTGGGTGTTTGAGCACCCTAGACGGTTGAGGTCACCGTGGAGCCATAGTCCATTGTGGTGAAGCTTCGTGGTGTCGTTGGTGAAAGATCGTGGATGTCGCCTAGAGGGGGGGGGGGGTGAATAGACGCTTTAAAATAATTACGGTTTAGGCTTGAACAAATGCGGAATAAACCTAGCGGTTAATTTGTCAAGCACAAAACCTACAACAACTAGGCTCACCTATGTGCACCAACAACTTATGCTAAGCAAGATAAACAACTAGGTGATAGCAAGATATATGACAAGAAACAATATGGCTATCACAAAGTATAGTGCATAAGTAGAGGGCTCGGGTAAGAGATAACCGAGGCACGCGGAGACGACGATGTATCCCGAAGTTCACACCCTTGCAGATGCTAATCTCCGTTTGGAGCGGTGTGGAGGCACAATGCTCCCCAAGAAGCCACTAGGGCCACCGTAATCTCCTCACGCCCTCGCACAATGCAAGATGCCGTGATTCCACTAAGGGACCCTTGAGGGCGGTCACCGAACCCGTACAAATGGCAACCCTTGGGGGCGGTCACCGAACCCGTATACTTTGGCAAGCTTTGGGGGCGGTCACCGGTACCCATCAAATTGCTCGGGGCAATCTCCACAACCTAATTGGAGACCCCGATGCTTGCCCGGAGCTTTACACCACAATGATTGAGCTCCGAACAACACCAACCGTCTAGGGCGCCAAGGCACCCAAGAGGAACAAGCTCTAGGGTGCCCAAACACCCAAGAGTAATAAGCTTCTCAAACTTCACTTCCACGTATCACCGTGGAGAACTCAAACCGATGCACCAAATGCAATGGCAAGGGCACACGGAGTGCCCAAGTCCTTCTCTCCCAAATCCCACCAAAGCAACTAATGCTAGGGAGGGAAATGATAGGAAGAACGGAGAAGAGAACACGAAGAACTCCAAGAACTAGATCCAAAGGGTTCCCCTCACAAAGAGGAGAAAGTGATTGGTGGAAATCTGGATCTAGATCTCCTCTCTCTTTCCCCCCCAAAACTAGCAAGAATCCATGGAGGGATTGAGTGATAGCAAGCTCGAAGAAGGTCAACAATGGGAGAAGAACACGAGCTCAAAGGATAAGGCTCAATGGGGAAGAAGAGCCCCTTTTATAGGTGGGGGGGAAATCCAGCCGTTATCCCCACCAACCAGCCCGCAGCGAGCGGAAGTACAGCGGTACTACCGCTCGGCCCAGCGGTACTACCGCTAGGACCTCACACAGCGCCAACGAGAGGATAACAAAGAGAAAGAGCCCCGAAGCGGTACTAGAAGCGGTGGTGGGGCGGTACTACCGCTTATAAGCGGTACTACCGCTCCCACTGCCGCTCCTACTACCGCCCAACCCGACACAAAAAATGGCTGTCTCGAATCGAGGCGGTACTAGCGCGGAACCGGAGCCGAACTACCGCATGTAGCCAGAAGCGGTACTACCGCTGTGAACCAGCGGTACTACCGCTTGTGGCTATAAGCAGTACTACCGCTCCGGCCCAGCGGTACTACCGCAGGAGCAACAATAAAACCCTGAACTCCCATAACTTCTTCAAATGAGCTCCGAATTGAGCAAACTCAAGCTTGATGGATAGAGGAAGATGAGTAGCATCAAAACAGCCACTGGTTATAGTAAGAAGAGACAGGGAGGTATGCCTAATATATAGAGGAGTGAACACTCCATCAGAGAAGAACCGACATAACCTCCAACATCGAAAACATCATAGAAGATGCATATGAACTCCGTTTTCGATGAACTCGAGCTTGTCATCAAGATGACCATAAGCTCCAAATCTCACAAAGAGAAGAACCAAACAAGAACCAATAAATATGATGCAAGCATGCAATGGTTTGAGCTCTCTACGAACGATACGGTCAAGTTACTTATCGAGAGCCCCCCTTGATAGTACGTCAATCGATCCTATAATCCGATCTCCCACAACTACCATGAGACCGGTAAAATAGAAAACCATCAAGAGCAAACCTTTGCCTTGCACATAGTCCACTTGAGTTGGATGATGACGATCTTGACTCCCTCAAGTTGGACCATCTTTCTTGATTTTGTTGGCTCGATGAAGCTAGTAGATTGCTCCCCCATACTCCACAATGGTTGAGCCACTCTTCGGCACATCTTCACAAGTCCATTGCCACCACAATGAACGACATGCTTCAAGCATATGATATCTTCATGATGATCCACTTGAACTTGCACACCGCAACCTAACCCCACAAAGAACTCTCACGGAGACCATGGGTTAGTACACAAAGCGTGATTGACAATGCTTACCATACCATGGGATTTCTTGACCCCTCTCGGTACATCTTCTACACTTTGTGTGTTGATCAACTTGATTCACTCTTTGACTTAGTCTTGATCAACCTTGAATCTTTCCAACTCCCTTCATTTGGATGATGTCGTGAAGGTAAACATGAATGATCACACACTTTTCTTCTTCAAGATATGCTTGTAATAAGTTCAACCCTCACAAGACCAATCTTTGGATAGTTCCTTAATAGCACCTTGGTCATCACAAACTCTCCTTGAAACCAACAAATGGACTCCAAGAAAAGCCTATGGACAAACCCTTCAAATATAACTCAAGGAAACCATTAGTCCATAGAGATTGTCATCAATTACCAAAACCAAACATGGGGGGCACCGCATGTTCTTTCAGTTGGGAGCCTCCAATTCGGTGGAGATAGCCCCAACCTTGTTTGTAAAGGTTCGGTCGCCACCTTCAAGGGCACCACTAGTGGAATCACGGCACCTTGCATTGTGTGAGGGCGTGAGGAGAATACGGTGGCCCTAGTGGTTTCTTGGGGAGCATTGTGCCTCCACACCGCTCCAACGGAGACGTACATCCTCTCAAAGGGAAGGAACTTCGGTAACACATTCTCGTCTTCACCGGCTCCACTTGTGGTTATTTCATACCTTTACTTGTGCAAGCTTTCTTTGTTTATCATAGCTTACTTGTTTGTGTGCTTGCTAGTGTTGCATCATATAGGTTGTCCATCTAGTTGCATATCTCGACAACCTACTTTGTTGCTAAGTTTAATTTGGTAAAGAAAAGCTAAAAATTGTTAGTTGCCTATTCACCCCCCCTCTAGTCAACCATATCGATCCTTTCAATTGGTATCAGAGCCTCGTCTCTTTATTAAGGACTTTACCGTCCAAAGAGTATGGGTGACAACATAGTCGAGACGGAGGGACACTCCGGTGGAACTCCGTCCTTGCCTACGTCCGATGGGGGAACCTTGGTCTCTCGTGAGGAGTTCAACGTGGCTATGGACACATTGAAAGACTCACTGGCGACCAAGGTCAAAGGCATGTTCAAGGAATTTCTTGAGGGACTTAAATTACCCACCGCACCGTTGGAAGTGGTTCGTCCCGCTAGCAATGTGTCGGATGCTATTCCTGACAAGGGAGAAGCTAGTAGTGAGCAAGTCCCGGTTACTAAGAATAGGAGTGGGATTTTTTCCACTCCGCGCCTCCTACCCATTATGGAGGACCCGTTCCTACTCCACATTTAAATTCGATTGGTCCTCCTCCTAAGTTTGTGAAAAATTTTGATTTTGCTACTTGGACGTTTCGCTTTAAACGTCATTTAAATCATTGTTCTACTAATATTTGGAGAATCATTGAGCAAGGTTTCTACCCGCACCCGCATGATCCTTACAACTTAACTCCAAGAGAAGTTGCGGATCATCAATTCAACGAGTCCGTTCTTTGCATTCTTCAAGAAGCGATCCCTCCCAAAGACATTGCACATCTTCGACCCTTCACCGTGGCCAAGGAAGCTTGGGAGCATGTTGGCTCCTTGTACAAGGGGAGTGCAAGCATTCAACGCTCAAACTATGAAGTTGTGCAAGATGAAGCCGATGAGTTCGCCATGATCGAAGATGAAGATCCTCGTGAACTTTATCGGAGACTGACCACTCTTGCGGTCTCGCTTCGAGATCATGGGAGCAAGTACACGGATGACAATTGGATCAAGCACAAGTTTCTCAAGGCCATGATGCTTTATCACAAGGCCATGTCCTCTGTCATCCGACAAAGACCGGACTTCCACACTTTGTCATCAAGTGAAGTGTTGGATGAGTTCGTTGCTGCTAGGTGGCTTCTCACCCCTCGTTGGTTACCCCAAGTGTAAGGTTTGAGATGCAGTGTAGCAGAAGTTTTCCCTTGGTAATACCAAGGATCGATTTCCCAGAGACTCCCAGGTTCAACAAGAAGGTGTCAACTGCTAACGGCGCCAGATATTAGCAATCAACGTGGACCTGCACACAGATACAAATAACTTTGCTCCCAACGAGTACAGAGAGGTTGTCAATCCCTCCGGCCTTGTAGTTTACAAAGGATCAAACGCAAGTGATAATAGTGATAGGTATAATTGCAATAGTAAGTAAATAGCGGATGTGATCAATGATGGTAATATGGACCGGAGTCTCATGATGTTCACTAGTGATGTCTCTCTCCCAAAAGACGATAAAACAGCTATGTGAGGTAAACGAATTACAGCTGGGCAATTGACAGGACCATGTGCGCAAACCAATGCTGACTACATTGCAAGAAAGGTAGAGGTTCAAAGCATGGGCGGTACGCCAAAGTAAGTAGACCGAAATCCATCAATATCTACTACTAATCATCCACCTTGAGATATCTATCCAGAATATCTCGCTGGTATTAAGTTGCGAGCCCCACCCATAGTGTAAACTCAAAGCAACAAACAACTGCATTAAAAGAACTTTGCGTAAAGTAAACAATCCTTGCACCCGCGGGCACAAGCACCGTTGTTTTCCCCCTTGTGGCAACAGCGCATCCCCTAGACTCATGTTTCTGTCACTCAAGCTAGTCATCGAGGGGCATGAACCCACAATCAAGCATAACGTTCCCTCTTGGAGTCACTACCTACTACTTGGCCAAAGCAATAAATAACAACGGAGAACATGCAAGAATTACTTACGAACATAAATATAAAAGAGGTGAATCAAATATATTACTCAAAATCTGAACATAATATCATAATCCATCGGATCCCAGCAAACTCATCATAGCAACAGCATAAGGATCACATATGTGCCTCGATCATGTAGGGCAGCTCACGAGGACTAATTAGTGAAGCACAAGAACGGGAGGAGAACATCACATAGCTACTGGTCATGGACCCATGGTCCAAGGGAGACTACTCACAACTCATCCGGGAGGCGTCCATGGTGGTGGAGAAGCTCCCGGTGGTGATCCTCCCCTTCGGCAGGGTGCCGGGAAGAGTTCTCCTGGTGCTCCCGATCTTGGAAGCGGCGGCGGCGGCGGAACAGAGATCAGATCGTGAAAAGAGTTCCTGTTTCGAGGGTTTCGGGAGACGCTTTAAATATATGCCAAATGGGGGCATCGGAGGAGCCTCGGGGGGCCCAGGCGCCCCCCCGGCGCGGCCCAGGGGGGCGCCGCCAGGGCGCCTGGAGCCCTGGTGGCCCCCCTGGCTGTCCTTCGGGCGCACGGTAGTTTTTGGAACACTGATTTTTTATATAATTTTTCTAGATTTTTGTTGGCAGTTCTCGTAACGTGAAAACCTGAAATACAAAAACAGCCGAAAACAGAAACTGGCACTGGGGTGCACTGAGTTAATAGGTTAGTCCAAATATGATCAAAAGTGTATGGAAGTGTATAAATATCATAGCAATATCACCCAAAAGAGGCATGGAGCAAGCAGAAATTATAGATACGTTTTGGACGTATCAACATCCCCAAGCTTAATTCATGCTCGTCCTCGAGTAGGTAAATGATAACAAGAATAATTTCTGTGGTGACATGCTATTAACCATATAGGACTTTTCATAGTCATATGACAAAAGCTTATTGAGATAATGAATCTGTAGTAATTAAGTTGCCTCATGAGAAAATCACAAAGAACTGAAAGTTTTACAATATGATACTGAAACATCAAATAGATTTGCAATGAATATGATGTGCAAATATGATAAAGTGATATCTAGCTTGCCCCCTTTAGTGAAGCAAAACATAAATGCAGGGGCACCTTCAAGGCTTAAGTGATGACTAGATACAATGATTTCAAAATAAACGATATCACAATCATGCAAAAGACAATGCTACTTTGGGACAATGCACATTACACTCAGAATGACAATCATGCTCTCAATAGTTGGTGCTTTGAAGAAAGAAGGTGGAGACTCAATATAAAAGTAAAAGAATGGCCCTTCGCAGAGGGAAGCAGGGATTGCTCATGTGCTAGAGCTTTTTATTTTGAAAACATAGAAACAATTTTGTCAACGGTAGTAGTACTTCATATGTGTTATGCATAAGACATCCTATAGGTTGCAAGCTTCATGCATCGAATACCAATAGTGCTCGCACCTTGTCCTAATTAGCTCGGATTTCCATGGATTATCATTGCATTACATATGTTTCAACCAAGTGTCACAAAGGGGTACCTCTATGTCACCTGTACAAAGGTCCAAGGAGATAGATCGCATTTGATTTCTCGTTTTTGATAGATCTCAACATAGAAAATAGATAATGGACTCCTCTTTAATGCTTAAGCATATTCTCATAAGAGATTGAGGATTAATGTCCAAGCTAAAACTTCCACCATGATACATGGCTTTGGTTGGCGGCCCAATGTTCTTCTCTAACAATATGCATACTCAAACCATTCAACCCATGGCAAATCACCCTTACTTCAGACAAGACGAACATGCATAGCAACTCACATGATATTCAACAAAAGTGTAACAGTTGATGGCGTCCCCAGAAACATGGTTACCGCTCAGCAAGCAACTTATAAGAAATAAGATACATAAGCAACATATTCTTTACCACAATAGTTTTTAAGCTACTTTCCCATGAGCTATGTATTGCAAAAACTGAAGGTTTTAAAGGTAGCACATGTAAATTTACTTGGAGTGGCGGTGAAATACCACATATAGGTAGGTATGGTGGACTCATATGGCATAACTGGTTTAAAAGGATGTGGATGCACAAGCAGTCAGTCCGCTTAGTACAGGTGGAGGTTAGCAAAAGACTGGGAGCGACCAACTAAGAGAGCAATGACGGTCATAATCATGCAGAGCGACAAAGCAACATTGAATCAGGCATGGAAGTTATATCGCTACTTAGAAACAAAAGATCATCAAGGCTTGACAGACTTTCTTTACAGTCTTAAATATGCGTGAGCATACGCCAAGTCAATCAAAATAAATTCTTGAGGGAAGATATTACTAAACCATACCACATAATTGGCAAACAAATCATGTTGGTACTCCAATAACACATTGGGAATCCCCCAGCTATTTGAGACTAACCACAAGAAAACCTGAACTACTAAGCGCCATTATGCACGTAGCATCTTTATCATAGACATATTAACCAATGCAACAGAAGCAAACTCTCTTAATAAGATAAGCATGATAATTAAAGAGAGTTCAAGCAACCAACTAAACACAAGCTCTTTAAAAAGATAAGCATGAATACTAAGAGCAGAGCATGATAGTAGCTATTAAAAGACAAAGAACACACACAACAAAGATAGTCATGAAAATTCTATGTTATGTTCTAGGTAGAAGTGGAGTGTGTTTCTCTCCCACATAAAGAACGCTGAGTTCCGACTCGTTATGGAAAACTAAAAAGGAAATTAAAAGCAAGACGCTCCAAGCATAGCACATAACACATGAAGTGATTAAAATATAGTGGAACGAAAGACGAACTGATAATGTTGATGGAGAAGGGGATGCACGGGGGCATCTCCAAGCTTAGAGACGCTTGAGTCTCATTGAATATTTCTTGGGGGTGCACGGGGGCATCCCCAAGCTTGAGCGCTTGACACTCCTGAATCTTTTTATCATCTTCCCACGCACACTTGAAAACTCCCTACATACATAACTCATCATAATCTGATTAGCGAGGTTAGTACCCATAATAAAATAATTATACCTTGCTGGAAATAAAGATATTCTTGAAGGTCTACTGTTTCTCAAGATTGCCAAAAGGTTTTTGCAAATAAAAAGCAAGCTCTTGGTTTGCAAAATGAAGGAAAGGCAAAACATGACAGAATCTGTGAAAAACAGAACAGCAGGTAGTAATTGATTTGTTCGGGGCACTTCTGCAACTCAAATCAAAAAACTCAGAACAGACGCACGAAAGACAATTATATAGGGAACGCTATCAAAAAATTCAGACCAAAAACATGATCTGGTGATTTTATACGAATTTTTCTATCCAAGGACAGGATCTGTTTCCTGGACAGCACCTCACAACTTTTGAACTTTCTAGCAATCAGAGGCTATACTTGGCACAAAATTGAAAAGCAAAGATACAATGATGATGCTACAGTAGTAAACAACATCAAGACACAACAAAAGCAAAATAAAAAAATGTATTCATTGGGCTGCCTCCCAAAAGCGCTTTCTTTTATGCCTTTAAGCTAGGCATAATGCATATAGATCAAGTTTTATCAAGAGTAAAAGAATAGCTAGCCCGTACAACGGACTCAAAAGGTAACTTGATCTTCTTTCGAGGGAAGTGTTCCATCCCTTTCTTGAGAGGAAACTGAAATTTTATATTACCCTCTTTCATGTCAATGATAGCACCAACGGTGCGCAAAAAGGGACGTCCCAAAATAATTGGACAAGAAGGATCACATTCAATATCCATAATAGTAAAATCAACGGGAACATAGTTGTCATTGACAATGATAAGAACATCGTCGATCCTCCCCAAAGGTTTCTTTATGGAAGAATCAACGAGACGAACACCAAAAGAACAAGAATCAAAAGGTTTCAATTTAAGCATATCATATATTCTTTTGGGCATAACAGAGGTACTAGCTCCAACATCACATAATGCATAGCAAGAGAAGTCATTCAATTTAATTTTTTATCATAGGATCCCAACCATCTTCTAGCTTTCTAGGTATGGAGACTTCTACTCTAAGTTTCTCCTCCCTAGCTTTGATAAGAGCATTAGTGATATGCTCTGTGAAAGCAAGGTTAAGCGTGCTAGTGCGGGGATCTATAGACATCTTGTGAAGGAAATCAATAACTTCGGTAAGAGTGCAATTATCAAAATCAAGGTCACTAGCATCAAGTAAAGTGGTAGTGGTGTCCTTTAGGTTCACATGTTTGGTAGTTTCTATAGTCATAGCATCACCATCAATAGGTCCAATGGGACCAGGAGTACATTGGGTGCTAAGAGTTTGGATATCCTCAACAACTTGGATAGTAGCAACAGTGTGGTGGGTAGGAAGGCTCTTAATTCTATCCTCTTCCTCCCTTTCTCTAGCCCATCTTTCTTTAAGTTTAGCCATCATCCTAATATTTTCATTAATTTGCACTTGAGTAGCATTAATAGGAGTGACCTTCCTCTCCTCAAGAGGAGAAGTTTAAATTTTAAGCAATTCTATCTCATTGGCTAAATGGTCTACCTTCAAAGAGAGATCATCTAGTTTATGTAGTTTTTCTTCTACACTCTTATTAAAGGCTTTTTGGGTAGTGATGAAATCTTTAAGCATAATCTCTAGTTCAGTAGTGGAGTTCCTGGTGCTAGGATAAGCATTGTTGTTCCCATAAGAATTAGAGGGGAACGGTCTAGGATTGCTACCAAAATTACTCCTATAAGCATTGTTGTTAAAATTGTTTCTACAGATAAAGTTCACATCTACTTGTTCTTGAGCAATCAAAGAATTTAAAGGAACATCATGAGGATCAATAGAGGATTGCTTTGAAAGTAGAGACATGATCAAGTCAACTTTTTCATTTAGGGAGGAAATCTCCTCGACAGAGTTTACCTTCCTACCTGTTGGAGCGCGTTCGGTGTGCCATTGGGAATAGTTGGTCATCATCTCATCGAGAAGCTTCGTGGCAGCACCAAGTGTAGTTGACATAAAAGTTCCTCCCGCGGCCGAATCTAACAAGTTCCGCGAGGTAAAGTTCAAGCCTGCATAAAAAGTTTGGATAACCATCCAAGTAGTCAAACCATGAGTAGGGCAGTTCTTGATAAGAGATTTCATACGTTCCCAAGCTTGGGCAACGTGTTCATTATCCAATTGTTTAAAATTCATTATGTTACTTCTCAGTTGGATAATTTTAGCAGGTGGATAGTATTTTCCGATAAAAGCATATTTGCACTTGTCCCATGAATCTATGCTGTTTCTAGGCAAAGACTGAAACCAAATTTTAGCTCCTCCTCTCAAGGAGAAAGGAAAAAGCTTAAGCTTAACAATATTACTTTCTACTTCTTGGTACTTTTGCATATCACAAAGTTCAACAAAGTTGTTCAAGTGTAAAGCAGCATCATCTCCAGCACCGGAGAATTGATCTTTCATGACTAAGTTCAGTAAAGCAGGTTTAATTTCATATGAAGGTGCTGAAGTGGCAGGTGTAGTGATAGGTGTGCTGATAAAGTCATCGTTGTTGTGACTAGTGAAGTCACACAACTTGGTGTTCTCGGTGGAACCCATTGTAGCAAGCAGGCAACATAACTATTTTTATGATTTTCGATAAAAGATAGTAAAGCAAAAACTGAAAGGTAAACTAACAAGACTAAAAGCAAAGGTAAAAGATAGCGTGCAACTCCCCTATCCTGAAGAGTGGAGTCCCCGGCAACGGCGCCAGAAATTGCTTTGCTAGGTGGCTTCTCACCCCTCGTTGGTTACCCCAAGTGTAAGGTTTGAGATGCAGTGTAGCAGAAGTTTTCCCTTGGTAATACCAAGGATCGATTTCCAAGAGACTCCCAGTTTCAACAAGAAGGTGTCAACTGCTAACGGCGCCAGATATTAGCAATCAACGTGGACATGCACACAGATACAAATAACTTTGCTCCCAACGAGTACAGAGAGGTTGTCAATCCCTCCGGCCTTGTAGTTTACAAAGGATCAAACGCAAGTGATAATAGTGATAGGTATAATTGCAATAGTAAGTAAATAGCGGAAAAGTAAATAGCGGATGTGATCAATGATGGTAATATGGACTGGAGTCTCATGATGTTCACTAGTGATGTCTCTCTCCCAAAAGACGATAAAACAGCTATGTGAGGTAAACGAATTACAGCTGGGCAATTGACAGGACCATGTGCGCAAACCAATGCTGACTACATTGCAAGAAAGGTAGAGGTTCAAAGCATGGGCGGTACGCCAAAGTAAGTAGACCGAAATCCATCAATATCTACTACTAATCATCCACCTTGAGATATCTATCCAGAACATCTCGCCGGTATTAAGTTGCGAGCCCCACCCATAGTGTAAACTCAAAGCAACAGACAACTGCATTAAAAGAACTTTGCATAAAGTAAACAATCCTTGCACCCGCGGGCACAAGCACCGTTGTTTTCCCCCTTGTGGCAACAGCACATCCCCTAAACTCATGTTTCTGTCACTCAAGCTAGTCATCGAGGGGCATGAACCCACAATCAAGCATAATGTTCCCTCTTGGAGTCACTACCTACTACTTGGCCAAAGCAATAAATAACAACGGAGAACATGCAAGAATTACTTACGAACATAAATATAAAAGAGGTGAATCAAATATATTACTCAAACACAATCTGAACTTTATCTCATAATCCATCAGATCCCAGCAAACTCATCATAGCAACAGCATAAGGATTACATATGTGCCTCGATCATGTAGGGCAGCTCACGAGGACTAATTAGTGAAGCACAAGAACGGGAGGAGAACATCACATAGCTACTGGTCATGGACCCATGGTCCAAGGGAGACTACTCACAACTCATCCGGGAGGCGTCCATGGTGGTGGAGAAGCTCCCGGTGGTGATCCTCCCCTCCGGCAGGGTGCCGGGAAGAGTTCTCCTGGTGCTCCCGATCTTGGAAGCGGCAGCGGCGGCGGAACAGAGATGAGATCGCAAAAAAGAGTTCCTGTTTCGAGGGTTTCGGGAGACGCTTTAAATATATGCCAAAGGGGGGCATCGGAGGAGCCTCGGGGGGCCCAGGCGCCCCCCCCCCCCGGCGCGGCCCAGGGGGGGCGCCGCCAGGGCGCCTGGAGCCCTGGTGCCCCCCCGGCTGTCCTTCGGGCGCACGGTAGTTTCTGGAACGCTGATTTTTTATATAATTTTTCTGGATTTTTCCTGGCAGTTCTCGTAACGTGAAAACCTGAAATACAAAAACAGCCGAAAACAGAAACTGGCACTGGGGTGCACTGAGTTAATAGGTTAGTCCAAATATGATCAAAAGTGTATGGAAGTGTATAAATATCATAGCAATATCACCCAAAAGAGGCATGGAGCAAGCAGAAATTATAGATACGTTTTGGACGTATCAGTTGCCATGAGGATCTTGGACAAGACCGCCGACAATGCGGTATTACGAGCTCAACGATCAAAGAAGCCCAACCTGACTTTGAAGGAAAAGACTTATGTGGAAGAAGAGGATGAAGATGATTGTTGCCCCGAAGACACCAAATATGCCTATCATGAGCACATGGCTCTTGCATCACGATAATTTTGGGGCAACAAGAAGAACTCAAGGCCCAATTTCAACAAGAACAATTCAAGTGGCAACAAGGGCAAGCAACGAGTGAGGACGTGCTACAACTGTGGCAATGTGAGTCACTTTGTTGTTGATTGCCCATATGAGAAAAGAGAAGACAATGGAGGCAAGCTTATCCGAAAGGACAAGGCCAAGTCTTATCCCAACAAGAACAACTTCAACAAGAAGACCCCTCCCAAAGGGCTGGTGGCCCAAGAAGAACATGTTGAGGATAATGATAATGATGATGAAGATTATGAGATGGTCACTATGGCCACCATTGCTATTGCAACAACACCTCGATCATCTCTCTTTGACTCACCAAATGAGAACATCACCGCCAAGTGCCTCATGGCTAAGGCCACCAACAAGGTAACCCCCAACATCAATTCTACCATCACTTCTAATCCTTCTTTGATGGATTGTATTGATGAGAGTGAGGGGGCAGAGGAGGAAGAAAATGAATTTGAGTTGTTTATGAGTAAACTCAAGGGCAAACCCAAGAAGCACTTCGTTGCTCTCTTGGAGCAACTCGGTGAAGCCAATGGCATGATCGAGGCTTACGAGGAGACCATTTCTAAAATGGAGGGTCATGGTCGAGACTATGCCGATGAGATATCGGATCTTTCTAATTCTCTTGAGGAAGAGCGTGGTCTTCGTTTGGCTCTTCAGGAGTCACACAACAATGATCATGCTAAATTAAGGAAAGATCTTGATCATGCTTTAGTTGTCTCTCGTGTGCTCAACTCGGAGAAGGCAAAGCTTGTGGTTGACCATGCTAGACTCAAGGAGGAGTTTGTCACGCTTTACAAGGCTCACAAGGTCTTAAAGAGTGTACATACTAGTCTCAAAGAGTCTCATGATCAACTTCAAGTTTCGCTAACTAAAGAGAAAGCTACCTTTCCTCGCATGGTTTTAAATGATAATGCAAATGCTACTAACCCATGTTGCGAGCATGTGCATCTTGTTGAAGAGAATGCCAAGTTGAAGAAGCAACTTGAGAAAGGCCTTGTGTCATGTATACAAGGTGAGAAGAACCTCAACGATCTTTTGAGCAATCAAAAGGAAGTTGTGGCAAAGGAAGGAATTGGGTTTGCTCCCAAGCCCAAGAAGAAGAAGACCGACAAGACCAAGCAACCTCCTCCTCTCAGGCAAACCTTTTGAAAGAGGGAGAGGGTGCTCCTAAGAAGAAGAACAATGTGAAGAGTGGTGGAGTCAATAAAAACCCCGCCACGCCATCAAACATAGCCGGCGACCTTAATCCTTCCTATGTTTTATGTCGTGCTAGTGATGGACATGTTTTTGCCAAATTTGTTGGTTCTTCTTATGAGTACATTGAATGGTCTATTTGGGTTCCTAAGACCCTTGTTACTAACCTCAAAGGACCCATTACAAAATGGGTACCTACATCCAAGCATTTATCTATTTTAGGAGTTTGCTTCTGGTGGGGGATCATGGTTGCTCGATAGTGGAGCCACAAATCATATGACCGGAAGCAAAGACTTGGTGGTGGACGTGCATCAAGGTTCATCTATGGCCACCAATGTCGAATGGGGTGATGCTTCATCTTCTAAGGTATTGGGGCTTGGCAAGGTTGTTGTTTCTCATGATCTCACGATCGAGAAAGTCATGCTTGTTGAGTCCCTTGCATACAACTTACTTTCTGTTCGTCAACTTGCACTCATGGGCTTTGCCACATTCTTTGATATTGATACCGTGTCCCTCTTGTGGTGCAAGACTCTTAAAGTAGCCTATGTTGGGCTTGTCAAGAACGGTCTCTATGTGGTTAACTTCTCGGAGCAACCCACTAAGACCGCGACTTGCCTAATGGCTAAAGTTGATGTGGGATGGCTTTGGCATCGCCGGTTAGCCCATCTCAATATGAGATCTTTGCAAAGTCTTCTCAAGGGGGGCCATGTCCGTGGACTACAAAATGTTAGCTTTGCCTAAGATCATGCTTGCAGTGCTTGTATTGAAGGAAAGTTACATGAGAAGGCTCACCCTCCCACGACTATCATCTACTCAAAACTACCATTAGAACTCCTTCACATAGATCTCTTTGGGCCTCCATCCTTTGATAGTCTTGGGGGTAGAAAGTATAGCTTGGTGATTGTAGATGATTATTCAAGATACACTTGGGTATATTTCTTCAAGAAGAAGAGTGAGACCCAACAAACCGTCATCAACTTTGCAAATGAAGCTCAACATCAACATGATGCAAAGATCTTGATGATTCAAAGCGACAACGGCACGAAGTTCAAGAACTACACCTTGGATGAGTTTCTTAGTGATGAGGGGATGATGGCTTCTCGCCCCTCGTTGGTTACCCCAAGTGGAAGGTTTGAGATGTAGTGTAGCGGTAGTTTTCCCTTGGCAAAGATACCAAGGATCGAATCCCCTCAGACTCCGAGGTTCAACAAGAAGGTGTCAACTGCTAGCGGCGCAACTAGCGATTGACCGGACCTGCACACAATACAAATAACTTTGCTCCCAACGAATACGGAGAGGTTGTCAATCCCTCCGGCCTTGTCGTTTACAAAGGATCAAACACAAGAGATAATAGTGATAGGTATAACTGCAACTAGTAAGTAAGAACTGAAAGTAAATAGCGGATGTGATCAGTGATGGTAATATGGACCGGGGTCCCATGATGTTCACTAGTGATGTCTCTCTCCCAAAAGACGATAAAACAGCTAAGCGAGGTAAACGAATTACAGCTGGGCAATTGACAGGATTATGTGCGCAAACCAATGCTAACTATGCTGCAAAGAAAGGTAGAGGCTCAAAAGCATGGGCGGTACGCCAAGGTAAGTAGACCGAAATCCATCTGCATCTACTACTAATCATCCACCTTGAGATATCTATCCAGAACATCTCGCTGGTATTAAGTTGCGAGTCCCACCCATAGTGTAAACTCAAAGCAACAGACAACTGCATTAAAAGAACTTTGCGTAAAGTAAACAATCCTTGCACCCGCGAGTACAAGCACCGTTGTTTTCCCCCTTGTGGCAACAGCACATCCCCTAGACTCATGTTTCTATCACTCAAGCTAGTCATCGAGGGGCATGAACCCACAATCAAGCATAACGTTCCCTCTTGGAGTTACTACCTACTACTTGGCCAAAGCAATAAACAGCAACGGAGAACATGCAAGAATTACTCAAGAACATAAATATAAAAGAGGTAAATCAAATATATTACTCACACACAATCTGAACATAATCTCATAATCCATCGGATCCCAGCAAACTCATCATAGCAACAGCATAAGGATTACATATGTGCCTCGATCATGTAGGGCAGCTCACGAGGTCTAATCGGTGAAGAACAAAGAGGGGAGGAGAACATCACATAGCTACTGGTCATGGACCCATGGTCCAAGGGAGAGTACTCACAACTCATCCGGGAAGCGTCCATGGTGGTGGATAGGCTCCCGGTGGTGATCCTCCCCTTCTGCAGGCTGCCGGGAAGAGTTCTCCTGGTGCTCCCGATCTTGGAAGCGCGGCGGCGGCGGAACAGAGATGAGATCGCGAAAAAGGGTTCCGTCCTCGAGGGTTTCGGGATGCGGTGTAAATATATGCCAAAGGGGGGCGTCAGAGGAGGCCTGGGGGCCCAGGCGCCTTGGCGGCGCGGCCAGGAGGGGGGGCGCGCCCTCTGGCCGCCTGGAGCCCTGGTGGCCCCCCTCCAGCCCTACTTTGGCCGCATGGAAGCTTCCGGAACGCTAATTTTTTATATATTTTTCCCGGCATTTTTCTGGCAGTTTACGTCATGGGAAAACCTGAAATACAAAAACAGCAGAAAACAGAAACTGGCACTGGGGTGCACTGAGTTAATAGGTTAGTCCAAATATGATCAAAAGTGTATGGAAGTGCATAAATATCATAGCAATATCACACAAAAGAGGCATGGAGCAAGCAGAAATTATAGATACGTTTTGGACGTATCAACATCCCCAAGCTTAATTCCTGCTCGTCCTCGAGTAGGTAAATGATAACAAGCATAATTTCTGTGGTGACATGCTATTAACCATATAAGAACTTTTCACAGTCACATGACAAATGCTTACTGAGACAATGAATCTGTAGTAATTAAGTTGCCTCATGAGAATATCACAAAGAACTGAAAGTTTTACAATATGATACTGAAACACTCAATAGATTTGCAATGAGCATGGTGTGCAAACATGACAAAGTGATATCTCGCTTGCCCCCTTTAGTGAAGCAAAACATAAATGCAGGGGCACCTCCAAAGTTTAAGTGACGACTAGATACAATGATTTCAGAATAAACGATATCATAGTCATGCAGAAGACAATGGTACTTTGGGACAATGCACATTACACTCAGAATGACAATCATGCTCTTAATAGTTGGTGCTTTAAAGAAAGAAGGTGGAGACTCTCAAACCGTGGCTTTTGTTGGCAAGGTTGAAAACCCGTGGTCGGAAACAAAAACTAAACATGTACCAGAGCTCTTGGTTTAAAAAATAAACATGCCAGGAGGGGGGCGCGCCCTCTGGCTGCCTGGAGCCCTGGTGGCCCCCCTCCAGCCCTACTTTAGCCGCATGGAAGCTTCCGGAACGCTGATTTTTTATATATTTTTCCCGGAATTTTTCTGGCAGTTTACGTAATGGGAAAACCTGAAATACAAAAACAGCAGAAAACAGAAACTGGCACTGGGGTGCACTGAGTTAATAGGTTAGTCCAAATATGATCAAAAGTGTATGGAAGTGCATAAATATCATAGCAATATCACACAAAAGAGGCATGGAGCAAGCAAAAATTATAGATACGTTTTGGACGTATCAGGGGATCAAACATCAATATGCCGCACCTTATACCCCTCAACAAAATGGTGTAGCACAGAGAAAGAACCGGACATTGATGGACGCAGCGAGAACCATGATGGCGGAGTTCAAGTCTTCATACAACTTTTGGGCCGAAGCCATCAACACCGCTTGTCATGCATCCAATCGACTCTATCTCCGCAAAGGCTTGAACAAGACTCCGTATGAGATTCTTACCGGTAACAATCCCAATCTCAAGTACTTCCGGGTGTTCGGGTGTAAGTGTTTCATACTCAAGAAAGGTGCTCGTTTGTCTAAATATGAAGCTAGAGCTCATGAGGGCATATTTGTTGGTTATGCTACAAACTCTCATGCTTACCGTGTCCTCAACAAGTGCAATGGACTCGTTGAGGAGACATGTAACGTAGAGTTTGATGAGAATAACGGCTCCCAAGTGGAGCAAAGTGGTACTTGTGATGTAGGTGATGAAATTCCTCCTCAAGCCATAAGAAGAATGGGTGTTGGTTATATCCTACCCATTGAGGAACCCCTTGTGGCCGAAGGAGAAGGACAATGTTCCACTCAAGTGGAACCATCATCAACCCAAGACCCACGCGCTTCCGAAGAACAAAGTGAAGGCCCTCAATCGGATGAACAAGGCCAAGTGCAAGATCAACAACCAGATGGTGGTGAGCCACCAAATGATGCACAAGGCCAAGTTCCCTCTTCTCAGCATGATCAAGATCAAGAGGAAGCTCAAGATCAAGATCAAGCTCTTGATGACGCTCAATAAGATCAACTCATAGCTCCTCAATTATCACTTGAAGAGCAATTGGAGCGTCGTGCTGCTAAAGTTGCTTCTAGGCTCGCTTCTCGAGAGTATCACATGGAGAATATTCTTGGAAGCATCACAAAGGGGGTAAGCACTCGTAGACAATTAGCAAACTATTGTGCTCATCAAGATTTTGTCTCTTGTGTTGAACCTCAAAAGGTCTATGAGGCACTCGAAGACCCCGATTGGCTCAATTCCATGCATAAGGAACTCCATAACTTCGAGCACAGCAAAGTGTGGCATCTGGTGCCAAGGTCGAAGGAGAACCATAATGTCATTGGAACCAAGTGGATCTCACATCAACTACGTGTATCAACGGGCTATGGAGATGCCCATCAATAGATATCAATGTGAGTGAGTAGGGATTGCCATGCAACGGATGCACTAGAGCTAAATATGAATGAAAACTCAACAAAAGAAACTAGTGGATGTGCATCCAACTTGCTTGCTCACGAAGACCTAGGGCATTTGAGGAAGCTGATAACCCTCAACCGTAAGGGATCGAGATAGTCTTCGCGGGTAAGAATAACCCAATTTATTGATTCGACACACGGGGAGCCAAAGAGTATTTATAAGCTTTGACAGTTGAGTTGTCAATTCAACCGCACCTGAAATATACTTACTGATACGTCCAAAACGTATCTATAATTTCTGCTTGCTCCATGCCCTTTTTGTGTGATATTATTATGATATTTATGCACTTCCATACACTTTTGATCATATTTGGACTAACCTACTAATGGTTTCAAAAGTGCACAATGTTCTTGTTTTACACTTTATTGTGTAGGAATTACTTGGAAATTGACAAAAACGCAAAAGGAGTCGTATTGGAGTAGGACTCTGACTTTCCTGAAATCTGTCTGAGAACGTTTTTTAAAGATGGTCACGTTCCGGCCTGAAGACGACGTCAAACGGAAAAAGTCTAGTTGCGAAAGTTGTGGGGAATTTCGAGGCGATGCTTCTGGATATAAAATTCGTCCAAATCGGAGTCCGGACGGCCGAGTAAAGCCCGTTTTACTGAGGCCTAAAATCTGATGACGGGAATCCGAGAGTCTATATAAAGAGAGGAAACCTAGGTCACCAAGGGCCACGAATTTTCCTCCTCCCGAGCCGCCGTCTTGGAGGGGAGGACCAGCACCATTGCAACACCATCCACAAGGAAGAAGGGGGGCCAAGGAGCCGCTGCCCCCTAGGGCCGCCGCCGCCGCCGCGCCCCCAAGGGCCGCCGCCGCCGCCTCCGTGGCTGCCGCTGGCCGTCTCCACCTCGCGGGGCTGCACCTCTCCATCAACACCATCATCAACCTCCTCCTCACCATGTCCATGTGTGAGTAGTCTTCTCCGGGGCCGAGGGCTCGTACGTGTAGCTATGTGGTTATCTCTCTCTCCCATGATGTGATCTTCGTTGTGATCATAGGCTATGTTAATCTAGGGTGATCCCATGATATTTCCCCTTCCTCTATGTATTGGATTGATGTACTCACTTGTCTTTATCTAGTATAATCCCCGAGACCAAGGTGACAGCGGTCTATTGGACATGGATTAGAAAAATATTTTCATGAGTGATTTCCTCTCTTGTGTGTTGATTGAAGATTGAGAGTCTCTTGGTGCTTGTCTTTGACTATCCTTTAGATATGTTGTGGTGATTGTGGGACTCTCTTTGGATGGCCGCGGTGACATTGGGAAATCCTTAGATTGAGAACTACGAACTTTGAGGTGTGCTTTTGTAGCCCTACATAATTCTCGTCCTCTCTTGACCACGAAGGAATGACCTCCGGGTGCGTCTCCATTGCATGTTTTATGGGAAATATCATGTGATTCGATTATGTTAATGTTGTTGGGAGTTGCCTCTAGTGAAAGTATGATCACTAGGCCTTGTTTCCACCATTGCAATACCATTTGTGCTCACGTTTACCACTTGTTTGCTTGCTGCACTTTTTATTACAGATTTATACTACTTTGTTTTGCCATCCATATCACTTGCCATTTAACATCTCTTCGCCGAACTAGTGCACCTATACATCTAACAAGTGTATTAGGTGTGTTGGGAACACAAGAGACTTCTTGTATCTTAGTTGCAGGGTTGCTTGAGAGAGACCATCTTCAACCTCTACTTCCCTGAGTTCGATAAACCTTAGGTCATCCACTTGAGGGAAATTGCTGCTGTCCTACAAACCTCTGCGCTTGGAGGTCCAACATAGTCTACAAGAGTAGAAGCGTGTGTAGACATCACTTACTTGCAACAAAAGATAAGTGGTAACAGTGATATGATAGTGATGATGGTGATGGTAAAAGTAAACAGCAAAAGTAAATAGCAAGAGTAAATGGCAAAAGTAGCAACTAGTAACCAGCAGGATTTAAAACACTGTAGGCTAGGGAGATGGATGGTTGGGCGCTGCATGGATGAGTAATTATTCTTTATGGAGCAAGGAATGGTGGGTATACCTAGATCACCAAGCTTCTCAGGAATCTTGCCACTGAAAGAGTAGTTAGCAAGCATAGTAGATATTGCTTCATTAGGAACTTTTCTTTTATTAGTGACAATATCTTTCATATATTTTGAATAAGGAGGTAACTTAATAGCATCAGTCAAAGGGATTTGAAGAAAAAGAGGCTTAATCCACTCACAGAACTTATTGTAATGCTCTTCTTCTTTAGATTTGAGAGATTTACCTGGAAAGGGCATGGGTTTCTGTACCCATGGTTCTCTTTCCTTCCCATGTTTTCTTGCGATGAAATCTTCTTTAGTGTACCTCTTACGTTTGTCAGGTGCTTCTTCTTCTCGAACTTCAGGCGGATCATTCTTCTCATTATCCTTATCTTCAGGTTCAGCACCGTCTTCAGTCTCAGCATCGGAGATAGATACACTGTTGGGATCAACAGCTGGCTCTTCATCTGTAATAGGATCATTGGAATTGTCAGCCTCCTTATGCTTCTTCTTCTTTTTTGGAGAGCCAACAATTTCTTCTTCCTGCATTTGAGAATCTTGCTCGATTCTCCTCGGATGCCCCTCTGGATAGATAGGATCTTGAGTGCTAGTTCCTCCTCGGGTCTTAATCCCGAAGGCCTGCAAATCATCTTGTTTGGCATTGTTAGCAAGCAAATCTTTTTGCACATTAGAAATTTGTTCAAGCTGAGTTTGAACCATATGAAAATGTTTCACAAGACATTGAACATCATTAACCGTTCTACCTAGAACATCAAGCAAACTTTTGATAGCAAGGGAATTATCATGCAACTGACTTTGTATCCTCTCATTAAAATGATTTTGTTTCATAATAAAATTATCAAACTCATCTAAACATTGATCAGGAGGCTTACCATGAGGGATGTCACTTGCGTTGAAATCTAAAAGAGAGTGTACCTCTACCATAGGAGGGTGAGTGATAGGCTCACACAGCTTCTCAATAGGGGGTAGATTCTTCACGTCTTCAGCTTTAATTCCTTTCTCTTTAATAGACTTCTTTGCTTCTCGCATATCTTCGGGGCTTAGAACAAACATGCCCCTCTTCTTTGGTGGTGGAGGTGGTTCAGGGACGGACCAATCTTCATGGTTTTTGGAAATCCTGCCCATCAAATCTTCTGCATCTTCCGACGTCCTTTTCCTGAAAACACAACCAGCACAACTGTCCAAATAGGACCTGGATTCATCAGTTAGACCAGCATAGAATATATCGATTAATTCGTTCTTAGGGACTTCATGTCCTGGTCTAGCCCGAATCAGACCGCAGTACCTCCCCCAAGCTTTAGGGAGGGACTCATCCTGCAACTGTTTAAAGTTATAAATTCTTTGTAAAGCAGCATGTTGCATGTGAGCAGGAAAGTACTTATCAACAAAAGAGTGAGCTAAGTCTTGAGGACTCTTAATGGAACCGCATGGGAGTGAATCATACCATGCTTTAGCACCTTCCTTCAAGGAGAAAGGAAGAAGCTTGGTCACATAAAAGTATCGTATCTTCTCATCCGTGGTAAACAGGCCACCCAACTCACCGAGTTTAGTCAGGTGTGCAATAGCATCATCATTTTCTCTGCCATAAAAGGGGTCAGCTTCAACCATAGGTATAAGTGAAAGATCAACAGAGAAATCATAATCAGGATCATCAATGCATATAGGAGATGTAGCAAATTCAGGATCAGGAACGGTTTTGTTCTTCAAAGAGTGTTTTTCAAACAGTTTCTTAATAACATTAGGGCCAGAGCCGGCAAACTCTGTCAGTTCCTTGCATAAATCTTCATCAAGCATATAGTAATCATCGTCAAGGAGTCTCTCCTTGAGTTTACTCAAATCAGGATAATCGTAAGCCTCACCAATAGGGTAGCGGGTAACAGGAATTTCAATTCCAGACTTCTTTGCAGCAGCAGCGATCTGTTTCTCAGGAGCATAACCAAGTGAACTAATATCATCAAGAGTAGTGGAAGCGTCATCAAGAGTATCGGACATAGTAACAGATTCAGTAGGAGCATCATGTGGTGGCGGTGAGGCAAACTTACTCATAACAGAAGGTGAATCAAGTGTAGCACTAGTGCTCAGAACAGTACCTCTTCTTGTAGTGGATAGTAAGATCGGGACCTTGGGGTCTCCTTTCTTACCCATAGCGGATGAAGTGCAGCAGGTAGGATACTTCAAGTAGACTTGTAAATATTGCTATGCTCCCCGGCAACGGCGCCAGAAAACGGTACTTGATAACCCTCAACCGTAAGGGATCGAGATAGTCTTCGCGGGTAAGAATAACCCAATTTATTGATTCGACACACGGGGAGCCAAAGAGTATTTATAAGCTTTGACAGTTGAGTTGTCAATTCAACCGCACCTGAAATATACTTACTTGCAACAAAAGATAAGTGGTAACAGTGATATGATAGTGATGATGGTGATGGTAAAAGTAAACAGCAAAAGTAAATAGCAAGAGTAAATGGCAAAAGTAGCAACTAGTAACCAGCAGGATTTAAAACACTGTAGGCTAGGGAGATGGATGGTTGGGCGCTGCATGGATGAGATATATCATGATTCCAACTTGGGGCAAGGCACACGGAAAAGTAATGATCATCTAGGCAAATATCAAACATTAGGCATGTATCCCGTAGGTAGTTGTACGTGCTTGCAATAAGAACTTGCACAACATCTTTTGTCCTACCATCCCGCTACGAACGGGGCCAAAAGGAACTTATGGAGATTAAGGTGCTCATGTCAAAGAGCACCGGAACAAAGCAATAAACTCAATGGATACATGTAATCCCCAAACTACGGACCATCCCCTTTGGTGTCCCAAGCTGTCACTTTTGGGATCGCCGGTTCCGAACCGTAATAGGTGCAAACAACTCATAGATAGGATCAAGAACACAAATATATTCATGAAAACACATATGGTTCAGATCTGAAATCATGGCACTCGGGCCCTAAGTGACAAGCATTAAGAATAACAAGTTGAAGCAAAGAAGATAAACACCATAGTAGATGATAGGCAACATGCCCCCAACGATCTGACAAACTATTACATGATCTAACTCATCCAATCCCTACCACCCCCTTTGCCTACAACAGGGGATTACTCACACATGGAAGGAGAAGTCATGGAGGGAGGATGGAGTGGTGATGATGATGACGATGGCGACGATCTCCCCTCTCCGGAGGCCAAATCAGCCTCCAGATTAGCCCTCCCGAAGAAGAACAGAGGGTGGCGGCGTCTCCGCGACAAAAACTGCGAAAAGAACTTCTGATCTGGGATTTTTCCGTCACGAGCTAAAATACGGGTCGAAGTAGGGCACCAGGGGAGGTGGGGCCCACCCAGGCGACCCCCCCAGCGCGGCCAGGGGGTGGGCCGCGCCACCAGGGCGCCTGGGGCCCCCCTGGCCCCCCTCTGGCCCCTCTTCTGGCTCCGGGTTCCTTCGAGTGCGTGGATTTTCTGTGATTTTTCGTGGAATTTTCTGAGATACCTAAAAATCCGTTTTCCTGCACACAATAAAACCATACAGGCAGCTCTGCTGAAAACAGCGTCAGTTCGGGTTAGTTTAGTTCAAATCATGCAAGAATGAGGTCAAAACAATATCAAAAGTGTTTGGAAAAGTAGATACGTTTGAGACGTATCAACTCCCCCAAGCTTAGCATATTGCTTGTCCTCAAGCAATTCAGTTCAACGAACTGGACGCGACAAAGAAAACTTTGACAAACTCTTTTGTTTCATTAGATGTATATAAGCATGTACTACGAAAAGAGTCTAGCAAGTATTGAAACAGTACTATGAGGACAATGCACGGAGCAATCCTTCTTTCAAGTGACCAATCACAAATACCTAAAAGTAAATAATACATTACTGAAAATCAAGACAAGATTACATTGCACATAGCTTGAGCATATTAGGGTGGTATCTCGCTAGCCTCCATGAGTGAAGCAAAACATAAATGCAGAAACTCCTCCAGAGTTTTAAAGGAGACTAGAACTAAAAATTTCAGAATAAATAATATCACAAGCATGCAGAAGACAATGTAATACTTTGGGACAATGCACATTACACTCAGAATGACAATTATGCTCTCCTAGTTGGTGCTTTGAAGAAAGAGGGTGGAGACTCTCGAACCGTGGCTTTTGTTGGCAAGGTTGAAAACCCGTGGTCGGAAACAAAAACTAAACATGTACCAGAGCTCTTGGTTTTTATAAAACAGAGGTAAAAATGTTTTTGAGAGGTGCATATTTCGTCAACGAATGCTAGCAGATAACTCAATCACTTCTTGAGCTGGACAAGTTTCGAGGAACGACTCCCGCATGAGGACGATCACATCCTCTTAATCTCCTTTGTTTATCACTGCCAAAGTTTTCTGATTTCTCATGAACAAAGCGTGAAGGAGGGTTTGTTTGTTGTATTATCTTTTATGAGCTGGGCGCACTCTATGCCAGTTCCTTCTCGTATTATGGGTTTGCACATTAGACATGCAATCCCGGGGTGAAACTTGTCCAACTTAAAAAGATCATGAATTAACTACTACTTCCTCATGAGCTAAAACAGAGGCACAAAAAGAGAAATGCTTTTGATTAATTTCGAGATGGTACACGAAAGTCTTCGTTAGGAATGGCAAGTAAATACCATGTATAGAAATGTATGGTGGACTCATATGGCATAACAGGTTTTAAGGATTTTGGATGCACAAGCAGTCAGTCCGCTTAGTACATGTGGAGGTTAGCAAAAGACTGGGAAGCGACCAACTAGAGAGCAATAACGGCCATAATCATGCAGAGCGACAAAGCAACATTGAATCGGGCATGAAAGTGATATAACTATTCTGAAACTCAAAGATCATCAAGGCGGAGCAGACTTTTTAGTCTTAAACATGTGTAAACATGTGCCAAGTCAATCCAAAAATTCTCTAAAGGGAAATACCAACTTAGTATACCAGACTATGAATAGTGCAATACATGTAAATCATTTCAATAACACATTATATACTCTAGCTATTCGAGACTAGCCACAAGGAAAGCATGAACTACTGGAAGAGCATTGTAAACATAGCACTATGTCACTACAAGCTGGTCTCTAGATCATAAGTACAGGCATATGTACAAAAGTAGAAACAAGAAGAGTTCATACCGGTCTTCCTTGTTGCTTCCCTTCAGTCGATCTTCGTCATTACTGCCTTGTCACTTGCACGATCGAACGTAGGAAATATAATTAAACGCCATCACGGACTCGAGCTGAACTATGAAAACAAAGCAAACTAAAGAGAGAAAGGAAATCTTTTTGGATTATTTCAAAGGTTGAACGAAAGCAAAAGAAAGAGAAAATCTTTTTGTTGTTTTTGCAAAGAGAGAAATAAAGAAGAACGGGCAAAAACTTCGAAAAGATCAAAGCGAATAAAATGGATAATACAATGGAAAGATGAGAGGGGCACGTACTCCCCCAAGCTTAGGCTTTTGGCCTAAGTTGGTAGCAGCTACTGCCCCCAGGAGCCTCCTGCTCCGGGGGAACAGTGGTGAGTCCAAGGATCGTAGAAGGATGCTGGCGCGTACACCGAACTCCTCGGAGTCTCCCACGAGGAAGGGTCCGTGCGCCAAGCAGAGGAAGACCCTTCACCAAACTCGGTGGCGGTTTCTTCCTGAAAAGGTGGTAACTCACCGTGCTCCTCCTCGTCGGGCACAACCCCCTCCATGGGGTTATGAAACTGATGCTGGGCCATGAACTCATCGAACTGGATAACATCAAAGGACCATCCGTTCCTGCGAGAAAAATCAAACAAAAGAGGTGCAGGTAGACGGATCTCGTGTTCCGCGGTAGTTCCGAAACGCAAGATATAAACAAGATTATCAAGCTCAGAAGCCATGGAAACAAATTTATGCCTTTTCATAGCAGCAAGATCAAAGCTTAAATCAGTAAAAGGATTATCATCAGGGTGTGGGGTGCCTCCAAGATGTTCTAAGATAAGTGTGGCATAAACGCCACCATATAAGTCTCCCTTGTTACCGTTCATAGCAAGGCGTCGAGCAATCAAGGCACCCAGATTATAATCAGACCTCCCTGAGAGGGCTGCTGCCAGGATAGCAATATCCGGCGCAGAAGTGTTGCTCGTGTTGTCACGAGCTAACACCCCTCTAGCAACATAATATGCAAAATACCTGAGGTGAGGAAATAAGATGCTGGAGATCTTTGACCGATGAATATCCCTCGTACCCATGCTGCAGAGAGAGTTGAAGACGGTTTTCAGCTCGGAAGGCTGAGAGGCCATCCTAGCCGTCCTCCCAATGTTTGGCACACCTATTATTTCACAAAACTTCCCCAAGGTCATGGTGATAAGATCATTGTAAATTTTAAACTCAATAGCACCTGAATCAGGATTATATCTAAAACTGTTAATGAAACTGGAGGTGAGTTTTTGATACTGAGTAACACGGCACGTGACGAGCCGTGTCAGACCTGCATTAGCACTAAGATTATAAAACTCATCCTTGATTCCCGCAGCTTCAAGGAATTCATCACATGGAAATGTCATAGCACGTGCTGGACTTGTGTCTTCCAACAACTCCAGGGGCACATGATCTTCATTATAGCTCACCCTAGCAGTCGAGGGTGAAGCTGCGGCTCTAGTAACTCGATCGGAGTTTGTGGGCCTCCTCTTCTCAAGCCACCCCTTTGCCCTTCCTAACAAACTCATTTCTGAAATTTTTGACAAATTACAAAAACAAGGATTAAAACAAGGTGGGTTAAGGCAAACTACTCAACTCACTTGCCCAAGGCATAAACTTGCATCAAAACTTGGAAAATAACTTTCTACACATGCATGCAAGCTCATCTATACAGCACCAAGAACTACTAAATACTCACAAATGAAGCCACCAATCAGAAATCTAATTGGAGGGGTGGAGGAGTCACATACCAGGGAGTATTTGTTCAAAATCTCAGCACAAATGATAGGCTGTAGAGAGAGATCGAAGAATCGCCTCCAAGAGCAGCAAGAACGCAAGAACAAGTGCAGAACTCGCGTTTTTGGAGAGAAAGAGAGAGGGAGGAAGAAGACTTACCTGGAGGGGGGCCTTGTGGGCCCCAGGCACCCTGTGGGCGCGTCCAGGGGGCAGGCCGCGCCAGCTGGCCGCCTGGGCCACTGGTGGGTCCCCCTGGCTGGCCCCAGGCACCTCTGGGTCACTCCCGGCGTGGAAATTTTTATTTTTATTTTTCTGGAAATTTTCTGAAAACTTCACTGTTGAATTTTTTTCGAAGTTCAAAAAGCTGCAAGACTTTCTGAAAACTTAAAGCAGTGATTAGTATTGTGAAGCTTCAAAACATAAACACTTGGTACAGCAAAGAGAACAAAAACTAAAATAAATGAAAACATAACAAGCTCAACTTTTTATCTATATAAAACATGTTTACTAGTAAGGTTGATCAAGTCTTACCAACAAACATGCGATATATAGAGCAAAAAGTCTCACCTCTTACGAAGTAATCACTGAACCTTTACTTTGATGGACATTGTCCCCACCATAATAGTTTTGTATTTGTGGTGCACATGTAATGGACAGTCCCATTCTCCAATCTTCACGGTCTCGATATTTTCTATAGAGTTGAGGCCATGCCTCCTGTCGGTCTTCTTTGGAAAATATACCGTGTGTTCTTTATCATTCACATTGAAGGTAACCTTCCCTTTATTGCAATCAATAATAGCACCTGCGGTGTTAAGAAAAGGTCTACCAAGAATAATGGACATGCTCCCATCCTCGGGCATGTCAAGCACAACAAAATCAGTAAGAATCAAACAATTAGCAACTTCTACGGGAACATCCTCACAAATACCTATCGGAACGGTGGTTGACTTGTCAGCCATCTGAAGAGAGATATATGTAGGAATTAGTTTCTCTAAACAAAGCCTCTTGTAAAGAGAGAGAGGCATAACACTCACTCCTGCTCCAAGATCACACAAAGAGTTTTGACATAATTATTCTTTATGGAGCAAGGAATGGTGGGTATACCTGGATCACCAAGCTTCTCAGGAATCTTGCCACTGAAAGAGTAGTTAGCAAGCATAGTAGATATTGCTTCATTAGGAACTTTTCTTTTATTAGTGACAATATCTTTCATATATTTTGAATAAGGAGGTAACTTAATAGCATCAGTCAAAGGGATTTGAAGAAAAAGAGGCTTAATCCACTCACAGAACTTATTGTAATGCTCTTCTTCTTTAGATTTGAGAGATTTATCTGGAAAGGGCATGGGTTTCTGTACCCATGGTTCTCTTTCCTTCCCATGTTTTCTTGCGATGAAATCTTCTTTAGTGTACCTCTTACGTTTGTCAGGTGCTTCTTCTTCTCAAACTTCAGGCGGATCATTCTTCTCATTATCCTTATCTTCAGGTTCAGCACCGTCTTCAGTCTCAGCATCGGAGATAGATACACTGTTGGGATTAACAGTTGGCTCTTCATCTGTAATAGGATCATTGGAATTGTCAGCCTCCTTATGTTTCTTCTTCTTTTTTGGAGAGCCAACAATTTCTTCTTCCTGCATTTGAGAATCTTGCTCGATTCTCCTCGGATGCCCCTCTGGATAGAGAGGATCTTGAGTGCTAGTTCCTCCTCGGGTCTTAATCCCGAAGGCCTGCAAATCATCTTGTTTGGCATTGTTAGCAAGCAAATCTTTTTGCACATTAGAAATTTGTTCAAGCTGAGTTTGAACCATATGAAAATGTTTCACAAGACATTGAACATCATTAACCGTTCTACCTAGAACATCAAGCAAACTTTTGATAGCAAGGGAATTATCATGCAACTGACTTTGTATCCTCTCATTAAAATGATTTTGTTTCATAATAAAATTATCAAACTCATCTAAACATTGATCAGGAGGCTTACCATGAGGGATGTCACTTGCGTTGAAATCTAAAAGAGAGTGTACCTCTACCATAGGAGGGTGAGTGGTAGGCTCACACAGCTTCTCAATAGGGGGTAGATTCTTCACGTCTTCAGCTTTAATTCCTTTCTCTTTAATAGACTTCTTTGCTTCTCGCATATCTTCGGGGCTTAGAACAAACATGCCCCTCTTCTTTGGTGGTGGAGGTGGTTCAGGGACGGACCAATCTTCATGGTTTTTGGCAATCCTGCCCATCAAATCTTCTGCATCTTCCGGCGTCCTTTTCCTGAAAACACAACCAGCACAACTGTCCAAATAGGACCTGGATTCATCAGTTAGACCAGCATAGAATATATCGATTAATTCGTTCTTAGGGACTTCATGTCCTGGTCTAGCCCGAATCAGACCGCAGTACCTCCCCCAAGCTTTAGGGAGGGACTCATCCTGCAACTGTTTAAAGTTATAAATTCTTTGTAAAGCAGCATGTTGCATGTGAGCAGGAAAGTACTTATCAACAAAAGAGTGAGCTAAGTCTTGAGGACTCTTAATGGACCGCATGGGAGTGAATCATACCATGCTTTAGCACCTTCCTTCAAGGAGAAAGGAAGAAGCTTGGTCACATAAAAGTATCGTATCTTCTCATCCGTGGTAAACAGGCCACCCAACTCACCGAGTTTAGTCAGGTGCGCAATAGCATCATCATTTTCTCTGCCATAAAAGGGGTCAGCTTCAACCATAGGTATAAGTGAAAGATCAACAGAGAAATCATAATCAGGATCATCAATGCATATATGAGATGTAGCAAATTCAGGATCAGGAACGGTTTTGTTCTTCAAAGAGTGTTTTTCAAACAGTTTCTTAATAACTTCAGGGTCAGAGGCGGCAAACTCTGTCAGTTCCCTGCATAAATCTTCATCAAGCATATAGTAATCATCGTCAAGGAGTCTCTCCTTGAGTTTACTCAAATCAGGATAATCGTAAGTCTCACCAATAGGGTAGCGAGTAACAGGAATTTCAATTCCAGACTTCTTTGCAGCAGCAGCGATCTGTTTCTCAGGAGCATAACCAAGTGAACTAATATCATCAAGAGTAGTGGAAGCATCATCAAGAGTATCGGACATAGTAACAGATTCAGTAGGAGCATCATGTGGTGGCGGTGAGGCAAACTTACTCATAACAGAAGGTGAATCAAGTGTAGCACTAGTGCTCAGAACAGTACCTCTTCTTGTAGTGGATAGTAAGATCGGGACCTTGGGGTCTCCTTTCTTACCCATAGCGGATGAAGTGCAGCAAGTAGGATACTTCAAGTAGACTTGTAAATATTGCTATGCTCCCCGGCAACAGCGCCAGAAAACGGTACTTGATAACCCTCAACCGTAAGGGATCGAGATAGTCTTCGCGGGTAAGAATAACCCAATTTATTGATTCGACACACGGGGAGCCAAAGAGTATTTATAAGCTTTGACAGTTGAGTTGTCAATTCAACCGCACCTGAAATATACTTACTTGCAATAAAAGATAAGTGGTAACAGTGATATGATAGTGATGATGGTGATGGTAAAAGTAAACAGCAAAAGTAAATAGCAAGAGTAAATGGCAAAAGTAGCAACTAGTAACCAGCAGGATTTAAAACACTGTAGGCTAGGGAGATGGATGGTTGGGCGCTGCATGGATGAGATATATCATGATTCCAACTTGGGGCAAGGCACACGGAAAAGTAATGATCATCTAGGCAAATATCAAACATTAGGCATGTATCCCGTAGGTAGTTGTACGTGCTTGCAATAAGAACTTGCACAACATCTTTTGTCCTACCATCCCGCTACGAACGGGGCCAAAAGGAACTTATGGAGATTAAGGTGCTCCTGTCAAAGAGCACCGGAACAAAGCAATAAACTCAATGGATACATGTAATCCTCAAACTACGGACCATCCCCTTTGGTGTCCCAAGCTGTCACTTTTGGGATCGCCGGTTCCGAACCGTAATAGGTGCAAACAACTCATAGATAGGATCAAGAACACAAATATATTCATGCAAACACATATGGTTCAGATCTGAAATCATGGCACTCGGGCCCTAATTGACAAGCATTAAGAATAACAAGTTGAAGCAAAGATGATAAACACCATAGTAGATGATAGGCAACATGCCCCCAACGATCTGACAAACTATTACATGATCTAACTCATCCAATCCCTACCACCCCCTTTGCCTACAGCAGGGGATTACTCACACATGAAAGGAGAAGTCATGGAGGGAGGATGGAGTGGTGATGATGATGACGATGGCGACGATCTCCCCTCTCCGGAGGCCAAATCAGCCTCCAGATTAGCCCTCCCGAAGAAGAACAGAGGGTGGCGGCGGCTCCGCGACGAAAACTGCGAAAAGAACTTTTGATCTGGGATTTTTCCGTCACGAGCTAAAATACGGGTCGAAGTAGGGCACCAGGGGAGGTGGGGCCCACCCAGGCGACCCCCCGGCGCGGCCAGGGGGTGGGCCGCGCCACCAGGGCGTTTGGGGCCCCCCTGGCCCCCCTCTGGCCCCTCTTCTGGCTCCGGGTTCCTTCGGGTGCGTGGATTTTCTGTGATTTTTCGTGGAATTTTCTGAGATACCTAAAAATCCGTTTTCCTGCACACAATAAAACCATACAGGCAGCTCTGCTGAAAACAGCGTCAGTCCGGGTTAGTTTAGTTCAAATCATACAAGAATGAGGTCAAAACAATATCAAAAGTGTTAGGAAAAGTAGATACCTTTGAGACGTATCAGAAACCCATCGTTGGAATATACAAGCCAAGTTATATAACGAAAATACCCACTAGTATATGAAAGTGACTAAACATGAGACTCTCTACAATGAAGAACATGGTGTTACTTTGAAGCACAAGTGTGGAAAAAAGATAGTAGCAATTGTCCCTTTTCTTTTCCTTTTTTTTGGGGGCCTTTTTTTTCTTTAGCCTTTCTCTTTTTTTTTTTCTTTTTTTTGCGGAGGGGCTTTATAGATTTAGCCTTTCCTCCCATGAGACAATGCTCTAATAATGATGATCATCACACTTTCATTACAACTCGATACTACAACAACAAAGTATGACTCTATATGAATGCCTCCGGCGGTGTACCGGTATGTGCAATGAAACAAGAGTGGCATGTATAAAAATTATGCATGGTGGCCTTTCCACAAATACGATGTCAACTACATGATCATGCAATGGCAATATGACAATATGATGCGTGTCATATGAATGGAACAGTGGAAAGTTGCATGGCAATATATCTCGGAATGGCTATGGAAATGCCATGATAGGTAGGTATGGTGGCTGTTTTGAGGAATAATATGCTGGTTGTTTTGAGGAAGGATATATAGTGGGTTTATGGCACCGGCAAAAGTTGCGCGGTACAAGAGAGGCTAGCAATGGTGGAAGGGTGAGAGTGAGTATAATCCATGGACTCAACATTAGTCATAAGAACTCATATACTTATTGCAAAAATCTACGAGTCATCAAAACAAAGCAATCAACGCATGCTCCTAGGGGGAGGTTGGTAGGAGTTAACCATCACGCGCCCCCGACCTCCACACAAAGGTCGGCACTTTACAAATACCTCATGCTCTAACTTCGTCACATAGCGGTTCACCATACGTGCATGCTACGGGAATCACTAACCTTAACACAAGTTTTCTCAATTTCATAATAACTCCACTAGCATGACTCTAATATCACTATCCTCATATCTCAAAACAATTATCAAGCATCCAACATCTCATCATATTCAATGCACTTAGTGTGAATTTTTTTACTACATTGACATTGGATGTCTATCATGTGAAGACTAGTTTCTTAGCCTAAACACATTACCATGATGTTTTAATAGACTATGAAATAGATATAAGTGAAGCATGAGAGTTCAACAATTTCTACAAAATATTACCACCACCGTGCTCTAAAAGATGTAAGTGAAGCACTAGAGCAAAAACTATTCAACTCAAAAGATATAAGTGAAGCACATAGAGTGTTCAAACAATTTCTAGGCCATATTTAACTCTTTCAAATAGGTGTGTCCAGCAAGGATGATTGTGACAAACTAACAAGCAAAGACTCAAATTATACAAGACGCTCCAAGCAAAACACATATCATGTTGCGAATAAAAATATAGCTCCAAGTATAGTTACCGATGGATGAAGACGAAAGAGGGGATGCCTTCCCGGGGCACCCCCAAGCTTAGACTTTTGATTATCTTCAATTTACTTGGGGTGCCATGGGCATCCCCAAGCTTAGTCCTTTGCTACTCCTTGTTCCATAGTCCATCAAAGCAATACTCAAAACTTGAAAACTTCACAACACAAAACTTAGACAAAAATTCTCGTGAGCTCCGTTAGTATAAGAAAGCAAACCGCTACTCAAATGTGCAGCAATGAATTAATTCTTTGTTTATATTGGTGTTAAACCTACTATATTCCATCTTCTCTATGGTTCATACTTCCCAATACTACTCATAGATGCATCGGAATAAGCAAACAACACACGAAAAACAGAATCTGTCAAAAACAGAACAGTCTGTAGTAATCTGCAGGTTTCGCCTATTTCTGGAACTCCAAAAATTTCAAACTAAATTGGTAAATTTGCGAAATTTGTCTACCAATCATCTGCAAAAAGAATCAACTAAAAAGCACGCTCCAGTAAAATCTGAAGACTACTTTAGCGAGCGCTAACGATTCTGTTTTTCACAGCAAGATCACATAAACTTCACACAAGTCTTCCCAAAGGTTCTACCTGGCACAAACACTAAACAAAACATGAAACCACATCTAATCAGAGGCTAGATGCAATATTTATTCCCTAACAGCAACAAAAGCAAAGAAAACCAAATAAAGTTGGGTTGCCTCCCAACAAGCGCTATCGTTTAACGCCCCTAGCTAGGCATAATGATGCTCACATAAAAGACAAGAATTGAAACATAACGGGAGCATCATGAAGCTTATGAATAGCACATTTAAGTCTAACCCACTTCCTATGCATAGGGATTTTGTAAGCAAATAACTTATGGGAACGATAATCAACTAGCATAGGAAGGGAAAACGAGCATAACTTCAAGACTTTAAGCACATGGAGAGGAAACTTGATATTATCGCAATATGTATTAGCATATGTTCCTCTCTCATAATAATTTTCAGTAGCATCACGAATGAATTCAACAATATAACCAGCACATAAAGCATTCTTTTCATGATCTACTTGCATAGAAATTTTACTACTCTCCACATAAGCAAATTTATTCTCATCAATAGTAGTGGGAGCAAACTCAACAAAATAACTATCATGTGAAGCATAATCCAATTGAAAACTAAAATCATGATGACAAGTTTCATGGTTATCATTATTCTTAATAGCATACAAGTCATCACAATAATCATCATAGATAGCAACTTTGTTCTCATAATCAATTGGAACCTCTTCCGAAATAGTGGATTCATCACTAAATAAAGTCATGACCTCTCCAAATCCACTTTCATCAATATAATCATCATAAATAGGAGGCATGCTTTCATCATAATAAATTTGCTCATCAAAACTTGGGGAACTAAACATATCATCTTCATCAAACATAGCATCCCCAAGCTTGTGGCTTTGCATATCATTAGCATCATGGGTATTCAAAGAATTCATACTAACAACATTGCAATCATGCTCATCATGCACATATTTTATGCCAAGCATTCTATGTCATTCTTCTTCTAGTACATGAGCATAATTTTCCTTCCCATCATTTTCACGAAAGATATTAAAAAGATGAAGCATATGAGGTAACCTTAATTCCATTTTTTGTAGTTTTATATTATAAGCTAAACTAGTGATAAAACAAGAAACTAAAAGATTCGATTGCAAGATCTAAAGATATACCTTCAAGCACTAACTTCCCCGGCAACGGCGCCAGAAAAGAGCTTGATGTCTACTACACAACCTTCTTCTTGTAGACGTTGTTGGGCCTCAAAGTGCAGATGTTTATAGGACAGTAGCAAATTTCCCTCAAGTGGATGACCTAAGGTTTATCAATCCGTGGGAAGCGTAGGATGAAGATGGTCTCTCTCAGGCAACCCTGCAACCAAATAATAAAGAGTCTCTTGTGTCCCCAACACACCCAATACAATGGTAAATTGTATAGGTGCATTAGTTCGGCGAAGAGATGGTGATACAAGTGCAATATGGATGGTAGATATAGGTTTTTGTAAACTGAAAATATAAAAACAGCAAGGTAGCAAGTGGTAAACGTGAGCATAAAATGTGTTGCAATGATATTAAACAAGGCCTAGGGTTCATACTTTCACTAGTGCAAGTTCTCTCAACAAGGATAACATAATTGGATCATATTACTAGCCCTCAACATGCAACAAAGAGTCACTCCAAAGTAACTAATAGCGGAGAACAAACGAAGAGATTATGGTAGGGTACAAAACCACCTCAAAGTTATTCTTTCTGATCGATCTATTCAAGAGTCCGTACTAACGTTCATTCCATATCAAAATTTGAAACATTGCTCGAGATACAAAAATGACAATTTTGACTTCAATGTGATATTGGGCAAATCTAAAGTCTAATTCATGTTATGTACTCCCTCCATCGCATAATATAGGACGTTCTTTGACACTAGTGCGGTGTCAAAAAATATCGTACATCATGGGACGGAGGGGGTACTCATAATTAAATTTGCCATTTTATTTTCCAAGCTACTCCCTCCGGTCCTTTTTACTCTGCATATAAGAATTGTCTGAAGTCAAACTTCATAAAATTTGACCATATTTATATGAAAAAATATCAACATCTACAATGCTAAAATTATACAATATGATAATTTAAGTCACGATGCATCTAATGATAATGATTTCATATTGTAAATATTTCTATTTTTTCTATAGAGTTGGTCAAACTTTACGAGGTTTGACTTCAGACAAATCTTATATGCGAACGAAAAAGGACTGGAGGGAGTATGTTCTAAAATTTAATTTAAATATTTTGCGACAACATACTTTTGTGTGGTGCGAATGTTCTATTTTCTTAGAATTGTCAATGGCATTTTAAAATGTGCTACGAGAGTTCGGTGCACCGGGTTCACCACAAGACCGGTGCACCGTATGTTTCCCCGCCCTCCTCGCTCTAGTGTATACATGTACGCTTTAATTAAATGAGTGATATGGATTATCGATCTCCACACTGGTATACGTAGGTACAGAATGTACTCTCTGTACTAGTTTTGAAATGCTGCCAAAGTACGTTGCATCTGCACGGTCCATATACGCGGCACAGCATGTGGGCGATCGCACATACATACAATATACAACGGACGCATGATGGACGGACATCATCCACGGATGGATCGGACCACTTGCTTCGTATTATCTGAGGAGGCCGGATCCGATCGATCGATGGCTACATCACTACATGTACTCCCCAGTGGATACCCTACTTCCACGTCCACGGTCCACGTAAGATTTTTTTTAGCTTCTATTTGTACGCCAGCCGGTAAACTACAGCACGCATGATGGAGCTTGTGTCATCCTACCAATACGTACTTCCTAGCTAGTACTCCTTCATATATATGCACGCAACTAAAGTTGTGAGAATCAAGATTCTATTGTAAAATTGTAGTATGACTTTACGATTCTAACCAACCATCTGATTCTACAATTAGTTAAGATTTTATGATTTACGATGATTCCATCTAGAATCACGATTCTGACTACGTTACACGACGTCACGGCACATCAAGATGGAGCTATTTTACTCGTCTTTTTGCTTATTCAGCATTGCTTTTGGCCCATATGTTTTACAGGTTTGCTATTTCACATCTAGATGTGAGATATTATCTCACATCTAACACCTCATCCTTGATTTTATTTTTTAAAATCTCTCATGAATTTTAAGGGTGAGGGAGTTAAATGTGAGATAATATCTCACATCATGTGACATAGACAGACCCTATGTTTTATGTATGTACACGAGCGGTTGATCACACACACAGGCCATACGCCCGGTGCGATCGAGTGTATATACGGACGTGGGTACGGAAGAATCACGAAATTTGCCAGGCACGAATTAAATCCCTCTTGGCTCGGCTCCCCGATTTAGCACGCTCGACCTCGTGACACAACCTCCATCGACACCGTCGCCGTCCAGGAGTCAACACATCTGATCTGGAGCGAGCGTCAACATCGAACGACGGCGTCTTCATCCATGGTGGCCGTACGTGAATGAAGTGAACGGTACGTAGGCCCCGTACGTCGAGCGCGATATGCGACGTTAACCTTAGCTACATCCATGCGTACCAACCGGGCGAACGAGCAAAAGTACAACTGTTTTGGTACACAGCACCGGCTCTGCGTGCATGCATGGGGTTTGCAGCGCGGGACGTGCCGGAGCCGGAGAGCGCGGGTGCACGGGAACGGAAAGGCGAAGACTTTTTTGGTACAAATGCACGGAAGAAAACTTGGAGAGACGGGGCCTGGTTCCATCGTGCGGCCTACGTGCACACGGTGCCGGAAAAGAAGTGTGGATGCTGTCCGCCGCCGGACGGAATGGCAACGGACGTGGCGCGCCGTGCACTCCACGTTTCTTTCTTTGGCAGCCGGGGGGCACGGGTCTGGCTACCTGATGATTTTCCCATCGTTTTTTCTTTCTGAAACTCTGGCTCAATCAATTAATTTAAAACCATCACAACCCACTCACCAGACACACACAAGATACATCGCACGCGCTACTCACAAGAAAACCTCTCCGAGGTTGCACACTAACGTCGTCATCATCAGTTCTCTCTGAGCAAGCGACTTCAACTTCACCACAAACGACCGTCGGTGGGGCGGATCTGGGCCCCAGGCACCCAGGGCTCAGGCCCGGGGCGTGGTTTTTTTTTTTAGTTATTACCTAGCCATGTTTTTGAATCGGGCCCGGGGCTTAGCCCAACACACAGCCAGGGCCAACCCAATTCGTGGACAGGCTCACGCAGTCACGCTCGCGGCTCGCCCCTCGCCCGAGTGCCCGACCCCCAGACCTAGCCGCCGCCCGCCCGCCCGTGACTCCTCTCAGCGGCTCCGCGCCTCCGCCGCCTCTCCACTCCGGCGCCTCCCCCGCTCCCCGGCCCGGCGGCACCTCAGCGGCTCCGCGCCTCCGCCGCCACTCGCCCGCGCGGCCGCGGCTCCGCCGCTCGCCCGCGCCCTGCCTCCGCTGCTCCGCCCCCCAGGACTGCGCCCTCAGGCCTCCCGCCTCCGCCGTTCGCCGGCTCGCGCCGGCGCCGCCGCCGCCGCCGCCGTCCCCTTGCTGGCTGCTTCGCTGCTGCAGTGCTGCTCCTGGCTCCTGCTCTCCTCTGTCCTCTCCAATTCTCCATCTGGTAAGTGGTATTCAGAATTTCAGATTCAGATATGAACAGGGGATGTGACTCAATGTTCAGATATATGTACATGTATTTGAATGTGATGTAGTATGTAGAAAGTTACCATTTGGCTGCTGTTGATGATGTAGTGTGTAGTGTATTCAGATATGAACAGAAAGTTACCATTTGGCTGATGTTGATGATGTAGTTACCATTTTTAGAGATTGAACATTTTTGATCTGCTACTGCCTGCTGTATTTGAATGTGAATGTTGTTGTTGCTACTGTTAATATCAATTTCATTTCATTTTGTAGAATACAAGATGAAGAGATATTTTTCATCCGTAGCAGCAACAGAAGTGTCTACACCCGGGGTTTTAGCCGGAGGAAATGAAGGAGATGAGAGGACTGAAGCAACTCAAGAAAATGAAATCAATGCAGAAATGGGACCACCGCCTTTGACTTCAAACAACCCGCCTTCAATCTCAACTCGAGAAAGTAATATTCCAGATTCTGCTCGTGGTCAACTGAGGGAAGGTGATATTCAACCTGATCCCGGTCTTAGGAAACCTATTGAAAGCTTAGATCCGGACATTCGAGATGTCGCTAGAAAGATGTATGTAAATATGGGTTCATGCCAACCAACTGGACATAAATTTAAAAAAGAAATTAGAGGAACATCTTTGAAAAAGAGATCATTTCAAGCTAAATGGTTCGGGAAGCATTCGGATTGGTTGGAATATAGTGTTGCTAAGGAGGCGGCCTTTTGTTTCTATTGCTTTCTTTTTAAGCAACCTAGGGCAGAAAACTATGGTGTTGAGGCATTCACAACAGTAGGGTTTAAAAATTGGAAGGATGGACTTAGTATTATTGATACACATGTTGGTAAACATGATAGTGCTCACAATAAAGCTAGACAACAATATGTGGCGTTCAAAAATCAAAGGCAATCCATGGTAAATGTGCTCGATCGTGGCACCAAAAAGAGCGAAGAAGAATATAGAGCTCGTCTTGTCGTTATTTTGGGTGTTATCAGATTTCTTCTATTACAAGCTCTTGCTTTTCGTGGTCATGATGAGAGCTCGAGCTCAAAGAATACGGGGAATTTTTTGGAGATGATGAGTTGGTACAGGGAGAAGGATTCAAATGCTAAGACTTTGCTTGATAGTGCAGGCGGGAACCATTTGATGACTTCACATGGGATACAATTGCAGCTGTGTCAAGCTTGTGCAGAAGAGACCACCAAAGCAATTATTGATGATATTGGAGATAGGAATTTTTCTTTACTTGTTGATGAGTCCAGAGATGCATCAATAAAGGAGCAAATGGCTATGGTTTTAAGGTTAGTAACTTTGTATCTTTTATGTTAGTTGTTGTTTTGTTCCTTACTAATAGTAGTATTTAATTGTTGGTTTATCGTGCTTCTTTGTGTTATGTAGGTATGTCGATAAACATGGGTATGCGATTGAGAGGTTCATTGGGATTAAGCATGTTGGTGACACAAGGGCAACTTCTCTAAAAGCAGCTTTGGATGGTATGTTTCTTAAACATGGCTTGTCTATGTCTAAATTGAGAGGGCAAGGGTACGATGGAGCTTCTAACATGAGAGGACAATTTCATGGGTTGCAAAGGTTGATACTAGATGAAAATCCTTATGCATTTTATATTCATTGCTTTGCCCATCAGTTGCAGTTAGTGGTTGTTGCTGTTGCCAAGTGTTGTTCCTCTGTATTGGATTTCTTTAACCACATAAGTTTGATTGTCAACACCGTCAATGCTTCTTGTAAGAGACATGATGAACTAGCCCAAGAACAACATGATAATATTGTCAGTCAATTGGAGTGTGGGGAAAAAATTTCAGGAAGAGGGAAAAACCAAGCAACCAACCTTGTAAGACCTGCGGATACAAGGTGGGGCACACATCATAAAACTTTGTGTCGGTTTATTGAGATGTGGACATCTGTTTTGCATGTATTAGAGAACATTCATGATGATGCAGAAAAATTAACACAAAGAACCACAGCAGGTGGCTTGATATCTCAGATGGAAAGTTTTGAATTTGTTTTCATATTGCATGTTATGATCAAACTATTGGGCAAGACTAATGAGTTGTCACAATGTTTGCAAAGGAAAGATCAAAACATAGTTCTAGCAGTGAGTTTGATTGGGATCACATTGCGGCAACTTCAAAATATAAGAGATAATGGTTGGGATCAGCTCTTGAAGGACACAACTCACTTTTGTGTCAAACATAACATTATATTGCCTAACATGGATGATACAATACCCGCTCGGGGTCGTTCAAGGGGGCGTGGTGGTCAAATGGTAACTTTCTATCAACGCTTCAGATATGAAATATTCAATGTTCTTCTTGACCAAATAACTACTGAGTTAAATAACCGCTTTGCTGAAAGATCTACTCAATTGTTGAGATGCATTGCTTGTCTTGATCCAAGGAACTCATTTGCTAATTTTGATGAAGACAAACTTGTTCAACTTGCTCAGATGTATGCTGATGACTTCTCCATATATGAGATTTCTTTTGTCCTTAGAAACCAACTTGAAAACTTCATTGCTGATGTGAGAGCTGATTCAAGTTTTGTTACTTGTAATGAACTTGGTAGTCTTGTTGTGAAGATGGTTCAAACTGATAGACACATAGTCTTTCCTTTGGTATATCGTCTTATTGAGTTGGCATTGATTTTGCCTGTTGCAACCGCATCAGTGGAAAGAGCTTTCTCAGCTATGAGTATTATCAAGACTGAGTTGAGGAATAAGATGGGTGATGATTGGTTGAATTATTCCATGGTGTGTAATATATATTGAGCGAGAAATATTTGCCAAGGTTGATGATAATGCTATTATATATCGCTTTCAAGCCTATAGATTTCGCAAAGGAGCTTTACCTCGTCGTAGTAGTAAGTTTTCAACTTTGTACAATGTTAATTGTTTCACTTGATGTTTATGTCTTCTCTCATGAAATTTTCCTTCTGATTTCTCTAAGGTGTTAGTTCTTCATCCACCGTTGATCAAGTTATGGACGACATTGATGAAGCAAACCATTGATTTGGTACTCTTTTTACTGCACGTATTGTTCGTAGTTCTTGTCATCTTTCTATGTATATTTTGTTGTATCTTTACGCATTGAGATTAAATTCTAAATTTTTGGTGCAATTGAGCCATATTTATGGTATTCTTTTGAGGTAGCTGTAGCTTGATGGATTTTAAGTTTTTCTCTCGTGACATAAATTTTTTTTTGGGTCCGGGGCTTGCTCCAATCCTGGATCCGCCTCGGTCAAGTTTACACCATAGAGGCCGCGAGAAGACACATGAAGATCTGTGATTGTTGCAATACAGTTATCGGATGTATTTTTCAATGGATTCGATGGATTAGCCGCTTGCAATGCGGAAAATCTAGGCACTGCGGGGTGTTTTTTTTTGCATGTGGTTAATCTTTCAAAACAGAAGTTGGAACTCTCTCTGTGATTCACCGAACTGTGGCATTTGCCCGCTTTGCGAGCAGACGCCGGAATCGCTCTTGCACCTCCTATTTAATTGTCACTTTTCCATCCAGATTTGGACTTCCATCCAATCTTCGTGTAGTTTGGTGGATTTAAACATCACTGTTTGGGGTCAACTTCACAAATTTAAAGATTGGTGGCTATCAATTTCCTCGGAGAGGGCCGGACGTCGCAGGGCTACCCTTTTTCATTGCCATGTTAGTCGGTTCAGAGATTTTGAATGAGCACAACGAGAAGCTCTTGAAGAACACATCAGCAGTGTCATCCATACGTCTTAGTAAGACCAAATGCAAGACACGAACTTGGCCTCGACTCACGTGAGGTCCTTAGAGTTTGTTTTGCTGGGAGAGTAGGCTTATGTATTTTCGCCTTGACCTTGTGGCAAGGTATTTTTTAATTAATCCATGTAGCATTCCCTTTTATTAGTAGAATGAGGCAAAGCTTTTATCTCTGTTTCGTAAAAAGAATTATATTTCTGTAATAACAAGAGTTGAAACTATATAGTGATGCAGTAGCTACCCTCCACTTAGGTGTCTAGGGTTTTAATTTTCCTTTCATGTTCCTAAGTTTCTACAACTAGTTGGTACCAAAATGGAATCATTTGTAACGTATGTGATTACTTAGACCATAATATAGATCAATTTGCCATCTACATAATTAATACATTACAAACTTATATATTTACTTCAAAGTTTAATTATACATTATCCTTGTTTATCATATTATTTATGATAATTAGGATGAACGAACTAATATACCCTAAAATACTTCAAAGGATATTTCATAGGAATTACAAAGGAGAATCCTTTCATGCTACCCCCTTCAATGTCATGATACACCTTAGGGCATCCATTTGCGAAAAAGCACTTGGAGGCCAAATGAAAAAAAATGTATATGGTCGAAATCAATAACACAAAAACAATAGCCCTAGTAGGAACAAACACTGAATTCTC